>JBANSL010000019.1:24697500-25160000 GCA_037127255.1 Persicaria tinctoria | reverse complement strand
TGTCTCATAGAACTTTGAGTTTAGTAATTAAGCACAAAATTTAAAATTCAACTCAAAATTCACCATGTAAAACTAAAAACAAGAATAAAATATATAATAATAATGAGCTCTTCCCCCACCCCATACTTAGAATATACAGTGTCCCCACTGTATGAAAATAAAATAAAACAAGTGTAAAGGAAGGAACTCACCGAATAACGCGTCGTAGGGTCGAAATAGGGCTGCTGTAGGTTGCCAGGAGTCGATATCCACTAGGCATAGGTCGATATTGACTGCAATTTGCCCGATTCCAAGTATGCAGCTGGTCAAAATTGGGTGGATAGGTCGATATTGACCAACTTCACTCGATATGGAGCAAGTTGGGTCAAAATTGACCGGTCTGTCTCTTCTGCTGCTGGGTCGATTTCTACCTCAGGGGTCAATATTGACTGATTTAGGTCGATATGACTAGGTTGGCTTGACTCCAATTTTTTTTTTCCGACCTGCAGAATTTGTTAGTTTTTCCCGCAGAAAGATAAGATTCCACATGAAGTATTCAAAGTAAAAAACAAAAACAAAACCAAAACCAAAAGTTTCAAAGTCCCAAAAAAAAAAAAAATCCAAGAGTTTTATGTACATGCTCTAAGATTTTAGAGTCGCTAGGCCGACTTCTCCGCTTATGCTCAAGGACCGTTAATGTGGGCTCCCTTGTGCTTGGCCCTTCTCCTGGATCATCTAGGTCCTGATTGTAGTATGCAAGCTCGGCTGATAGGTGATTGCTTGCATAGTCTCCCTTTCCTTTCTTCTTCTTTCTGGCTTTCATCCTTTGCAGATTAGCTCGCCACGGGGCCTTACCTCCCCTTAAATACTTATTAAATTTATCGATGGACTGAGGAGGAGTAGAAATCATACTTGAACTTACTATTTCGGGCCCAAAACAGAAATCTTCGGGTTGGGGGTCAGTTGAGCTGCACCATCCTCTGTCAACAAATTGATACGGGGTTAGCCGTGTGATGATCCGATCTTCGACAACAAGCAAGAAACTCAAAGAAAGACTCAAGAAACCAAGAAACGACTCAAGAAAGGGCTGATCTTGGACAAGATCGACCAAGAAAGCAAGAACAAGTGCAGACTCGACTTCGACTAAAAGAAAGACAACGACGCAGCAAAGAAAGCAAAGGAAAGACTTGAAATTGACACTTGCAAAGACCGATAAGGACCGATGCGATCCATATAGAACAAGATAGAGACCCCAGACTTCCGTAAAAGGTAGGAACCAATACCAATGACTATATAACCCACCTCTACAACCCTACACAACCAAGCGGACAACTTGGAGGCACAAGGAGGGGGCTCGTGGATACTAGGATCACCAAGTCTTGCGAAGTTGATGAACACAAAGCAAACCAAGCTGAAACGATACCAATTCGCAATTGAAGAGCACAACTCTATTCAATCGACAACCACTCATTGTGTTTCAACACAAAAAGAGAGCTTTTCTATTCATTAAGTTCCTATTGAATTACAAAGGAGAAATCGGCATTATATAGGCCTCTAAGGGCGATGGGCCGATTTATCTAAAGGAATTAATAAAACTAATAACTTGAGAAATTAATAAAATAACATCTAAAGTTTCCTAAAATAATTTAAGTAAAAGAAATACTAAAATAGGAAATAAATATAATGTTCAAAAGACTTAATAAAATCCCGTCAAAACCAGCAATAGCTCAAAGAATGTGGATTTCGGCCAAGCTCTAGGTCGAATCTGGAAAAACCTTCAACATCAAAGTTGTAGATCTCATCGTCCTCGTTCCGACAAGTTATGTCACGCCTCAATCCGATAAATATTGAATCCGTACGACCCATTTTACAGAGACGTCGAAAAGCTGTCAATGTTCTTAACGAATCCAAAACGTCATTTAAACAAAGTATCTTCTGCCATGGTGGAGCCTTCTTCTTCCTCTTGAGAAAGACATCATCCGAAGGTGTCTTGGATTCACCAAAGTGTGTCGAGTACATTGACCCCTGTCGACTACTTAAGCAAATAAAGGAGGATTAAAGCCATGCCTCCTCGGCAACGGCGCCAATTTGTTGACAGGGGAGATCGAGAATTGCGAATAGAATGTAAATAAAATAAGAAAACCGATTCTGTTCCGAGCAAATAATGTTCAAGACTTCCTCCCGATGTAGCAAAAGGAAGTCAGGTTCGATCCTCGAGGAAGCTGGTCAGCGAATCCTAGGCAGCAGGAGAAATCTCACTTAGTTTTGACTCCAGGGAACAACTCAATATTGACTAGAGACATTCGGTATTGACTTAATTCAGTCAATTTTGGGCAGTTTCAGCAAGGCAGTCGATTTTGGCTCAGGTCACTCGATATTAACTTAGGGCAATCAATATCGACTAGTGTCTCCTCTTCGAAATCGACCTGTTGTGCAGAAACAGAAACGAGCAGCGATCTTTCTGGATCGAAGGTCAAAAGTCGATATCGACCTATAAGAGGTCAATATCGAGTAGGGCAACAGTAGAAAAAATAAAGAACAAAGCTTTGGTAGATTTCGGAATAAACTTTATGTAAAAGAAAACTTCCAAGATTAGGGTTTGCGACAACAATAACCAAGCATGTATAAGGCAAGAATAAAACAGATAATCATGCAAATTGCATCGAAGGATTAAGCTTTCGCCTTTTCCAACAATTAGACAACTCTTTCAAGAAACCCTAATTGTATCTACTGATTTTATGTTTACAATCCAAGTTTTTAGCATATATCTCCATTAGATGGGTAATAAACACATAACAAGTAGTAGATGCTCAAAACATGATAAAAGTCGGATTTTTACCTCAAACACGCATAGCTATCGTCGGGCTCACCCCAACCCTAGAAGTAGGTGGACTACTCACGCCTCATTGCAATCACAGACATTGATTGAAACGAAATAACTTGCATTAAACTATATTCAAAGTCTTTACAATCCCGGCACTCCAACTTTCGTTGAACGCCAAAACCCTAAAACCTTTGAACTCCTAAACTTCTCTGTGGAACTACTTCTCTTGCTTCTGAATTGAATGAATGAAAAACCAGCCCCATGGGGTTTATTTATAGGCTTCCAATCCTTGCTAATCAAGGTAGGAAATTCTATCTATATCTCTATCTACCATAGAAGATATAATTCTACTAGAAATAATTATACCTAAATAAGTAAAACTAGATAAATCCTCAGGGTAATTAATTGTTCAACCCTTAGGATAAATAAAAAGATAAAAAGATAAATATCTAAAATCTTCATGTGTCGGAATCTTCTCTCGGAAATATCTCCATCGGATTCGGGATAAAACTTTAAGTAAAGCTCGGAATCGACCCGAACCCGTCGCTGTGAGTTGGTCGATATTGACCAAGTCTGGTCGATATCGAGTCATCTTCCTCGGCTTCACTCAGTCACTCGATCTCGGCTTCCTGGGGCAATATCGAGTTGGATGTTGGTCGATATCGACTAAGTTAAGTCGATATCGAGTAGAATCTCCAGCTTCTTTCCGTCCTGACTCGGTTTTTGTTTCTGGGGAAGATATTGAGTCGATTTTCTAGTGCGTCCGATTTCTGCGAATTGGAACAAAAACTAGTGTAGACTCTATAATTTGGCAATTAAGCATAAACTACATAGATTCTTTATAAATCTAATCCAAATGCATGAAATGCATGCATAAATCGATATAAAAGTAGATATAAAACATGGCATAAAACATGGACATCAAATCACCCCCTATTTAAGCTTGCTTGTCCCCAAGCAATAACTTGGATGGTCATTCAGGGGAAGAATTTAAAACTCTCAACATCATAGATTCATTCTCATATGTCCCTGCAGTCAATTACCATCATCGAAAAAGTACTTATGCCTCAAATCCATGCATGTGCAAACAAAAAGCAACATCTACTCATAAAAGGAGGGTTATGCAAAAACAATTCATGTGACAAAGCATTAATAATCAAGAGGACTTTAATTAAGCTCAATAAGGAGTAGATTGGTAAAAGGCTAAAGGTGGGTAATATTTGGCAATGTGGTGCTAATAATCCGGGGAAATGGAGTACTTTCCAACTTTCATACCACATTCCTTCTCCATAAGATTTCTCACCTTTCATAATGCTTTTATCACTCTAACCTCGGCACTGCCTTCTCGCGAGTCGCAAACATGGGTGTCATAAATGGCCCCGAATACTTAGTGCGTCGGACTCCTCACCTGTGTGTCCCATCTCACTGAACTATTATCTCAGCGAGCAGGGTCGATCTACCTTTATCTCCTGAGGTGTTCGGATTTTTTCTCATTCATTAAATTTTCCATATATTTCAAACATTCCTTCTAAACTCCAAATAATGAAAACAACAACAAAAACACCATATAACATCTCCATAATATAACATCATTCTCAACATAATCCCCGGATAGGAAATAAGGTAAAAAATGGCAATATTTAGAACATGTGGAGTAATGAATGAAATAAGGCATATATATGGCTTTTGTGATGCATAAGCATAGGTAAGGCTAGGAATATAACAATGAGCGTTATACGGAAATATAAAGTCTTTTATTCTCTTATCATGCAACATGTCAAAAACAACTTCAAATTTTACCTCCTTCTATGGTTTTCAATAAAATATGCACTTCATTGTGACTTCCCTTTACTAGACAATTTCATGCTATATCTCTAATGAATCCAATTTTGCATCGTCGAGTTCAATAAAGCTTCCATGACACTATTTCTTTGAACAATTTACAAGCATTGAGAGATGTCTCATAGAACTTTGAGTTTAGTAATTAAGCAAAAAATATAAAATTTTACTCAAAATTCACCATGTAAAACCAAAAACAAGAATAAAATATATAATAATAATGAGCTCTTCCCCCACCCCATACTTAGAATATACAGTGTCCCCACTGTATGAAAATCAAATTAAACAAGAGTAAAGGAAGGAACTCACCGAATAACGCGCCGTAGGGTCGAAATAGGGCTGCTTCAGGTTGCCAGGAGTCGATATCCACTAGGTGTAGGTTGATATTGACTGCAATTTGCCCGATTCCAAGTATGCAGCTGGTCGAAATTGGGTGGATAGGTCGATATTGACCAACTTCACTCGATATTGAGTAAGTCGAGTCAAAATTCACTGGTCTGTCTCTTCTGCTGCTGGGTCGATTCTACCTCAGGGGTCAATATTGACTGATTTAGGTCGATATTGACCAGGTTGGCTTGACTCCAATTTTTTTTTCCCGACCTGCAGAATTTGTTAGTTTTCCCCGCAAATAGATAAGATTCCACATGAAGCATTCAAAGTCAAAAACAAAAACAACACCAAAACCAAAAGTTTCAAAGTCCCAAAAAAAATCCAAAAGTTTTATGTACATGCTCTAGATTTTAGAGTCGCTAGGCCGACTTATCCGTTAAGCATTAGCCTGGCTCATCTTTCACTACTAGAATTGTGTTCATAGACATCGGGTATAAACCGATGTTAATAAAAAAAAAATTCGACGTGTTAGTGGGTGGTGTTAAAGCTCCCAACTTTACCACATCGGTTTATAACCGATGTCTTTAATAATTTATAACATCGTTTTTCTTTTTAATAATGACTTAATTACATGGATATAATTACTTTTTGATTGATTTATATAATGCAAAACCGTTATTATTTTTCATTTCTAGCCATTTGAAAGTATGCAGGGTAATACAAAATTTCAAATTAACATCGCTATTTTTTTAAACCTGATTTCTTACATTGCTGCACACATCGGTTATGTATTATTCAATTTGTGAATACACTTTTTTCATTTGTAATTTATGATATTATTTTACATAAATATAATATACCATATTGAATATTTTTAAAGTCGATGTTATTTATATATTTTCAAATCAGTTTTTTCATTGAAAATGATGTTTTGCTTATTTACAACATCATTTTATATATTTTTAACGATGTAATTGCTACACATACACATCTGTTTTTGTTATAATTTTCATATATGCTAGGTTTAGAAATCAATCTGTATCTTAATGGTTGACATATTTACAAACGTAGACATCGCTTTTCGCTCTCAAGTTTGATGTGTTTCATCAAATACACCTAATAATCTATATTGTGACATTGTTTTGGCAAAAAAAAAAAAAAAACAATGCACAAGACCATAACCAATACATTAAATAATGACAATAGAGTCGAATACAAGATGACAACATACAGTTTCTCATTCAACAACTAACTTGAAGATTCGTAGATAGAATTGATTGACTCAATGTGGCATATTGAACCGAAGCACAATTCATACCGCGAATGCGACCAAACTAGGCCCTCTAGCACTCCATCTCAATCCTTCGACACTATGATTTTTTGTAGGATCAGACCTGCAAGAGAAAATGAAGTTAGACAATTATAAATAGTAAGATATATCAATGACAAATCATAAAATCGTGTTTAGCCTACCATAAAACGTCCATGAGGACTATATCGATCTAGAATCCATTGTAATAGGCATCTGATGCTTCTCTATCTGTTCAACTGAATTGATAGACCATCCTATGCCCCCAGGAAACCACAACTACTATCAAACTGGCAATTTAGACATTCGCAATCAGACTTCATCATAATAGAAAGGTGAGCAACATCATATCATTCTCAAAATGATCTCCTAAACTATGTTTCAATTCTCAAACATGTAGTATTTACAACTTCTAAATTGATTTAATGGTTTTGCAAGAACTAGGGCATTTATGAATTTCACAAAAGCATAACAACTTTAGAGGGCACTGAAATCTACACATCATACATACTGATAAGTCATAACTTCTATTCCCTAATTTATAAAGCAACAGAGCATTCAAGTAAATCCCTGAACCATTTTTATTTCATGTTGCACAACCATTTTTATTTCATGTTGCATAACTATGAACCCTTTCTTAACTAGAAAGTCCTAAAATTACGCAATCTGATAAAGGAACTGGCTTTTCAGGTTATAAAGGGTGACAAATGCTATTCAAAACCAAAAGTTAAGACATAGGTGCTGGGATTGTTACCTCTAACTGTCAACCCTGAAACACAATCACGATGCTTCTTAAGATCCACACTTGAAACATTTTGAATAGATAAACTTTCAGCTTAGTCTTTATCCTGAGTCATTTGAGTTTTGCTAGGGCCTGTAACACCCTCAATGCATCCGTCTTGCAGGATCTACTCTTGGTTCATCTTTTGGGTAATCTGAAACACTGCATAATTCATCTAAAACAAAGAAATGATCAATAATCTTATTCCTCACTTGCTGACTCAAAATAGCTATCACTACTACATATAAGCCTCTAATGTATCACCCAAAAACATTACATTATCACTAAAATATGTTACATTAGGGGAAAAGGTAACACTTTTCAGGGATTACATTCGACTTGTATAAATCAAATAGAAAAACCACCATATCTTCATCAATTTCAGCTTAAATTTCATTCAGGGGTGTTTTAGACAGGGATTAACTTTTAGAACATTGTACTAGTGTATGATTCATGCTCGATATCTTTGTAAAGTTATACTTACGATCATATGTTTTGTTGTTGGTTGGGGGATTATTTTTCACACCCATTTGGTGCTAAGCGGATGATCTAGAAGTTCATCAATTCACATCTTGTGTTCACACCTAATGAGTGATGGCCAATGCACATATTTTCAAAGCCTTTATTTTTTTTATTTAAAGTTTTGTTAAAATCGCACATTTTTCTATCTTCTTGTGTTAGAGATATTTTGAACTGTGTATCTACTGGGTGATGGGTTCTCAATATTTCATTAGGACTAACCAACAATTTTTTTAGATAAAAATGCTTGGGATTTGCTCAAATGGCCTATTCTTAAACTGAAACATACATATACATTTATAGAAATAACTACGTAAAGGTTCTAGACAAGGTACATGGTATTTGCATTAGCACTTACTAACAATTTTTCTTATTTATTCTTTTATTTGCAGAAGCAATGTCCATATTTATAACCAGAAGAACCTCTAATTGCCTCCTTCAGTGTTTCTTTTTATTTATGACATTAAGTAACTCTAACTGCCTCCCTAACCTGTTGATAAAGCAAAAGAACCTCAGAATGGCAATCTATGAATCTATGATCAAGTTCTCTTACGCTTTGTCCCTTGTGATTTTTTCATAGGATGGTTTAGTTTTTTAAGAAAGGAACTGATATAGTGATAGTATTAGCAGGACTCATGATTTATATCATGACAGAAGTAGAGGCAGCAATTATTTGAAACACATGAAATTTAGCATGAGGGTGCCAGGATGCGTGTGGAAACCAAAAAAAAAAAAAACAACTAGTGAATTGTTCCACAACCTAAGCTACAATCACAATATTAGCTAGTCACGAACATATGTCCTGAAATTCGGGCAAATTTAATCTTTATATACTGAACTCTTTACACTTAATATGTTTAATATAATTTCTTGAACCTTACTAAATTTATCTTTAAAATTACTAAACTTTTCATCATTAAATGACATCTCATCTTCATTATAACATTCATTACATTGGGTCTTTTGTTATATCCTTTTCTCTATCAAAGAAATTCTTCTCTGAAAATCGCTAACTTAACATAAGATAAAAATCCTTCAATATTTTATCTATCAAAGATTTTTTATCTACAATATTAGTTTGATTATCAGTGTTAGAATCTCCAACAATTATATGAAATGGACTTCTCTTCTTAACATATCACCGGATAGGATCTATAAAGATCCCATTGAAAAGTAGCAGGGAGGGTAATGAGAGCAGCCGAATAGGTTATAAATCTGACTAACAGATGTTCCTTTTCTACATTTAGCTTTGTCTTTAGGGGCATAATTTATAACTATTTAGTAGGCTCTGTCTATTAAGCTAGCTATTTTGGAACCACCTTATACCTACTAGCCAGAGGGATAAGGTTGTCAATTGTACTTCTAGTTTCATGTCATCTAAATTGGATTTGACTTTTTTTTTTTATCATCTATTCTATTTGTAAGATTTCTTTCATAATACAGTTCAGTCTTGACAATGAATAAAATAAATTTGCTAAATTGAAACCAAGGTCTTTCTGATTCATCAAAAATAGAAATTAGACAAGAGAGGAAGAGGAACTTTACTGAACAGGTGTACCTCATGGTAGTCATTGTCTAACCTAGCTTTGTCGTCATTGCAATCAGCTTTGCACGACCCAAGATTCCTAACCTTATAAAATTCCAGGCTTTGAAACAAAATTAACTGACATGGTCTCTAGCCAAAATCACCAAACACCACATGCTGCAACTGCCAAACGCTAATAAATAATTCATAATTCAAAATCTGAGTAAAGCATGAAAAAGAGAAAAACACAATCACACACATCAAAATCACACATACAAACTTATCTTACATTTGAACTACAATATGAACACCCATCTACCGAGCATAAAGTAGTTAAGGTGCCACTATACTAAACAATCAGCAACCACTGATATCTATGTGTTCTATAACCCAAAAACAAAAGACGAACAAAAACATAACTTTAACATACACAAGTATTGTTAAAAGCCCTCAACAATGGGCAAAATTTACCATATCACGTACATGGACAAATATGACCATGGATCATAAAAGAGCATTGTTAAAGGAGTGAGAAAAGAAGGAATAAATAAGAGGTAGTTTGTTGGAAAGCAAATTTAGCAATCAGATTCTATCAAAACTTCTAGATATCTGTCAACCACATTGAAGAGCTGAACTACATACAATATAAAGTATAAGAAAAACCTAAAACCTAAAAATCATCTAATTCATCCAAGGAATTCAAAGATTACACGAATACAAAGCCCTAAAATCTCAATTTCATTATAGATTCATACATTATCAACAAAATTAACTAGTTTGGTTATATATATCCACTCAAAAATCTCGAAACGATGTTATAACTATGAGATTAAGGTGAGACGGAGAAAGGCATGCGAAATCGAGAACCGGAAGGAGGGAGGCACCGAATACCCGCTTCGTTTGAGCTCGAAGATGGTGAGGCCCGGGATTCAGCAAGAAGAAGATGACCAGAATGAGAAAAAAAAAAGGAAAGAGGAGGACCAGATCTGACAAAATACTTCGAGACTTAACTAGATCTACCATCCCCAACACAAGATCCGCAATTGCAGCCGTTGTCTCCTAACGAACATCATCAGACAAAAATTTCCTATAGATTTAAAAAAAAATCGAAGATACCCAGAAATCCCAAACAAGGAGGAGAAAAATCAAGACTTACCTAGATTTACTGATGAAGGGAAAATAAGTGGTGCTTATCAACAAGTTTGGATTCGTTCAGCAGATTTGACAGCTTTGCGACGTCTCAGTAAAATGGGTCGTTCGGAGCTTATATTGATCGGATTAGATCGTGCCATACCTTGTCGGAACGAGGACGAAGAGATCTACAACTTTGCTGTTAAAGGTTTTTCCAGAATCTACCGAGAATATGGCCGAAAATCAACATCTTTGCAGCTGTTCACTGTTTGGACGAAAATACTTATCTTTTCATATTTAGTTTATCATCTTAAGCATTATATTTATTTAGGAATAATGTACATTAGAATAATATCTATTAGTTTAATTTTCAATTAATTGATATTATATCTAATTAGTTTTTATATTTGTTTGCTAGGATAAATAAAGTGGAAAAGGGAAAATCTATCTTTAAGATATTTCCTTGTCCACCAAGTAGTTTGATTTTATCTAGGATTATGTTTTCTATTTAAGACACTTTTATTCATTCAATAAAATCAGAGATATTAGAAATGAATTTTTGACAAAAGTCAGATTTGGAGAGTTCTCCTAGGGAGGAACCGAGTTCCCCTGCGTGGGATAGGTTTCGATGTGTTGTTCTTAGCTTGGTTTGTCTTCTGTGTGTCGATCCTCTTTGGTGGGTTGGTGCTACAACATGTTTGGTGTGTGTCGATTCTCGTCATAGGATTGGTGCTATCCATCATGCATGGTGTGTGTCAATTTTCGTCATAGGATTGGTGCTATCAAGCATCCACGAACCCCCTCCTTGTGCCTCCAAGTTGTCCGCTTGGTTGTGTAGGGTTGTAGAGGCGGGTTATATAGTCATTGGTATTGGTTCCTAACTTCTTAGGAGGCCTGAAGTCTTTATCTTGTTCTATATAGATCGACTCAGTCCTTATCGGTCATGTCTTTGTTATCAATTTCGAGTCTTGCATATTGTTCATCGAGTCTTTGAGTCTTTTGCTTCCGTTCTTGTTATTTCTTGTTTGATTGTCGAAGATCCCGTATCAAATTGGTATCAGAGCTTCAGTTATCGACATCAAAAGTTGAGTCTTCTCTTTTGTTCATCATAAAAACACAAAAAAAAAATTCCTTTCAAAGACAGAGTCCCATAGTGTCGTCAAGTTGCATCCGCCACCACCATCCGTCAGCCTGCACCACCACAAATTGCATCTCCTTGCTCAAATAACATCACGGATTCGAGGACGAATCCTTTTCAAGAATTGGAGAATGATGAAGGGGAAATAAGTGGTGCTTATCAACAAGTTTGGATTCGTTCAGCAGATTTGACAGCTTTGCGACGTCTCAGTAAAATGGGTCGTTCGGAGCTCATATTGATCGAATTGGATCGTGTCATACCTTGTCGGAACGAGGACGAAGAGATCTACAACTTTGTTGTTGAAGATTTTTCCAGAATCTACCGAGAATAGGGCCGAAAATCAACATCTTTGCAGTTGTTCACTGTTTGGACGAAAATACTTATCTTTTCATATTTAGTTTATCATCTTAAGCATTATATTTATTTAGGAATAATGTACATTAGAATAATATCTATTAGTTGAATTTTCAATTAATTGATATTATATCTAATTAGTTTTTATATTTATTTGCTAGGATAAATAAAGTGGAAAAGGGAAAATCTATCTTTAAGATATTTCCTTGTCCACCAAGTAGTTTGATTTTATCTAGGATTATGTTTTCTATTTAAGACACTTTTAATCATTCAATAAAATCAGAGATATTAGAATTGAATTTTTGACAAAAGTCAGATTTGGAGAGTTCTCCTAGGGAGGAACCGAGTTCCCCTGCGTGGGATAGGTTTCGATGTGTTGTTCTTAGCTTGGTTTGTCTTCTGTGTGTCGATCCTCTTTGGTGGGTTGGTGCTACCACATGTTTGGTGTGTGTCGATTCTCGTCATAGGATTGGTGCTATCCATCATGCATGGTGTGTGTCGATTGTTGTCATAGGATTGGTGCTATCAAGCATCCACGAGCCCCCTCCTTGTGCCTCCAAGTTGTCCGCTTGGTTGTGTAGGGTTGTAGAGGCGAGTTATATAGTCATTGGTATTGGTTCCTACCCTCTTAGGAGGCCTGGGGTCTTTATCTTGTTCTATATAGATCGACTCAGTCCTTATCGGTCTATATAAGGACTGAGTCGATCGATATAGAACAAGATAAAGACCTGATGTCCTTATCGGTCTATATAAGGACTGAGTCGATCTATATAGAACAAGATAAAGACCCCAGGCCTCCTAAGAGGGTAGGAACCAATACCAATGACTATATAACCCGACTCTACAGCCCTACACAACCAAGCGGACAACTTGGAGGCACAAGGAGGGGGATCGTGGATGCTTGATAGCACCAATCCTATGACGACAATCGACACACACCAAACATGTGGTAGCACCAACCCACCAAAGAGGATCGACACACAGAAGACAAACCAAGCTAAGAACAACACATCGAAACCTATCCCACGCAGGGGAACTCGGTTCCTCCCTAGGAGAACTCTCCAAATCTGACTTTTGTCAAAAATTCAATTCTAATATCTCTGATTTTATTGAATGATTAAAAGTGTCTTAAATAGAAAACATAATCCTAGATAAAATCAAACTACTTGGTGGACAAGGAAATATCTTAAAGATAGATTTTCCCTTTTCCACTTTATTTATCCTAGCAAATAAATATAAAAACTAATTAGATATAATATCAATTAATTGAAAATTCAACTAATAGATATTATTCTAATGTACATTATTCCTAAATAAATATAATGCTTAAGATGATAAACTAAATATGAAAAGATAAGTATTTTCGTC
Source organism: Persicaria tinctoria (assembly GCA_037127255.1). NCBI lineage: Eukaryota > Viridiplantae > Streptophyta > Magnoliopsida > Caryophyllales > Polygonaceae > Persicaria > Persicaria tinctoria. The sequence goes on along the minus strand of JBANSL010000019.1, from coordinate 25,146,903 downwards.
CAAACAGTGAACAACTGCAAAGATGTTGATTTTCGGCCCTATTCTCGGTAGATTCTGGAAAAATCTTCAACAACAAAGTTGTAGATCTCTTCGTCCTCGTTCCGACAAGGTATGACATGATCCAATTCGATCAATATGAGCTCCGAACGACCCATTTTACTGAGACGTCGCAAAGGTGTCAAATCTGCTGAACGAATCCAAACTTGTTGATAAGCACCACTTATTTCCCCTTCATCATCTACGAAGGGTTGTACTTGACTCATCTCGTCGTCCCGCTTATTCGCACAGGTGGGGCTCCCGACTTCGGCATCGTGGTAATCAGAGGCACCAGATCTGAGGGCAAGGAAAGAATGAGAGGGGAGAGGAAGGCATTGGGTCGGGATTCGCCATGGTAGAGGGTATGAGTTCTCGAATGGAAAGAGGGTCGAGGAAGACTGGAAGAGAGTGATGTAGAAACTGAATTAGTAGAATAATGGAGAATAGTAACTAGGGATTTCAATTTTAGGGAAATTTGAGTTTAAGGGTGAAAAATTTCAAGTGTTGGAGGGAAGTATTGTGTGAAAATTTGGTAAAGTACGTGGACTCACCTTTTTTTTTTTATTTCAAGTGTTGGGATTTGATTGAAACACTTGAAGCTACCTCTTTTACCGCCTCAAATTTTATCTAAGTGTTGTACGCGCGCTTTAAAAAAATTTTAAAATAAAAATTTTACATCGTCTAAAAAGTACGATCGAAGTGTCAAATCTCAACAACATCGACAATTTTCAAAACGATGTTATAACTATTTTTAACATCAGGCGTTTTTCTGACCGATGTAAAATACCTGATGTCTATGAACAGAATTCTAGTAGTGTTTGTCCGGAGGTATAGGTGGGTCTGGTGGTTCCTCCGGTGGTGGGAAGCATGGGATGTCATCCGGGGGCATTATGTGAAGAAGTTTAAACCTCTCTGAGTGAATGCTCCATGGCTTCACCCATCCATCTTCCCGGGCTCCAGCTGGCATGCATAAAGGAATATATAAAGGAAATTTGCATACCTCATCATCATACCTCTTTCGCTCCATTGGTTGATTTGTTTGCGCGTCTCCACCACAGCAAAACGGTGGAGTGGGAAAAGATATTTCCACCTCATCATGCGGAGTTTCATGCCACTTTGCGAGGACCCCATACTTGAATATGAACATCGGTTGCTCAAAATCGTCGGGGATAGCCTTCACCTTATAAGGCAAAAGTGACTTTGAAACAACATGGACAAAGATGTCCAACTTCTTCTTTTCTGGCTCTTCTTCTTCTTGAGGTCCTTCAAATGGTTTTTCAAAGACAGATAGCGAAGTTGGAATTGCGATAGCGGAAGGACATACCTGGGTATCGACTGTAGATAGGTCAATATCGATTGGAGATGGGTCGACATCGACTAGGTGTTGGTCGAGGTTCTCCTGAGGTTCGGATCCTTCTTCTAGCGGGATTGAGGCTTCTGGTGGTGATTTTGACGATTCTTTTAGCTTCCTAAATGCGCGTACTCCCTCAAGCCATGCCTCCTCAAGAAACTAAAGAAACTCCCTCAAGCAAATAATGCTCTGATACCAATTTGATACGGGGTTAGCCGTGAGATGATCCGATCTTCGACAACAAGCAAGAAAATAAAGAAACGGAAGCAAGAATAATAAAGACTCAAGAACGCAGCAAAGAAAGACCAAGAAATCGACCAAGAAACAATCAAGATCGACAAGAACAAACCAAGACTCGATAAGGATGATGCAAGACTTGAAATTCAAGAACAAGAATTGAAAGACACGATCGATAAGGACTGAAACGATCTATATAGAACAAGATAAAGACCCCAGGCCTCCTAAGAGGGTAGGAACCAATACCAATGACTATATAACTCGCCTCTACAACCCTACACAACCAAGCGGACAACTTGGAGGCACAAGGAGGGGGCTCGTGGATACTAGGATCACCAAGTCTTGCGAAGTTGATGAACACAAAGCAAACCAAGCTAGATCAATACCAATAGTTGCAATTGAAGAGCACAACTCTATTCAATTGACAATCACTCATTGTGTTTCACACAAAAAGAGAGCTGTTCTATTCATTATGTTTATACTGAATTACAAAGGAGAAATCGACTTATATAGGCCTTAAAGGCTGTTTTGGGCCGATTCTAGTAAAGCTAGAAGATAAAAAGAATACTTAAGTAATTAAATAAAATAACCTCTAAATTACCTAAAATAACTTAAGTAAAATTAATACTAAAAATAGAAACATAAGGAGCTGATTTTCGTTCCAAACAGTACAGCTGCAAAGGTGTTGAGTTTCGGCCAAACTCTAGGATGAATCTGGAAAAACCTTCAACAGCAAAGTTGTAGATCTTTTCGTTCTCGTTCCAACAAGGTATGACACGCCTCAATCCGAGAAATATTGAATCCGTACGACTCATTTTTACTGAGACATCCAAAAGCTGTCAAACTGTTGAACGAATGTAAAACGTCATTTGCATCTTTGGATCTTCTCTCATGGTGGAGCCTTCTTCTTCCTCTTGATAATGACTTCATTCTCACGAGGTCGAATCATAGGTGTGTCCAGAGGTGTCTTGGATGGTGTCTTGGATGGGCCCGCATCAATCTCCCTTTCTTGAAATCAGTGGTAAAGTGCTCGACAGAAGCTATAGACAATCAATGAGTACTCGACAGGGGTCAATGTACTCGACACAGCAACTCAGCAACTCGACACAACAAAGGAGAACTCGACAAAGGCTGAGATCTCCTTGACACTAACAATTCAGCACTCGACAATGAAGATAAGTGCTCGACACAACTACAAATCAACTCGATAGAAGCTGTAATGAAAGAGAAATAAAAGAAAAACTTAAGAAAGAATGGAAATTTACCTCTTTTTGATTGAAAACCTTTAAGTTAGGATGTTGTAGTTGCAAGGTAGGGTTTCAATTTTGTGGAGCTTTCTTGCACTAGATATCAATAACTCTTTTTTTTTGACTTACTTTTACCCACAATGAATTTTATCCTCCTAGGTCCAAGATAAATCTATTTTTTTTTTTGAATCTGATTTTTTTTAATAAACTAATGCAAGAAAGACTCTAAAATAGAGAGAACTCGAAAATCTGAGAAATAATGGTGAAAAGATAAAATTTCTAGCCCTAAAGATAAATAAATAGACAAGCTTTGGATAAAATAGGAAAGTGGATATATCTTTAGCCTTTTTAGATAGTTGATAGATATAATGAGCTTTAAATCTAACAACTTAATAAAATCTGATTTTTAATAGGCAATGGATAAAAGATAAATCAAAATTCCCAAAGATAGAAAAAAAAGGATAGAAAAGACAACAAACTAGGATTTGCTCTTGTGGCAGGTGAATGTCGACCAAGCAAGATCTATGGGGACAACTAGGGCTGCCGTCGGCTGCTAAGGCACACAACAAGGGATGTGCACACTTGTGGTCGACTCCACTGGTCTCGGCTAGGCTTTGCGTTTAGGCTATACAACCACAAACAATCACAAACTCAAGATTAGTGCAAGAATCAATAAAGAATGCAAGAAGTAAATAACCAAACAAAAGACTGACTCTATTTTGGTGTTTTTGTGTTTAGGAAAAGAAAAAGACTCAATCTTGATGTCGAAAACCAAAGCTCTGATGCCAATTTAATACGGGGTTAGCCGTGAGATGGTCCGATCTTCGACAACAAGCAAGAAACTCAAGAAAGACTCAAGAACTCAAAACTGACGCAGCAAGAACTCCAAGATTCGACCAAGAAATCAGCAAGATCGATTAAGAAATTAAAGACTCGAAACAAGAATTCAAGAACAAGACTCGACAATAAAGAAAGACTCGAAATTGATGCAAAGACACGACCGATAAGGACTGAGTCGATCTATATAGAATAAGATAAAGACCCCAGGCCTCCTCAGAGGGTAGGAACCAATACCAATGACTATATAACCCGCCTCTGCAACCCTACACAACCAAGCGGACAACTTGGAGGCACAAGAAGGGGGCTCGTGGATACTAGGATCACCAAGTCTTGCGAAGTTGATGAACACAAAGCAAACCAAGCTATATCAATACCAATAGTTGCAATTGAAGAGCACAACTCTATTCAATCATCTTTCTCTCATTGTGATTCACAGAAAGGAAATTTCTATTCAATGGAAGCGTAAGTTCTCTACAATGATCAGCCGCCGTCAATATATAGAAAACCTAAGGCTGATTTTAGATAAAAATAATAAATAAAAGACTAATTAAAATAAACTCCTAAAATTACCTAAAATAACTTAAGTGAATAATGTCTCTAAAAATAGCAATAAGGAAAGTTCTTTAATCCCGTCAAAACAGTGACAGTTTGCAAAGAATGCAATTTTCGGCCAAGCTGCATGTCGAATCTGGAAAAACCTTCAACATCAAAGTTGTAGATCTCTTCTTCCATGTCGAATCTGGAAAAACCTTCAACATCAAAGTTGTAGATCTCTTCGTCCTCGTTTCGACAAGGTATGGTACGCCTCAATTCGATAAATATTGAATCCGTACGACCCATTTTACAGAGACGTCGAAAAGCTGTCAAATATTCTGAACGAGAGTCTAAAACGTTATTTGCACATTTAGATCTTCTCCCATAGTGGAGCCTTCTTCTTCCTCTTGAGGATGACATCATTCTCACGAGCTCGAATCATAGGTGTGTCCAGAGGTGGCTTGGATTGTCCCGCATCAACTATCTTGCTAATAGACTTTTTTTAATGTTGCTAATAGACTGTAATATATATTGAGAAGATTATGAATTACAGTATTAAAAATTAAAGGGATAAAGATATAATTTTTTTAGAAGATTTATTATCTTTTAAAAAGGAAAATTCATGTAACAAGAAAATATTCTATTATTCTCCATTGACCGTAAGTTTGTTTGTTTTTTTGGTCGTAAAGACAAGAGGGCTGGCTCTCGTTTATTAATAAAAACGAAACATGGGCTACACATAAATGAGGCGGGGAGTAGCTCTTCCCCTAGCGTCTTCCTCAATCAACATACTAGACCTCGGAGGAGGCTCCGTTATCACATGAACACCTAATGGAAAATTACGAGCCTCAAAAGCGAGGGAGTCGGCGACAAAATTCGCTTCCCTGAAGACGTGTCGAAATTGGATTTCCCAATCCCGATTTATTAAGCCGTGGCACATACGAACCAGGCTAGACATGGGGTGATTCCCGTTTACCTTCCCTTGGATGAGATTGATAGCACTGCGTGAGTCGGTCTCAACCACAACCTTCCGAAAGCCAAGGTCCCATGCCAACTTCATACCTTCCAGCACACCCCAAATTTCGGCCATCACAACAGGGCCTATGCCAATCGACTGAACCACTCCTCCGATCCATTCACCACTGGCATCCCTGAGTACACCCCCCGCTGTTGCCATGCCCGATTCATCAACCGAGCCATCCGTGTTCACCTTAACCCATCCGGTAGATGGTTTCTCCCACCGTATAAGTGCTTCTGTCTTCTTCTTCCTCTCCTCTTGCGCCAACCGTGCTTTACACGCCTCTAGATAGTCTTTCGTTTGCTTGGTAATGAACCTCACCTTGTTTTCCATGTGCAGCTCCTCGTTGAAGACCCGTCCGTTCCTCCATCGCCACATCTACCAAAGTGTGTTTGCAAAAACACATGAATCATCCATTAACCTTCCGAAATCCGGGTGGTCCAACCAAGCGGCCTGGAAATGAAACGGACGCCTTTTCCTATCCATCCCCACAGGCGCATCGAGCATCAGAAGCAGCGGAGTGTGATCAGAACCATAGTTAGATAGGTGCCTCACCAAAGCTTCCGGCCACGCTATGCGGCCTTCCGCATTGCACAAGACCCTGTCCAGCCTCTTAGCTACGTAGGTCTCCATCGTATGCCCCCTCGAACACGTAAACATAGGACCAATGAAACCCATGTCGATCAACCCATTGCGATCAATCCAATCCACAAACCTCCCCGAGTCCATGGACAGTCTACCGTCAACCTTGTCGCTTTCCCAATCATGGGCGATATAGTTGAAATCACCCCCCACGAACACAGGGCCCTCAATGCCTTCCACAACCACAGTCAATCTATCCCACAAATGCCTCATCTCCCTTGCGGCTGGGTATAAACAACAAGAAGATGGAAAGTTTTCACCCCATTCTTTATTTTAGCAAGGATAAATCTCTCATGAGAATAAACCACAGTGAGATCAACCTTCTCCTCATCCCACAACAACCACACACCACCTCTATAACCATCAGCATCCACCAAAAACTTATTGGGGAGTTTGATACGATCATAGACCTGTCGAGCCCTCAAACCTGAAATTTTGGGTTCGAAAATAGCCAACAAGTCCACTGCTTCTTAATCAAATACTTAACCCACCTACGAAACCCGTCTTGATCGGCTCCACAGTAGTTCCATAACATACAATTCATCATAAAAAGCTAAGAACACAGGACCGAGCAAATCATGACCGGCTGATCTCAACACCCTTAACCATTCCCCCGACTACCTCCTTCCATTAGACTCGGTACTTGACTACCCACAACCTCTGGTATAGAATTTAGCACCCCTTCTCCTTCCACTCTCATAGATGATGACATCTGAGCACCACTCATATCCTCTAACTCTCTGTTAAATTCTTTCCCTTGCGTAATTACCTTTATAATTGGGTTGGAAGACATAGCTTCATCACCATAGCTAGCCACACCTTTTCGGCTGAAGGACACCATGGGTTCTTCCATCCAAGGCCTTTTTGACGGGCCCAACTGTCTCAGCTCATTAGTCCCCCCAATTTTGGGCCCAAGCCCTCTCCCATTATTCCTCCTAATAACTCTTTTCTGATTGCTTCCTTTCTTATCACATTTACCCACTTCGAAAGCTTTCATCCCGTTACTATTGTCTTGGGGATTAAATTCCATTTGGACCTCAGCCTCTTTCCCTTTATATCTCTCTTGCTCCGAAAAATCCTCTATGTGAATATTCTTTCCCCTCCTATTAGTATCAATCACTCCTTCTTTCCTTGTCTGGATATCCGAAACGCCCCCCTTTTGCGCCTCCTTACCATTAGCCGACGTCTCACCGGCTGACTCCTTCCTTCCGCCGGTCGTTCTACCAGAATCCGACTCACCTCCGACAGGTCTACTTTTATTCTTATTCATCCGACGTCTCCTCGGAGCTTCCATCCAAGGCCCATGACGACTACCTCCTTCCTCATTCCGTTCCCCCGTCTCCATCGGCTCTTGTTCATTCTTCTCTAAACTTCCTTGGTCCCTCATCATTTGTTCTTTGGACCTTTGGTTATTGAAATCACCTTTCGTCTTCAAACATTGGGAAGCTAGATGTCCGAACACACCACATTTGAAACAAATCCGGTTCAGACCTTCATACTCCAGGAAATACACACGATCATTGATGGTAACGGTTCCTTCGAGCGGCTTCAATAGATCGACTTCCACGCATACCCTAGCATATCTTCCCCTACTCGAGAAAAGAGTACGACTATCAACTCGAATAGGCTTACCGATTCCTGATGCTATCTTCATGAGAACCCCTTCTTCATAGAGAACAATTGGCAAGTTCGAGATCCTGACCCATGCCGGTGACGTTGTGATCTCATCCATCTCAGGGTCGAAGAAAGGGGACCACGCTTGAACGATCAGATAGTGCCCAAAGACCATCCAAGGGCCACCTGTTAAAGCTTTGATATAATCATGTTCGTTATCAAACCTTACCACATAATACCCTTTCGGCAGATCTGCTAGCATCAGCCTCCCTACTGGTTTCCAAATCTCTCGTAATTTTCTCTCCATAGCAGCATATGGCACAAATCCTCCTAGAACTTTCACAATAATTGAAGATTTCCAAGCGACCGACAGAGCCGAAATAACATCAGGCGGAAATGCGGAATTGAAACAACAGGATCGCCTTCGACCCCTCCAGGAAACGAAACCTTCACTCGTTCCTCAAGAAACTTCACCTCTAATCGGTGCCTTTCCTGATGCGAGCCACCCACCAGTTTATCCTTCCAAGACCCAGCGGCATCAGGAAGATCTCCCGGCGGCCGGAGGCTCGCTTGCGTGCCCATCGGCGGTGCGTCTTCTCTCATAACCCTATCGCAAAATCCACTCTACACGCGCGCCGCATTCTAATTGCTAATTATGTAATTTTGACCGTAGGTTTGTTTGATAGTAGCTTCTATCGATTTTGTTTAGACGAGAGCATGCCCAACAACTTCCTTAAAATAATCTCAAAAATAGAGAATTAGAAGTTAATTATTCTGAATATTTTGTGACCCGACCAATTCCAACAGCTTCTCCATTATGGAGTTTATCCCAAAATGTATAGAGTTTTCTCCAAATTTAGGGAATGATCTTCATATTTTCTCTACATTCCCTATTTAATTTGGAGAATGTAATGGGGAAGCTGTTGGACCTAAAATCATCCCAATATTCTTCAAAAAATCAAGATGGAGAATCTGTTGGGCATGCTCTGAGTGCTTTTATTAGTTTTCTTTGAATTGATTAAGGTTATTTTCATTTGGATAGTCTATAATTCAAGCACCTCTAATTTTTAAAAGTTTTTTTACGGTTGATAATTATCAACCTTTTCTTTCTTCTCTTCTTCTTGTAACCTTTTCATATACTAGCTAGGGCTGGGCATCCGGTCTGGACCGGAATTTTTACAGACATGGACTGCGGATCGGACCGGGATCGAGAAATATGGTCCCGGGTTTTCCGGCCCGCGGACCGGAAAGACCGGATAGACCGGCTATCCCCCTGCAACTTTTTTTTTAAAGACACAACTGAATTAGTGTATTTTTCCGGTAGCCCCAGGGATGAGAGAACGAGCCACGAGACCGTTGAAGTGAGAGACTGTGAGAGGGATGAGACTCCGAGAGGCGAGCACGAGGGCTGGTGGCCTACTGGCATCCGGCTAAGTGATAGACCGGTGGCCTATTAGCGTCCGACAAGTTCGAGGGCTGAGACTCTGAGAGTCGTGCCGAAGTGAGAGATTGAGAGAGGGATGAGAGCCCGAGGGCTACCTACTTGGAGGCCAAATGAAGAATTGAAGATTTAATTCAATTCTTCAATTAAAGATTTAAATCTTCAACTTTCCTTTTTAAAGCGAGAGAGAGAGAGGGATGAGAGGCGCAGGAGAGTTCAATTCTTCAATTGAATTGAAGACTTTTCAACTTTCAAGAAATGAAAAAGTGAAGTCGTTTCAACTTTCAAGAAGAATTCAATTTTTCTTTCTTTCTTCTGTGTTTCCGGTCCAATTCCGGTCTGGACCGGAATTTTCGGTCTGGTCCCGGGTTTGGACCGAAAACCGAAATTTAGAATTTCTTGGACCGTGGACTAGACTGTAATACTCCCGATTTGATCCAAAATCGTAATTTTCGGTCTAGTCCCGGTCCGATCCAAATTTTACTCAGCCCTAATGCTAGCTAGCTAGTAATCCTAGTATTATATGATAATGCATTCATGTAACTGATTTCCTTTTAATTAAACATTCTTATTTTCTATTAAAAAAATTCTTATAGTACCTTTCTTTATTGCAATACAATAATCTTCATGTAACATTCTTATTGCAATACAATAACCAAAATATTTCCATCCCACATGGCATAACCATAAGTCTTCATTCCTATGTTGACGACATGTTTATCACCGGTAATGATGAGTTCATGATTAGCAAGCTCAAGAACTCTTTACACAAGGCTTTTACGATCAAAGACTTAGGTTATGCCCGATATTTTTTTGGAATGGAGATTTCCAGGTCTGAGAATGGTATCATGTTGAATCAGAGGAAATATGTGGTAGATTTGCTGTCCAATTCAGCTATGCTTAGTTGTAAAACATCCAAATTTCCTATGCAGCGAAATTTGCATCTTAGCATTCATGAAGGTGATTTGTTAGATGATCCTGAATCCTATCGTCGTCTGGTAGGGAGGTTGTTGTATCTCACGCTTACGAGAGCAGACATTGCTTACATCGTCCAACAACTCACCCAATTTATGTCTTCCCCTCGAGCTCCTCATTTGAGAGCAGCCCTGTTCTTACTTCGCTACTTAAAGGGCACAATCAATTGCTCATTGTTTTATCCAAGTAATAGCAGCTTGTCCATTCGAGCATATTCAGATGCAGATTGGGGGTCATGCCGGGACACGAGCAGGTAATTAACTGGGTATTGCGTATTCCTTGGTGACTGCTTGATGTCTTGGAAAACGAAGAAACAAAAGATTGTCTCGCGATCGTCTGCTGAGAGCGAGTATAGGAGCATGTCTCATGCTGGAAGCGAGGTGGTTTGTGTTACTGGTGTCCTTACTGATTTGCTGGTGCATCAATCTTCCCCAGTTCCTTTGTGTGGGGACAACAAAGCTACTCTCCAGCTTGCTAGTAACCCGGTTTATCATGAATGGACTAAACATCTTCGGATTGATTGCCACTTCATTAGAAATTTGGTTCAAGATGGGGTAATTTCAACTGTTTTTGTCCCAACTCAGTTGCAGCTTGCTGACTTATTCACCAAACCATTGGGATCTCAACAACATTTCACACTGGCTCACCAAACCATTGGGATCTCAGCAACGTTTCATCCTACACGTCCACCTTGAGGCGGGGCTATGAGAGTTATAGTCGGGTATTTTGGGGTTATTACAACCATGGTTAGGAGTAGTGTTAGATGTTAAATCTAGTTAGAAGATCTGTTTGGTTAGAAAACATACAGAAAATTTCCATAAAAACTCTCTCTTCTTGGCTATGGCGAAGGACTAGATCTGAGTCCTTTCTGGTTCGATTGAAGTCTCAGCTAATCTAAGCTGAGTCTTCATAATTCCACATGACGGAGTCTGAGACATGTTATATCAATCACTTACTTTTTTTTATCATTAAATGAATCAATAAAAAACATCATTATTGTAAGTTAATCTATATTATCCCGCCACATCACCCACTCATTTCCTTCACAATCCCCACTAATCACACCATAGTTATAACCACCTCTTTGTTTCTATAAATTATGCACGATATTATTATGATTGTTTGTTCCAGAAAAAAAAAAAAAAAAAAACCCATTTATCATCACGTTTCCCCTTTTCTCTATATCTCGATTTCCTTTGGTTTAGCTCAATTTTCACTGAGTATTATTTAAAACATGCTTCTTCGTTATTTAATATTCTTGTTCGTTCTCACCGGCCTTATGAAGTGATCAACATATAGACTGGCCAAAAAAGATATATAAAGTGACCGATATAAAAAACTCTTTTATCTCGAAACTAATGATGATTTAAATTTGTTCACATTAATTATGCGACAAAATTCACTGGAAAATTATAAACATTACTCCGTATTTTAAAAGTTTGTTTTTAAAAGAGTGTTCTGATTTTAGAGATCAAACTAAACTAAAAGATCGGTCAGCATAGGATAAGATCCTAATTGAGAAAGATACCCTACCAAAAATAAACGAAAAAAATTACACATGTCTTACAAACTCGCGGGTAATTAACAGTATCCAAAATAAAAAAACCCTAATGTCAGTTTTGTTCGGCTCAGAAAGACAGAAACCCTAATGGCAGTAAATATTCAAATCATGAGGGTTGTACTTATCGAGCACGGGAGTAACAAACAAATTTGATCTCTTGGCCTTAAGTATTCAAATCATGACGCCATGGTTTTTCATATAATTTAATTTAGATTAGTTATATTTTATACTAATAATTAAAAAAGACGAAGAGACAAGAGGAATGAGTTAGTACTGTACGTCGGGTATGTGTAATGTGTTTACCAACTTGCCAAAAGAGACCCGTGAGCCCTTTGGTTAGTAGATGCTCTTTATTTTGTATTTTTTTTTTATCATTAATCTACCTAATTTAATTATATAGACTTTGTTTAATTTAGTTGTTTGTCCCTCGAGTACTGCTTAAATAATTCCATTGATGAAATTTGTTACGTACTTAGCCTTTTATTTTATTATTTTTTTCCTTTCATGAGGAAAATAAATAAATAAATAAATTATTTCTATACATCTTTGAATTCGGCGACGTAGAGCACTAGAACTAAATATACAGAACATTGAGATAGAAGGAGACAACCTCTGCATTATTAATGAACTAAAGGGTATTTGGAAATGTCATTGGGAAGTCGAAATGATCATTAATTTTGGACTCTTTGATGGATGTCTGCTACTTTCAGACCGTCCATATTCGTCGCGTGTTTAGGGAAGTTAATAGTGTAGCAGATAGATTGACATTCTTAGGTCATACAATCTCTACTCTTAATCCTACCATGGATGTAGAGCTACATGTTCTCATCCGAAAGGATGCTCTAGAATGAACTACCAATCGTGTTTAGTTCTTTCTAATTGCTTTCCGTTTAAAAAAAAAAATTGGCGAGCATAACGATCAATGGTGGCTTCGATCTTAGTTAGAACTAACAATATCTGATCTGATTCAAGAAAACAATATTTGACACACCGACATTTGAATAAATATTAAAGAAGTTTGGACCCGAAACAGAATGACCCGCTTTGATTTAAACTAGCAGGACTCAAAAGTAGGGGGGAAATGAGGCGAATTATGGGTGAAAATTACCATTTCTTCACCCGCATTCATCCCGTGTGGTGCGCAGGTAGTGCGGGGGATTAGTAATTGGATATCCAATATGACAAACATTATATGAAATATTTATCTTAAACACCTACTAGCCTTAAGTTTCAGTTTAACAATATGTGAAAAATAAACAACCTTAGAAAATAAAGAACAACGGGAATAAATTATCACCTTAGAAACACATACTAGCTAGCATTAAGCTTCCGACTCATCCTCTTGGAGATCCGATCTAGAGCTCCAGAATCTCGTCTGCAATGACGCTCTTATAGGTGGTGGTGGGACAACCGTCGTTGACACTATCCAAATTATCGCCTTGTAAGCAGGGGCGGATCCAGAATTTTTTTCGGGTTGGGCACAATTTATGTTGAGCTCTTCTTTTTCTCTCTTGAATCGGATCCCTTTCCTGGAGGTTTAAGGGGGGTATTTATAGGGGGCTAAGCGAGCAACTGACTGGCGACCTCGTGGACTGACAAGAGACACGTGTAACGCATGAGCTAGAGGGTTGGGGGTTTACATGTGGCTTTGTTAGCGGAGAGGTGCTAGGCCAGTGAGCTGCTTGTCTTTGCCCTAAGGAGACACGAGGTATTTGTGGGCATTTTTTGTTACTTATAAGCACTAGGATCTTGATTGCGACGTTCGTAGATTGCTACTCTTAGGGTAGCGAGTTTGGTTATAGCCAGGCCAAGTGTATTGATCGCGATGCACTTTGTAACGCGCTAGATGTCTTGCGTTGGGTAGTCTACTTATGACGTCATATCCCTATTGATTAATAGGGATATTTTCCAGATCATCGTCATATCTTCTCGTAACCAGATCACGAGCGATACATTGCCCGCGATTAGGTTTCGATAAAAGCGATGCTTCCCGCCAAAAACTTATTCTTGGATGGGCCTTAAATTGGGCCCAATGGGTTTTTGCCCATTTCGGGGCGACTCCATGAAGACCTATAAGTGAAGATTTTCTCTCGGGTTATTTGATTTCATGCTTTCAAGATTGATAGAAAAGGGAGTGAGAAAGGAGAGAGAATTCGAAGGGTTCAGTTCCAGGAAGGCGGCAATCGAAGCAAGTTGGTGGCCCTATTTCTCAGTTCGTTCTCATTTGCTGGTGCTTTTCTTCCACTTCCTCGAGTAAGTGTTTGATTGTCTTTATATTCTATCTATTTTTCTCAATTTCTACTCGTACTAGATTCTAGGGCAGAGGAAAAAATCTTTGGTAGTCGAACCACCATCCTCTGGTAAGGGGCATGACAGTGATGGGGCTGAGAGGGGGGGTTTTCTGGTGTCTCATTCCCATTTTTTCTTCTTTCCTTCCGTGTAGTGGATGTCCCGGGTAGGGCTACTGGGTTCTAGGTAGTGGTGTAAGGGTGCTGGAAATGGCGTTCTTTCGGAGTTTTGGGGACTTTCCGACGGTTGTGGACAGATGAAACTTTTCATCTCCCCTCTTTTTTACTTTTCGGAGGTGGTTTCTCGAAAATAGAGAAACTTTATGGAGGAGACGAAAATGTGTCTTTCAACCGTCACTCTTCCGAGGGAAATGTCTTTTCAATGCCCTTTTGTGGGGCGCCTGATGCGCCAACATAACCATTGGAGGGGTTTTTTGGCACCAAACTTTTCCAATCGCGATACCGAAAAGGTCATTTCCCCTTGTTGATTTTTCTTCCTTTGCGTCTTTTCAGGGGCTTTTCTCCTTAAGAGCTTTATATACTTAGCGATGCCAGGCGAAAGTGATAACCAAAACAGAAGCGTGGGTTATAAGGACGAGGAGGTTAGCTTCTCGCGGACTAGAGATTCCGTGGAGCACAATGATTCGGAAGCCAAGATGTCCCCAATACATCTGCTGCAGCCTAAAAAGAAGTTGCGAGCGGGAGAGTGAGCAAAGGTCAAACTCGTAATTCCGAAGGAGGTGAAGTGGAGAAAAATGTTTGGGACCATAAAGCATTCTTTTACAAAGGATAATCCTGAATACTATCATACTTCTGAGTCTATAAACGATTTGGGCAAACGGGGGCCGCCTCGTGCGCCGAAAGGAAGAAAGAAACATGTTCGCGTGGTTTCTGGTGATTTTGTCGTTCTTGCTTACAAAAAAAAGGAAGTTGATAGTTGCAGTTTCTACGAAGGTTACACTCCTGCTGCTCCCCCGTCTGCTCCCAACATTTTTGAGGGGCGCGTGACCCCTACCATAGCTGAATCTAAGGGGGAGAGGTCAATTCTAAAATCTCTTCACCTTGATATGGTGGCTCAGATTTATCCCTGGCCTGCCGGAATAGAGATAGGTTTGGCTTCTGAGAACGGGGGTTGTTTGAACGCATATCGGGACCACATTGTCGTCCATTTAGAGAGTTTGCTTCAAGGATTTTGCCTTCCCTTGCCGAAGCTTTACATTGATTTCCTTGCAAGTATAAATTCTTGTCATACTCATCTTGCCTTCAATGTCTGAATGTACTTGGCAGCCTACGTGATGCGGTGTGCCGCAATTAAGCAAAAGACGTCGTTGGACCATCTCTTTTCGGTCCTGACCTTGCGATATGGTCAGGACGGGTTGGTGTCTGCTTTCCTGGCTGGGAACATAGTTGAGAGGTTGTCTAGCAAGGTTGGGTGGAGGAAGAAATGATTTTTGGTTTGCGACCCCACCAAGGCTTCTCTAGATTTCGTGACCACCCTTGGTGTTTACATTATTACATGACGCCCCCAAAAAACAAGAGTATCGTGATCAATGGATGGCGGTCTGCGTTTATTCGAGGGGGACCTTCAGCGAAAAGGGGTTATAGAGAGGTCGTGACCCCGACTCGCTTGGAAATGGCCGGTCTTAGTATCTCACACCGCCAGGGTGGATGTTTGGGTTTTCCTATAATTTTGATCATGATTTTCACTATTTGACCTCTGTCTTAATCTTTCGCAGATATGCTGATCGCCAGGGCCATGAAAAAGAGTGCTGCCAAAACTCCTCACACTCATACCCCGCGATTAGGTGAGAATCGGCAGCAGATAATTCCTTGCAACTCTCCACTCGTAGTAGAGACTGCAAATGAAAAGGAGCTTGCTGAGGATAGGCATAGTTCGTCTAAGGATCATGTGCCTCTTAGTCAGCGTGGGCAAAAAAAGAAAAGGGATGAGGACGGGGCCCGCAAGATTTTGAGTGATGAGCCGATCACTAAATCAAGGATTTCTATGGCCACGTACAGGCAACCCGGATTCTCCCCTCTTGATTTTAAGAAGTTGGTTATTCCGGGGAAGAGTTGTCCGGTTGAAAGGGAGTTCCTGCATCACCTTATAGATGGAGAGTTACTGGAGCACAGAAAAAAAAATCGGGGGTTGGGTAATCATCTTCATGATTTTTCTTAGCTTTTTCTCTTTCTTGTTTGTTCATTATTCTCCGCATGTCTTCATAGGGAAATTTACAATGGTCGAAAGTGGCTGAGCATTTCAAGAAGTATGACGAACTTGTAAACGACTTGAGGAAGGAGAAAAAGAGCATGGAAAAATGAGTGGCAAAGCTCAAAGATGTGGAGCTTTAGGAGGGGACATAGGGGCCCTCTTATTCTCCGCATGTCTTTAGCGAGGATTGCTCCTTCTGAATTTTGAAGTTTGAAAGATCATTTGCCAACCTCCTTGTGAATGACATAGGGGCCCTCTCATTTTGGTTCAAGCTTTCCTCCCGTTGTTGCTTGTTGGAGGACCATATCTTTTTTTTTTATATTGGGCGCAAGAATACGTGTTTGTTGTACCCTTCGGTCAGTTGACGTTGATACTTGTTTTCTATAAGGTAGGCCGTGTCTCTCCTTTCTTCTTAAAAGTGTAGCTCTAAGTCAAGGGCCTCATCGTTGGTATCTTTGTTGAAATAAACTATTCTGGCCGATGGTACCAATAATTCAACTGGAATAGTCGCGTCGACCCAAAAAGCCATTACGAATGGCGTTTCTCAAGTTAGGCTTTTGGCCGAGGTTCTATAAAACCATAGTACCAGTGGAAAGGTTTCGACCCACTCCCCTTTTGCTATCCCCAATATTTTCTTTAAGGCGTTTAAGATCTGGAGATTTGTGATCTCAGCTTGTCCGTTGGATTGCGGGTGACATGAGCCTAATTTGCCATGTTTTATGTTAGCTTTTATATCGATTTCTGCAAGCATTTCATACATTTGGGTTAGAATAGTACATAATGTATGTAGTTTATGCTTATTTGCCAAATTATGGAGTCTACACTAGTTTCTGTTTAATTTTGCAGAAATTGAGGCATTTTATAGCAGTTCGGAGAAGGAAGGAAAATCATGAATAGATCGAGGTCCAATACAAAAAGTCTAAGATCAAGTGGGAGCTGAACCAGGACACATCGAGTAGAAGATAAGAGAAGAAGCTCTCGACAGGGACTACTCGATATCGACTATACTAGTCGATCTCGAGTACATTTGGTCGAACATCACCAGTCGAGCAGCAATCCACTCGAGAGCGAGAACTAGTCGACATCGAGGAGGTTACTCGATGTCGAGTACCCATATCGAGTCCATAATGTAGCCGATCTCGAGCACATCACGAGGAGAACACGAACCTACTCGACGTTGAGGACATTAGTCGACGTCGAGTACTTCCCTGGAAGAATCCGAGCCGAAATCTAGTGGAGTCTGAGCATGTGTGGTTACTTGCAAGCAAAGGCACGTGAATTCTATCAACAACATGTGAAGATCTATTAAGAGAAGGAATATTTATCCACTTTAGTCTTATTTTCCCTTAAAGATTTATTTGTTTTATTTCCAAATTTAATCATTAAGCTTTAGATAGATAGGAATAGATATGGATAGAATATTCTTTCGTTGGATAACGATGATTGAATACTATAAATAAGGCCCTAGCGGCTGGTTTTTATTCATTCCAATTTACACACAGTACAATAGTTAGAAAGTTTGAGAGAGAGAGAGCTTGGAGCCGATTTGAGTTGGAACGGAAAGAGCGGTTTTTGCTTCGATCGATTCTAAGTTTTTATTTATTTAATTCAATTTAGTTCCCTTTTATTATTGATGACTTTCTTTATGATGAAGAGCAAGTAATCACCCAACTTATAGGGTCGGGGTGAGCCCGACGGTAGCCATGTAAGGTAATGCGATAAAGGTACATCTTTTAATGCGATTTCGTCTTCTATCCCTACGAGCATGATTCTTTTGCGACAGCCGAAGGTGATCCTTGTTTGTGTTATGGAATCAAAACTGATCTTAATAAAACTTCGATTAATTATGTGAAAAGGGTTATTAACAATTAGGGTTTATGTGAAAGCCTCTATTTTCCTACCTGTTAATGACGAAAGTTATTTGATGAAAGACATGATCTTTTATTACCGTAAGCATAATTCTTATATGGTTATCATTGTGGCGTTGTAACCCCAATTATAGGAGCTTTTAGTTTATTGAATTTATTCTCATCAATTTCGTGTTTATTTTTGTTTTTCTTTCATTGCAAAGGTTGCGTTTTTATTCTGCAAACAACTCGACATCGAGTAGTCTGGTCGACATCGAGTACTTATTCTACTCGACTTGCTCTGTTTTCGCTTCCGTTTCACGGTTTTGCAGTTTTTATCGACATATTTAGTGAAGATCGAGTACTCTACTCGATATCAAGGACTCTTCTGGTCGATTGCGAGAGGATTCTGGAACAAGAAAGGCGAGCGCTGACACGCTTCCTCGTGGATACGATCCTGAATACCCTACTACTAATGGGACAGGGAGTTAGTGTTATTTTATATTTCGATTTATTTTCATACTTGATTTCCCTCCGCATCAAATTTTGGCGCCGTTGTCGGGGAAGCAATCAATCGCGGCCTTTTTAATTCCTTTTTACTCTGTTGTTTTCTTCAGGTGTATGCGAAGAACTGATCGCACACCTATGGACCCAATACTCGAACCAGAACGCTTCTTCCACCTTCGAAAAAGGTTAAGGAGGATGTCGCAAACTAGCAATAATAATGAGAACGTGGTCCAACTCACACTAGCGCAGGAGCTTTGGCAACTCCAACGATGGACTGAAGAGTTCGCCACCAGAGAAGCAGAATACGCCCGACGAGAGGCGGAATATACACAAAATCAGCAAAGGTGGGAAGCAAGGGTAGATCGTGTAGTTAACGCCAAAAAGGAACTTGAGGAGCAGATTGGGCACGTCCCAACAAACGCAAAGGAGTATCTGCATCTTACTCTGGAAGTTCCAGAATCACCAATCGTTCTCCCCCCCTTTAATTATGAAATTCGTCCTTCTTTTAAAACTGAAATTTGGAGGAGTCAATTTAGGGGGAGACCCAATGAATGGCCTTTAGAGAATGTTACAACGTTTCTAGATTTATGTGAAGCTATTGCAGATAATGACAATCTAGAATATTTAAAACTAAAGGCTTTTCGTTGGTCCCTTGCAGGAGTAGCATCGTAGTGGCTCGAGGGATTGCCTGCACGATCAATTCGCACATGGAATGAACTAGAAGACTTGTTTCTTAACAAGTTCTTCCCTCCTGCCAAAATAGTTGCGCTCAGACAACAGATCACGACTTTCAGACATAAGCCAAGGGAAACATTAGCACAGGTTTGGGAGTGCTTCAAAAGGCTTCTGAAATTCTGTCCTACGCATGGATAACAACCCTACGTGGTCTAGAAGATCATCTTCAACTGCCTGGATCCACCAACTAAGGATAGGATCAACAACTATACCGCTTATAGGTATCTCGAGTACACCCCACGGCGTTCTTGGGAAACCTTTGAGACGCTGGAAAACTATTAAAACACTTATAGGACTTATGCGACCTCAGACAAAAGGTATGAAAAGCCTGCCCCATCTATGCCTCTATATGTGCCACCTAAGGAGATTGATCCGGACGTCAGGGACCAATTCCACAGCGATCAGGTACGTCGTCTTACCAAACAAGTTAGATTCCTTTCTAAAGATAAACCTTGTTTGGAATGTGGGTCTGTGAGGCACTACACCACTGCGTGCCCACACGCCGATCAAATTATTAGTAGCTGAAACCCACGAAGAAGCGCGTTATGCTTGAGGAAATTACTCAGGGCAACATCATCAACAAAACTGGAGCCACTATCGCTAGCCATAGTATCCAAGACACCCCCCGCCCATAAGAGATCCTGTTCACCCTGACAGGGAAGGTAAGAAATAGGACATGCAGATTATTCTTGAGGAGATACAGAGAAATCACTCAGACAGCAAGCGACCCATCAATTCCATCCACACTCAACTACATGACATCAACTCTAGGCTAGGGAAGATAGATATCTGGCGGAAATCAACGGAGACCCAAATGGGTCAATTAGCTTCATCAATCCCCAAGCAATTAGGTACGCTTCCCAGATCCTCTGAACCTAATCCTAAAAATAAATCTACAGGATAGGTAGTTGCGATGAATCTCAGGAGTGGGCGTCAGACACAAACGCCCGAGGAAAACACGGAGCAAAGGGATGCAGAGAAGTACTTGACGTCGAGTAAACCACTTGACGTCGATCAAAATCCACTCGACATTGAGGACGATGTACTCAATATCAGCCAGAACTCAGCTCATGCATTTCATACATTTGGGCTAGAATAGTACAAAATCTATGTAGTTTATGCTTATTTTCCAAATTATGGAGTCTACATTAGCTTCTGTTTAATTTCGTAGAAATCGAGGCATTTTACAGCAATTCAGAGAAAGGACGGAAAGCTCGAAGTCAACTACAGAAAGTCCAAGGTCAAGAAGTAGAGGAACCAGGACAAATCGAGCAAAGGACGAGAAAGATCAACTCGACACATTCTATTCGATGTCGACCAGGCTTGGTCGATATCGAGTAAGCCAGTCAAAATCTAGAAAGTCGAGCAGAAGTCACTCGAAGAGCCACACTTGGTCGACATCGAGTAGACTTACTCGACGTCGAGGACAATTCGATGAGCCCGGAATCCTAGCCGAGCTCAAGTACAACCCCGGGAGAGAAATTCTACTCGTCGTCGAGGAGATTTGGTCGACGTCGAGGACATTCCAAAACAGTCCGAGTCGAGTACGAGGAGAAATCTGAGTGAGAGGAGTTACTTGCAAGCTAAGATTCGAGATATTCTATCAAGAGATATCAAGTCCTATCAAGATAAGGAAGATCTATCCACATTAATCCTATTTCCTTTTAGATGTAATTATTTTATTTCCAAATTTAATCTTAATGTTATTAGATAGAAAGTTTAGATATAGATAGATATTTCTTTCCTAGATTACCTAGGGAAGGAATACTATAAATAAAGCCTTAGGGGCTGGGTTTTATTCATTCAATTCTAATTCCAATTACATAGATAGAGAGAGAGAGAGAGAGAGAGAGAGAGAGAGAGAGAGAGAGAGAGAGAGAAATAGCGAGTAGGAGAGAGAGAGAGATTTGGAGCCGAGTGGAGTTGTGAAGCGAGAGCGGAATTGGCTTTGTTCGGTTGTAAGTCTTATTTAGTTTATTCAATGCAATTTAGTTCCCTTTTATTATTGACGTGTTTCTTGATGATGAAGAGCGAGTAGTCACCCAACTTCTAGGGTTGGGGTGAGCCCGACGGTAGCCATGTAAGGTGATGCGATAAAGGTACAATCTTTTGATGCGAACTTGTCCTCTATCCCTATGAGCATGATTCTTTTGCGAAAGTTGAAGGTGATCTTTGTTTGTGTTATTGAAACAAAAGTGATCTTAATGCAACTTGGATTAATTATGTGAAAAAGGGTTAGTAACAATTATGGTTTATGTGAAAGTCTCTATATTCCTATTTGTTAATAACGACAATTATTTGATGGGAACGCATGATCTTTTATGCCTTTATCTGTTATTTTACATGGTTATCGTTGTGGTGTTGATACCCTGATCTTGGAAGTCTTTAGTTCATTGATTTATTTTCCTAAAATTTTGAGTTTACATTCGTTTCCATTCGAAAAGGTGAGATTTTTAGTTTCTGTTTTTACTCGAGATCGATAAGGTTTGGCCGACGTCGAGGACTGTTGGTCGACGTCGAGGAGGTTTGCTCGTGATCGAGTACTTTGCTTTCATTTTTGCTTTCTGTTGCTTTCTGTTTTCTGTTTTACTCGACACTGTGTTCGAAGTGGAGTACTTTACTCGAAGTCGATGACTCTTCTGGTGGAATTCGCATTGTTTATGGAACTGAAAATGCGGGCACTGACACACTTCCTCGTGGATCGATCCTGACTACCTTCTACTACAACGAGAGGAAGTCTTGTATTTATTTGCTGAGACATGGAGTCAGTTTGCTTTTAGATTTTATATTTGTTTTCATACTTGACCATCCTCCTACAACAACAACTCCAGCACCTCCGAAGAAGAAAACGCTGCCATTCCCAACAAAATCTTTGAAGGACCCAGCGAAAAAGAAATTTCAACGGTTCGTGAAGATGCTTCAAAGGCTAAATGTCTCCATTCCTTTCACATAAGCTCTTCATGACATGCCATCATATGTAAAGTTCCTCAAAGAGATTCTAAGCAAGAAGCGATCGATGGCTGAGATCGCAGAGGAATGTAGCAAGATGGACGTTCCAGAGAAAAGGCCAGATCCATGTAAGTTTGCTATAACCATTGGATTTGGTCAATATAAATTTAATGCATTATGCGACTTAGGAGCCGGTTTAAGTATTATGCCTCTGTCAATCTGGTCTAAAGTCAAGATAGCTGCTCTTGATCCTGTGGATGCAAAGTTATGGCAAACAACAAAGTTGTCATCCCAATAGGCATGGTGGACGATGTGCTAGTACAGGTAGGTAAGTTCCTTTTTCCCTACTAATTTTCTAGTTATTGATATGGCAGAGGACCCTACTTGTCCAATCATTCTAGGAAGACCCTTCTTAGCGACGGTAGATGTCAACATAAGCGTAAGGAAGGGAGTGCTCACTTTCAACATCAGTGATGAGGTAATTGAGTACTCTTTCAATAAAACTGAAAGGCATACATGTCTCATGGAAGAGGTCAAGTCAATCTTAGCCAGACACATCACTTACGGGGAGCCAAAAGTAAGAAATATGACTCCCAAAGAGTTGGAGATGAGAGATATGAAGACCCAGGTGGAGGAGATCATGGCTATTATGAACAAAGATTCCACATAACTACTCGACATCGACCTAGGTAGGTCGACGTTGACTAATTTTTATTCAGAATCTTTGCCAGGGTTCAAGTATGGGGTCGATGTCAACCAGAAGTACTCGACGTCGAGTACTCTAGTCGACGTCGACCAAGATGAGAGACCTCCATCGAGCACACCTTCGTCGAGCAACCCACTCGAGTTAGAGAAGTACTCGACGTCGAGTATAGTACTCGACATCGACCACGCACAGGGTCACTCGATTTCTCCTCTTCTGTCGAGCAAACCACCAGACGAAGAAACGCACTCGACCTCGAGTACTACTACTCAATGTTGACTAGATCCCGAGGCCGCAAATGCCAATTCTGCGAAGATAAGCCAAGGTAACGACATCTCTTCTCCTATTTCAATTAAGGATTTATCTATACATGGGAGATGTTTGCTTGGTATGTGCGCTTATGCAGGGTTTCCAATGACGAGCCTAAGGAATATGAAGATGAGACAAGGTCTATGGTTCCAAATCCAAGAATCATTTGTTCCCCAATAAATTCAGTCAAAAGAAGATGAGACATTTCACGGTGCACAAGACCCATTCCGGAGGATTACAACTTATACACAAGAATGGACTCTTGTTCGAGGCCCAATCTACATGGGCACTATAGATGCCACCCTGAGCTTAAACGGAAGAAGTCGGCCTAGCGACTATAAAGTCTAAAGCTTGTAACAAAATACTTAGTTTTTTTTTTGGATTTTCAGACATCTTTACTTTTGTTTTTTGGTTTTGAAACACTGTTTTTAAGTTTTTCTAGTGTAGTTTTTTCTAACGAAGCTTGCAGGTACTACAAAGAAGTTGCAGAAGTACTCGACGTCGAGTAATCTACTCGACAAGCATAGAAGCGTGTGGTCAAGATGAGGATCACCCTTAGGCTTCCTGAGTACTCAAGATCGAGTAACCTAGCCGATGTCAACTACTTTTCTCGAGATCGACCACTTCTGCAGCATAGACAACACTCGATTCCGACGTTCTGCACATCTATCCAGTGAGTTTCTTTCTTTACCCTTCTTTTTATACAGTGAGGACACTGTAATGTCTAAGTATGGGGTGGGGGAAGGGCTTAACTTCATGCATATTTGATCATATTTGACATTATTTGTGCACATTCAAGTTTATTTTCCGAATTGTTCACACATGGCTATCTTTGGAATTATTATTAATCTAAGGGCTTACAAGTTGTTTTCCAAAGTTTATTTTTATCACCCGTATTAATTTTTTTTATTAGTGTTATGGAAGCTTTATTGAACTCGACGATGCAAAATTTGATTCATTAGAGATATAACATGAAATTGCCCAGTAAAGGGAAATCACAATGAAGTGCATATTTCTTGAAAACCATAAAAGGAGGTAAAATTTGAAGTTGCTTTTGACATGTTTCATGATAAGAGGATGGAGGACTTTATATTTTCCATATAATGCTCATGTTTATATTCCCTAGCCATACCTATGCTTATGCATCATAAAAAGCCATATTATGCCTTATTTCATATATTGCTCAACATGATCTAACTATTGCCCATTTTCTACCTTATTTCTTATCCGGGGATGATGTTGAGAATGATGTCACATTATGGAGATTATCATATGGTGTTTGTGTTATTATCGTTATTGGATTTTGGCAGGAAAGTTTCAAAGTTATGGAAAATTTAACGAGTGAAAGAAAATCCGGTCACCTCAAGAGATAAAGGTAGATCGACCCTGATTGCATTGAGATAATAGTTCCGCAAGATGGGACACCAAGGTGAGGAGTCCAAAGCACTAAGTATCAGGGGCCATTCATGACACCCATGTTTGCGACTTGCGAGAAGGCAGTGCTGAGGTTAGATAGGTAAAAGCATATAAGTGAAAAAAAGCAAAGAGTGAATTATGAGAGGATAAGTGATGTTGAAACAATATGATGGGAGAAAGTGCATCAAAGCAAAGAAAGCAAGTTTGAAGAAATTCTCCTCGGATTTAGCACCACATTGCCCAAATATAGCCAACCACTTTACCTTTTACCTTTTCTTCATCATGAACTTAAATAAAGTCCTCTTTATTATTAATGCTTTGTCACAAATGAATATTTTTGCATAACTCTCCTTTTGTGTGTAGATGTTGCTTTTATGCACAAGCATGGATTTTTGGCATTACTACCTTTTTGAGGATGGTAATTGATTGCAGGGACATATGGTAATGAATCTAAGATGTTGAGAGTTTTGAATTCTTCCCCTGAATGACCATTAAAAGTATTGCTTGAGGACAAACAAGCTTAAGTATTGGGTGTTTGATGTGAGCCTAATTTGCCAAGTTTTATGTTAGCTTTTATATCTATTTTTTCAGGCATTTCATACATTTGGGTTAGAATAGTACATAATCTATGTAGTTTATGCTTATTTGCCAAATTATGGAGTCTACACTAGTTTATGTTTAATTTCGCAGAAATCGAGGCATTTTACAACAGTTATGAGAAGGAAGGAAAATCATGAATAACTCGAGGTCCAATACAGAAAGCCTAAGATCAAGCGGGAGCTGAACCATGACACATCGAGCAGAAGAGAAAAGATGAAGCTCTCTAAATGAACTACTCGATTTCGACTATACTAGTCGATCTCGAGTACAATTGGGTGAACATTAGCAGTCGAGCAGCAATCCACCCAAGAGCGAGAACTAGTCGACATCGAGGAGGTTACTCGATGTCGAGTACCCATGTTGTGTCCATAATGTAGCTGAGCTCAAGCACATCATGAGGCAAACATGAACCTACTCGACGTCGAGGACATTAGTCGACTCCGAGTACTCCCCAGGAAGAATCCGAGCCGAAATCGAGTGGAGTCCGAGCATGTGTGGTTACTAGCAAGCAAAGGCACGTGAATTCTATCAATAACATGTGAAGATCTATCACGAGAAGGAATATTTATCCACTTTAGTCTTATTTCCCCTTAGAGATTTATTTATTTTATTTCCAAATTTAATCATTAAGCTTTAGATAGATAGGAACAGATATAGATAGAATATTCTTTCCTTGGATATCGAGGATTGAATACTATAAATAAGTCCCTAAGGGCTTGTTTTTATTCATTCCAATTTACACACAATACAATAGTTAGAGAGTTAGAGAGAGAGAGCTTGGAGCCGATTTGAGTTGGAACAGCGAGAGCGGTTTTGGATTCGATCGGTTGTAAGTTTTTATTTGATAAAATGAAATTTAGTTCCCTTTTATTATTGATGAGTTTCTTTATGATGAAGAGCGAGTAGTCACCCAACTTCTAAGGTCAAGGTGAGCCCGACGATAGCCATGTAAGGTAATGCGATAAAGGTACATCTTTTAATGCGATTTCGTCTTCTATCCCTATAAGCATGATTCTTTTGCGATAGTCGAAGGTGATCCTTGTGTGTGTTATTGAAGCAAAAGTGATCTTAATACAACTTGGATTAATTATGTGAAAAGGGTTAGTAGCAATTAGAGTTTATGCGAAAGTCTCTATTTTCCTACTTGTTAATGACGAAAGTTATTTGATGAAAGGCATGATCTTTTATTACCTTAAGCATAATTCTTATATGGTTATCGTTGTGGCGTTATAACCCCGATTCTAGGAGCTTTTAGTTTATTCAATTTATTCCCATCAAATTCGTGTTTATTCCTGTTTTTCTTTTATTGCAAAAATCACGTTTTTATTCTACAAACAGCTCGACATCGAGTAGTCTGGTCGACATCGAGTACCTATTCTACTCGACTTGCTTTGTTTTCGCTTTCGTTTCAAGGTTTTGCAATTTCTGTCGACAGGTTTAGTCGAGATCGAGTACTCTACTCGATATCGAGGACTCTTTTGGTAGATTGCGAGAGGATTCTGGAATGAGAAAGGTGAGCGCTGACACGCTTCCTTGTGGATACGATCCTGAATACTTTACTACTACTACAACAAGAGGATTTCTTGTATTTTATTTGTTGGGACTGGGAGTTAGTTTTATTTTATATTTTGATTTATTTTCATACTTGATTTCCCTCCGCATCAGCGGGTAAGCCACAGATAGACCTGAGCATGGGTCGGGCCAGGCGGGCTTGGGCCGGGCCTCCGGCATTTTTACAACCAATTGTGTTGGGCCGGGCTTGGGCCAAGCCCGGGTTTTGGGCCTATTGCCTTGTCCAAGCCCGCCCTTGTTGGCGGGGCGGGCCGCCTACCGGGCCTAGCGGACTTTTTTTTTTCCTCGAAGAAAGGATTCGAGATGAGAAACCCTACCCGATAGCATTTGTTTATGTAACTAAATTTTACTTTTAGATAATATTCAAGAAGCAAAGTCAATTAAAGACATAACACATATAAATCCATACTTTATATTTTATGGATTTTCTTTAAATATAACGCAATATCAATTCTTTTTTCAATTAAAAAATAATTCAAAAGACTACACAATTAATATACATAACACTCTACATACACATTGTCTAATATATACTTAATATACACTGTAGTGTATAGTTGTATTATATATTCAGACACACTGTACGTGTAATATATATATATATATATATATATATATATATATATATATATATATATATATATATATATATATTTTGTATTAGGATAAAAAAATCATTGTATATATATATAATATTATAATATTAATATATACCGGGCCGGGCTTGACGACCCGCTTGAGCCACATACTCGACCTAAGCCCATCCCGGTGGGCCTACCGGGCCGGGTCTGACGGCCCGCTTGGGCCGATTGCTCTACCCAAGCCCGCCTTATTCCCAAGCGGGTTGGGCGGGCCGGGCGGGTTAGCCCAGGTCTGCTCAGGTCTAGCCACAGATGAGAAACAAAAATCAATGTGGTTCCCAACGCAAAAGTTGCGTATCCCTTCACACTCGAATTGGGGGCCGTGGTCAGTGATGATGGCTTAGGGGACTCCAAATCGGCAGATCATATTCTTCTAGAGGAACTTGCATACTTTCTCCACTGTAATAGTGACCATGGCTTCGGCTTCTACCTAATTTGTAAAGTAATCGACTATTACAATGATAAAGCAGAGTTGGCGCAACACTGTTGGGAAAGGGCCCAAAATATCCATTCCCCACATCACGAAAGGGCAGGGTACTGATATGCATTTTAACGGATAAGGAGGCCGATGATTGAGCGATGCATGTCTCTGACAAGGATCTCATATATGAATAATCATCTCAGCATCAGCTCTGAGAGTGGGTTAGTAGTACCCCAATCGCGTGATCTTAGCTACCACAACCCTCCATCCTTGGTGATTCCCGCATACCCCTGCATGGAGTTCGCGGACAAGATCGAGACCTTCTTGGTTTGATACACAAAGGAGGTCAAGGAGATTAAAACCTTTTTTTGTAGAGTTTGTCATCCCTAACTCGAAAACGAGCCGCTCGTTTTCTGATGTTTTGGTCTTCTAGTAACGGGTTCATCAGTACGCGTACGATTATGTACTGCAAGAGGGGTCTGCGCCAATCCCCTATATTTGATATCTTGAAAACCCCCTTGTGAATTCCTCGGGCATGCTTTTGCGCGATTATCACGCGGTCGCTCAATCTGAGGGGCAGTGTCGCTCATATTCTGGCCAAAATATCGGCGCGTTCATTTTTCTCGCGGGGGTTGGATGAGATGGAACATTCCAAAGGCTGTTGTAAGTGTTTGAACGTGAGCTAGGTACTCAGGTAGCATCCCTATTTTTGCCTCATATTCTTCTTTGACTTGTTGAGCGACCACTTCGGAGTCTGTGAAAATTTAAACTTGACGGCCTTCATTGATCAGTGCTTTTTCAATACCCGCGATCAATGCTTCATATTATGCTTCGTTGTTGGTGACTTCGAATAATAGCTGAAAAGACAAACCAATTACCTCTCCACTAGTATTGGTGATTGTGACTCCTGCTGTACATCCTCCTGCTGATACAGAACCATCCACATTGATGACCCGATCATCTCCATCGCGATCCTGCGAATCTGTAAAAGTAGCTTCGACCACGAAGTCGGCTAATGCTTGAGTTAAGCGAGATTTTCTGGGTTTAAAATGTATGTCTAATAGAGTATATTTTAGCCCTATTTTTAGTGTGGAATTGCATATTAGTTTAGATCATTTTTACATATTTTATAGCTTAATTTATATTATTTGGTTTTCGGAGTCTACACTAGTGTTTTTATATATTTCAGGTATTCTTGAGGATGTATCGTATGAATTCGGAGATTGATGATAATTTATGGGATGGTTTTACTAATTGGAAGACAATACGGACCGGTTAGGATCGATGGACGAGCTTGACTACTAAGTCAATTTTTCAAGCCGGTGCAATTGGAGTTCGGACGTACGTGTTGGGCTGGCCGCCTTTAGTGCTGCGATGACTCCGTATTACTTTGCTTTATTATACTCCGTAATAAAAAGATAGATAGATTAGTTACATAGAATATTAGATATATATATTATTATTATTAGATAGATTAGTTAGATTAGGTTCATCAAACTATATATACTTTCATTCGGCAAAACAAGGGGGAGGCCGAACGTGAGCCGTGAGCCGGCCGACTACCGTGATCAACTTTACTCTCAACTCTAATTGTATTTTGTTTTATTTTTATGGAGACCTAAACTCTCCCGTTTCGTCTACGATTTGAAGCTTTAGTTGGATTGATTGTGAGTTTCTAATTCTCGTTCCTTAATTCCTATATTGAATGTTTTGACTTCCTTGTGCTTGAATGTTTGATTGTTTTATTCTATCTTGCCTGATCAACTTGGTAGAATTAATTCAATTGCTAGGGTTTTGTAGATTCCTGGTTGTGAACCTTAACCCAAGTGGCAAACTTATTCCTTTAGGGCTGATTGAACTAATCGAATGAGTAGGAAGTTGGATGTGTTGTTAAATTCCTCTTTAGGGACTGCAAATACCTTGGTTAATCTCTGAACTTAAAGCTATCAATTGAGTTAAATCATTCTTTAGGGACTGTTCGATTGATAAAGGTTTCTAGGACTGGTTGGACTAGTAACTATATTAGGTTGGGACAAGGACATTCATAAGAAGACAAAAGGACAAGAAGAAGCTACAATATCAATTGAACCAACTAAAGTGGATATTTGTAGATAAAACTATTTTATTAATCGTTATCTTCATTAATTTGTTTATAGTTTATTTTATTTTATTTCTTATTTCAATCAATCAAACCCCCCTTTTCTATTAATTGGTAAATAAACATAACTTGGAAATACTTGATTCTCTGTGGGATTGACTCGTGCTTATCACACTACATTAGTTAGGTAGGTTCGAAATTATTTTGATACGGTTTACGCGACTAAAAATCGTTCATCAAATTGGCGCCGTTGCCGGGGAATCAAGTTTATTTCTTTGTTTTGTGTATTTAATAATTTTTGTGCATATATTTAACCCTTTGTTAACCTATCTTACGGTTCATGACACCCTTACTACTAACTTTTTAAGATGTTGAGATTGTTGCAGTTTGAAGGTGAGAACTTTCACCAATATTTCACTAGATTGCATGAGTATGTTAAAGACCTTGGTTCATGGGGTTATCAATATGGTGTGCGAGAGATGTGTATTTGCATATTTGATGGGATAAATGCTGAAACACGGAATCTTGCTGAGTTCATGAGTAATGGAGGCCTATTGGATATGGGACTCTTTGAGATTTGGGATTTTTTCTCCAACATAAGTCAACAGGTTGAGCGGGAAGTACCAATCCGAACTCTCACACAAGTGTTGCAGCAGTTGGAAGAAGAAAAAATGAGTCGACTTGGAAAATTGGAGAATAAGATGAGCCAACTCATTCAAATTTTAAGTGCAAAAGGTGAGAAAGAAAGGAGCTTCGAAGAAGAGGAGGAATTGGTTGCAGACAACGATAGGGTCTTCGACGATGGAGGAGAGGGTCTAGTGCTTCCTGACTTGGAATCTCATGAGTCGACGCATGAGGTTACATGTGATGTGTCTCCTACTCCATCTACAACATCCATTCTGAGCTTGTCCATTGATGAACCAAGTCTAGAGCCATCAACTGAGGCTCAAGAGGTAATAAAGGTAAACTTTTACAATTTGGAAGGTAATGGTAATTATGTTGATCCCTTTGATTGCTATTTTGAGAAGCCACCAGCGCGGAACTGTGTTGGTGGTATCATATTCATTCAGGAAAGAGTCATGCTAGACTCTTTGATAGATTGAAAGGGTTTTTGAATTCCATATTTTATGCTTTCAATTTATTGTGCTATGATGTTCTTTGTAAGATGTGTGCACATGAATATGATAGGCTATTGAGGGATTTAACAATGTCTGAATCGATCTTAGAGATTGTGAGCCAACCAAGGTATTTTTTTTTCTCATGCTCCTTGTATCCATCGTATTTTTCATGATTTTATTTCCGAAGGATGGCTGAGTCTGAGCATCAGGGCTGATTTTTTTTGTATGGATGGTCTTTGTTGTACATTCTTGGATCATATATTTTTCTTTGTGGTTGTTGTGGTGCGTTATTTTTGTTTTGTGTCTTGGCCAGACATTTTGCAAAGAGGATAGGCCTATATTTATTCGACTCCAAGAAGGTTCACGAGTGGCAATTGCATCCAAGAGTTGCTGAAAGTTTCTGCTGAACACCCAGGGCTATAATTTCTACTCTTTTCTCATGTTTTAATGGTGTAAGTACTTAGGAATAGTCACATCTCTGGCTGAATTTAATGCTTTTGATATTCCTTTGCTACTAAATTGAATGTGGTGCTGATTTCTATTCTAGTTTTGCTTGTTTTTGTTGTTGGTTGTGGTGTTTGATAGGTCCTATAACTATGATAAGTGCTGAATTTTATGGTTTTGAGCTAAATGGTTTTTTGAATGCCTGATTTCATTGTGAGTTTCCTCTACCTCATTCTTTCTTTTTATTTACTTTGAGGACAAAGTAAGATTTAAGCATGGGGTGGAGAATTCAAGTGTAGCTCCGTCTTTATATATATGTTAGTTTTCGGTTCTTTGTTTTTTCAATTTTTGTTATGCATTTCATTGCATTTAGGTGTTATTAACGATACACATCTTGGTTTAGTTTGTCCTCTAATTCATTTTTATGATCTTAATTGCATAAATCCCATGATTTGATTGAATTGCTTGAAAATGATTTTTGGAGCATGATTTGAGAATATAATTGAGCAAGTATGGTTCATAGTTGAGGTTTAATTGAAATCTAAAAAAATATAACCCTTGTGAGTTTGTTTTGGCCTTATAGGGACTTTACATATTATTCCCTTTTGCTTTTATTGTGTGATTATACTCTCCATATGCTTCTTATTTCAATACCGTATTGCACATGTTTGTTTCTTGTGAATTTCAAATGACTGAGGCATGTTTTCTTTAACCATATTATACCCTATCTACCTTACATATTATCCTTTGTTTGAAGCCAATCTGAACCTTAAAGCCTTTTCTTTTTGATAGCTCCACAAAAATATATCTTAGCCAATGATTAGCCTGACCCCATCCGGGAATTAGGAGGAGAATTGATGAAAAATCTTTATGTTGGAGTTGCTTTGAGTGGAGATGATGTATGTATGGTTGTGCATTGCGAGAGGCATAGCCAAAATAACGTAACTCTTCTTGCATAATAGAGATGACTTATTACTAGGGGCCTAAGGAGGATAAAATTCACTTAGGAGTAAAAGTCTAGTAAGCTTGGACCTAAGGAGGATAAAATTCACTTAGGGGAAAAAGTAAGCATAAAAAAGAAAAGAAAAAAGTCATCATCCAAATGGAAAAATTGCATGAGTAGTATGGTTGTTGAAATCGAAAAGTGCTTATTGATGTGTATTGGAGTTTATGTTATTGGAATGGTTTGCGAAGTATGGAAGTTTTGGTGTTGTTCTGGTTGGTTGTTGTTTCTTTTTCCCGGATTTGTAGCACCACAAGCCTAAATATTCTCATGTCTTATGTTCCTACCAATGCCCCATTACAACCCTGTAAAAGTCCTCATGATGTTGTTTGCAAGTGATAACTTTCACGATGTATAGAGCATTTTGGATTAAGTTGAGAGTTGTACTTTAAAGCCTAAACACATGAGAGCTTTAGTGAAACACATTATCCGGGTGAGGTTGGATTAAATTTTCCTTTGCTATTGGATCGCTCATATATTTGCTAGGATATTTGTTCTCTTATTCATGGCTCCTATTGCTTAATGTTGCTTTTAAAAAACAACAGCATGAAGATCTTATTTGTGGGATGATTAATTCTTTATTTGTTTTTCATTGCTTGAGGACAAGCAAAAGTCTAAGCATGGGGTAGTTTGATAGAATATATTTTAGTCCTATTTTTAGTGTGGAATTGCATATTAGTTTAGATCATTTTTACATATTTTATAGCTTAATTTATATTATTTGGTTTTCGAAGTCTACACTAGTGTTTTTATATATTTCAGGTATTCTTGAGGCTGGATCGTATGAATTCGGAGATTGATGATAATTTATGGGATGATTTTATAAATTGGAAGACAATACGGACCGGTTTGGATCGATGGACGAGCTTGACTGCTAAGTCAAGTTTTCAAGCCGGTGCAATTGGAGTTCGGACGTACGTGTTGGGCTGGCCGCCTTTAGTGCTGCGATGACTCCGTATTACTTTGCTTTATTATACTCCGTAATAAAAATATCGATATATTATTATTATTAGATAGATTAGTTAGATTAGGTTCATCAAACTATATGTACTTTCATTCGGCAAAACGAGGGGGAGTCCGAACGTGAGCCGTGAGCCGGCCGACTACCGTGATCAACTTTACTCTAAACTCTAATTGTCTTTTGTTTTATTTTTATGGAGACCTAAACTCTCCCGTTTCGTCTACGATTTGAAGCTTTATTTGGATTGATTGTGAGTTTCTAATTCTCGTTCCTTAATTCCTATATTGAATGTTTCGACTTCCTTGTCCTTGAATGTTTGATTGTTTTATTCTATCTCGCATGATCAACTTGGTAGAATTAATTCAATTGCTAGGGTTTTTAGATTCCTGGTTGTGAACCTTAACCCAAGTGGCAAATTTGTTCCTTTAGGGCTGGTTGAACTAATCGAATGAGTTGGAAGTTGGATGTGTTGTTAAATTCCTCTTTAGGGACTGCAAATACCTTGGTTAATATCTAAACTTAAAGCTATCAATTGAGTTAAATCCTTCTTTAGGGACTGTTCGATTGATAAAGGTTTCTAGGACTGGTTGGACTAGTAACTATATTAGGTCGGGACAAGGACATTTATAGGAAGACTAAAAGGACAAGAAGAAGTTACAATATATATTGAACCAACTAAAGTGAATATTTGTAGATGAAACTATTTTATTAATCGTTAACTTCATTAATTTGTTTATAGTTTATTTTATTTTTTTCTTATTTCAATCAATCAAAACCCCCCCTTTTTCTATTAATTGGTAAATAAACATAACTTGGAAACACTTGATTCTATGTGGGATCGACTCGTGCTTACCACACTACATTAGTTGGGTAGGTTTGAAATTATTTTGATAAGGTTTACGCGTCTAAAAATCGTTCATCAATGTCAAATTCTGAAACCTCTACTGCCCATTTAACCATTCTTCCTAAAAGGGACGGTGAGTGGGGGATTTGATGTAGGGGCAGATCAGAGAGTACCCGATCAGATGTAGGGCCTCAATCTTCGCTCCGCGAAGACAACAGATAAAGCCAATTTTTTTTATGGGGGTGTACCTGGACTCGGCAGGTTGCAAAACCCTGCTGGCAAAGTAGATTGGGAATTTGGATTCTCTTGAGAGCACATTATTGACATTAGTTGATCCAACCGCGAGGTATAGCTGAAGTGTCTCATGCTCGCATGGATAATGAAGAGTGGGTAATGCCGCAAGATATTCCTTCATGTCTTTGATTAGGTAGTTGTTCGAAGAAAGGTAGGGAGTGATCAGCTAGTCGCGAGCAAAATCTGATTAGGTAGTTGACATATCCGTTAAATTTTTGGATATCATTAAGTGTCCTTGGGGGAGGGGGGCATGTCGAGTATCTCCTGAACCTTCGAAGGGTTCACATCTATCCTTGGATGACTCATCATGAAGCCTAAGAATTCCCCAGAATCAACTCCAAACACACATTTTTCAGGATTGAGGCAGACACGATTCTTTCTCAGGGTGTCGATGGTTTCCTGGAGGTCACTGAAATGACCCTCTTTTCTCAGACTTTTGACCACGATGTCATCGAAATAGACCGCTATGTTTCTCCCAAGTTGTGGTCTGAAAACTTTCTCAATCATTCTCTGGAATGTAGCACCGACATTTTAGAGTCCGAACGACATTACTCTATAACAAAAGGTGCCCTGGTTGGTGATGAAGACAATACTTTTTTTTTTTTTGTCGCGGGGGCTCATCTGGATCTGATTGTATACTGAGTATGCATCGAGGAAACTGAGGGTGGCATGCCCCGCGGTGGTATCTATCAGTTCATCAATAGTGGGCAGGGGGCAACTGTCTTTTGAGCAAGCTTTGTTTAAATCTTTAAAATCCACACACATTCTTCATTCTCCACTGCTTTTTCTCTCCAACACAACATTTGACAAGCAGGTTGAGTCAATGATTTTGCGAATGAAACCGGCTTGTAGAAGTTTATCCACTTCTTGCTTGGCTGCTTCAGACTTTTTAGCAACCATCTTTCTTTTTCTTTAACACACAAGCTTGGTATCGTGGTTGAGCCTTAGAAAATGCTCCGCGATTTCCCTGGGGAGACCATTCAAATCATGAGGTGACTAGGCGAAAACATCTCATGGCCTTTTCAATATCTCCTTAATGTGGTCTAAAGCCAGGCCTACCAAGCTATGCCTGTGGTAAAGGGCCTCAGTTTTGTTCAAGAACGGAAAAAAAGCAACCCTTTCTTCAACAATCTTATCTGATGTTTTCTCAATTCGCACTTCTAATTCAACTTGTTGTTTCTCGGATGTGGCTTCCTAGTTTCTATCGTCAGTTGCTTTCACCTTTAAGGACCCTTGATCGGGTTTGTCAATCGCGAACACTCGCCCGTGTCTCTTTTTTTATGAGGCTAAGTAAGGAACTCTGCTTTCTGTCTGTTCTCCTTGGACCTGGCCTACCTTTCCATCAACGCACGGGAATTTAATGCTAAAATGATAGATAGAGCATGTGACCTGGAATTTAAACAGACCGACCCGGCCCATGATGGCATTATAAATAGACGGTAGTGGGAATACAGTGAATTCAATCATGTGAGTTCTTTTGTTGGGAGTTGTCCCTAGCGTTAAAGCTAACTCGATAGTTCCAGCTACCCCGACTTCATCTCCTGAGAAGGAGACAAGCTTCCCTGAGTAGCGACACAAAGCATTTTCTGCAATCCCAAGCTACTCAAATGCATTCCAGTAGAGAACGTCTACCAAAGATCCAGTATCTATCATTACTCGCTTGACTGTTTTGGTCCCTAGCTGCAGAAACAGAAAAATTCAATACCACATGTTTAGTGGACGCTTGTCTAACACTGGCCTCGGAGGGGGGTCGTCTGACCTCTCTTTTATAGTTTTTCCTCTCCTGATTGCTGGTGCCAGATGAAGTGGGTCCCCCCGCGATGGTATTGATGCATCTGTCCGGGGGTGGTGGGTTCCGGTTGTCCCTGTTGGAACGTTCAGGTCGGTTTGACGAAGACCTTGCTTCAGGGGCGTTTCTCACGTCCCTTGGTGGGTGCCGGTATCCTCCTTCTCTGCTCCCATTTCGCCCTCCTCGGTCTTGCGGGTACGATCCCTTTCCTCTTCCTATAGTTGCGTATGGGGCGTTGTATTATCGGGGTGGAGCAATGCGAGAGTTGTATTGTCTTAGTGTCGCGACCGGCTGACTGGGATTTATTGGGGGGCACATATTTGTAAAGGCATCTCTTTTTGAGGGAGAGCCGGTGGGACCCCATAAACAGGGGGTGAGATTTGGTGGGGGTGTGCCATCATTACATTCTTCAGGGCATCATGTGGACTTGGTCCAGTTCGCTGGTTGTATTGTACTTCTTGTTGGAGAGGTTGCGGTGGGGCGACAGGATACTGCCAATAAGGGTTGTTGCGCTACTGATTCTTGAACCATCCCTTCCCCCGATACTTGTTGGGGACCTTGTGGTAGAAAGAAGGTTTGGCATTAATGGGTCGCGAGTTGGATCTAGCAGCCTCTATAGCGTGGATTTGCCTTGTGGCGAGCTCTCCCAAATCGTCATAGCTTTCTGTCTCTTTTCAGAATGGGTAGATCTTGAAATCTCTTTCGGCCAGGTTGCCCATTAATATGGTACTTGCACACTCTTGGTTAAACTTTGGAATTTGCACCACCATGTTGGTAAATGTATTGAAGATGCTTCCCAAAGATTTAGATGATCCTTGCTTGATGGAATTGAGTTCCAGCATGGTTCGCGTCCTCGTGCGGGCACTAGGAAAATGGGCGACGAATGTGCTAGACAGCTATGCAAAGTTGTTGATGGATGATCGGTCTAGATTAGTGAATCACGTCAAAGCCACTCCGCTTAACGTGGATGGAAAAGATCGGCAAAACATAGAATCATTTTACTTGTTCATTCCCATTGACGTTGTAAATTGGTTTAGGTGATCGTTGGGGTTGGTGTCGCCTTTGTACTTGGTGATGGACGCATCCCTCCATCTCTTAGGAACCGGCGCCTCACGTACCGCTCTGCAAAAGGCAGATGGGAAAGTGGGTTCGCCCTTGTGAACTGGGCTAGGTGCTCATGGCGAATTCGAGCGCGATGACCCATCCCTCATGTTGCAGTCACGGGCCTTCTTGTTGATGTTGTCGTTGTTGTGCTTTACACCCGGATTGAGGGAAAAGTCGGCAGGGTTAGGGAAGTGGTTGACGGTTGTAAGTACGGGACCCTTCTGTTGATAGTGACCATGGGGATCATGCTGGTATGGTACCCCATTTGCTTGTTGTCCATAGTACGGATTTTGTGGGTAGGTACCCGTGAAGTACTGATATGGGGGGAAACCACCCCACATCCCGTAGGGGGCAAAAGAGGGAGGTTGAGTTGCGTCACAGAGAGGTTGTTGAGGGACATTCTCGTCGTGGTGAGGTTGAGCTTCTTCATTGGGGGAATTTTTGAGGTTGAGATTGTAGGTTTCTTCGGCATCGTGATGCTGGTTTTCGAATTCTTCTCCGAATAGCGTAAAATTCATGATTCCACCTGCGAATTTGTTAGTATCAAGAGTAAAAATAGTGCTCGTTGCTAGTTAAGCAGGATTTATAGAAAAAAGAAAAAGGATAAAAAAAGAAAGAACAAAATAATGTAATATGAAAAAGTGTATTGATACGATGAACCTCTCGCCGTGAAAGGTTCCCACAAACAGCGCCAATGACGCGATCATGGAATTTCACCTATACTTATTACGTCAAGGTAACGATAAATGTCTTTTATTAACTACGAGCCCAATCAGGATGGATGATCATCAGGTTATGTGCTATTGGTCCAAGTAGTTGCAATGAAGCTTTTGGCTCGCGAGGAGGTAATTACAGTTTATCATCGCTAGAGGAAATACTTAAGATGACGTCTTATTCCAGACACATTTTTCTCCAATCAAAGAATTTAAGAACTCGACCCCAAGGATTTTAAGTCAAGGAGATATGCAGATCTCTTCTTCTTCTCTCTTAAATCAGATCCCTTTCTTGGATGTTTAAGGGGGGGGGGGGGGTATTTATAGGGGGCTAAGCGAACAACTCGCTAGCGACCTCGTGGAATGACAAGAGGCATGTGTAACGCATGCCCTCATGCCAGAGGCCCAGGGGTTTACACGTGGCTTTGTTACCGGAGAGGTGCTAGGCAAGCGAGCTGCTCGTCTTTTCCGTAAGTAGCCACGAGGTATTGGTGGGCCATGTTTGTTACTTATAAGCACTAGGACCTTGATCGCTACGTTCGTAGATTGCTACTCTTAGGGTAGCGAGTTTAGTTATAGCCTAGCCAAGTGTATTGATCGTGATGCACTTTGTAAAGCGCCAGATGTCTTGTGTTGGGTAGTGTACTTATGACGTCATATCCCTGTTGATTAATAGAGCTATTTTCCAGAGCATCGTCACTACTCACTCCAAACTTTCCAGAATTCTATTCATTTTCTCATATCTCTTCAACTAGTTTGTATCAGCTACTCTATCAACTGGCTTACCAAACACATGACTAGCTTATGAAAACTCTGATTTAACATATATTTAACACACTTAATCTATTAGCTTCAAATGCCCTATCAGCTTCAGCTATCCCATTAGCTTTGTGTTACCAAATTTACCCATATATTTTGTATTTTTTTCCATAGGAAATAGATTATTTATCTAAGAGCCATTTTAGGATGCGCTCATAGGCAAAGGATGCCTTCCTAATTGCTTATTCGAATTATTTTCTTATAAAAATAAATAAAAAATCTAAGTGCCATATTTGTAAAACTAGATTAATTGAAACTTTTTTTTTTGCAAAAATATAATGGGTTGTGGAAATTTGTAATACTAACATGTGTTACTTTTGCACGCATTTGGTATCTCTAATTTGGCGGCACTAGATAGGGTACTTAGGGTGTATTTGGCAACATGATAGATTTTAGTGGATTTGTAGGATTTTAGTGGATGTGTGGGATGGGGATGGATTTGTGTGATGAAAAAGATGGAAACTCAACACCCAAATTTTTGTGTTTTGTGTTTGGTTGTATTTTGATTTTTTGGTGGATGGAGTGATGGGAATACACCGAATTACCCCTACTTACCCACATGAAAAGACAAAATTGCCCCCATCTTCATTCCCCTCTTGAATGTGAAACCCATTGTTGTCGACATTATTGTGTTGTTCGAAAGTCCATTGCTCTACCTCCTGCCTCAATAGGGCGAAGCCTCCCATAGTGACGACCGACTACACTCGACCACCCTCACCGGAAAGCCAGCTAGCAAAGGCTGTACCCGATGCCTCCGCCTCCTTCGGTCATCGAACATGTAAGTTGTTCTCATCTCCCATCTTTGGACCTCGATTCGAAATTAGGCCGAATTGTTAGGGTTAGATTGTCTATTCCATTGGTGATATACGTGTCAATTGAGTGGGGGGTTTATGATAATGCATATCTTATATAGGTATTATAGGCATTTTTAGCTTAGTTAGGTTGCATTTCATTCATAATCTGTAGTTAATTTGCATCTTGTGATTATTCTGGAAGAAGTCGGATTCTGCGCAAATTTGTGGTTATTTTGCAGATTGAATCTGAACACATTTGGGAGATGCAACATCTAGAAGGGAAATACAAAAAGACATTAGAAAGAAACAAGGAAGGAAGAAAAGAAAGAAAAGTACTTGGAGCTGCTCTCGCAATGGACAAGAGAAGCTTGCAGCAACATATGCCGCAATCGCAGCAAGGATGGAGCAGCGAGGGATGGAAGCCGCAACATGTGCCGCGGTCACCGCATTGGTCGTCACCGCCGCATTTCGTTTAATGAAACCCTAGTTTAGTTGTTTTGTTCCATGGCCGACTTAGACTTATTAAAAGGCCGATTTATGTTATTTCTCTTTCACTTTTATTCTATTCTACGTTCATCAAACAATTTAGAGATTGAGCGATGTCTTCCATGAGGAACTAAACTCATCTGTTCTGCCTGCAATTTGAAGCTTTATTTGGATTGATTGTGAGTTTCTAATTCTCGTTCATTGTTTCCTATATTTGAATGCTTCAACTTCTTTGTTCTTGATTGTTTATTGTTATGTTCTATCTTGTCTGACCAACTAGTTAGATCAATTCAATTGCTAAGGTTTTGTAGATTCCTGGTTGTGAACCTTAACCTAAGTGGCAAACTTGTTCTTTTAGGGCTGGTTGAACTAATTGAATGAGTAAAAAGTTGAATGTGTTTTTAAATCCTTCTTTAGGGACTTCAAATAACTTGGCTAATATCTGAACATAAAGCTATCAATTGGGTTAAATCCTTCTTTAGGGATTGTTCGATTGATAAGGGTTGCTAGGACTGGTTGGAGTAGTAACTATATTAGGCCGGGACAAGGGCATTCATAGAAAACTTAATAGGACGAGAATAAGTTACAAGGATCGCTTCAAACCAAATAAAGGGGAAAATTATAGGTAGAACTGCTTCTCATAATTATTTGAACCAAATTCATTTACTTTTCTTTCATCAATCCGCTTAGATAAAAGGCAGAACTTTCACACTTAAAAACCCCCCTCTTGGTTACTTTAATTTGCATCTAAATCATACTTGAATAACAAATTTCCCTATGGATCTACCTCTTATTTATTGCTATACTAGTTATAGGTTTGAGTTTTCTTTGACGAATCAACGACATGTTTTCTCTCCGTCAAATTTGGCGCCGTTGCTGGGGAATTTTATTAATTCTTGTGTGTTTTTTGGTGTTGATTTTGGTGTGGGCCGTTTTATATGGTTCATACCCGTGCTACTAATTCCTCTTTGTTGTCATTTGATTTAGAGATTGAAAGGACCCTTGCCTCTTTAAGGCGAGAAACTCGTAATCGCTTCCGCGAGTTCCCTTTTGATCAAGGAGAAAGCACTGTAGAGATCGCTAACGAAGAAAATCCAATTCCTTGCGCTAGGGGAATGAGTCAACTTTGAGCTGAAATCTGGGGTAGTTCATCTTCTACCCAAGTTCCATGGGTTGAGTGGGGAGGACCCCCACAAGCTTCTGTCTGAGTTCTATACTGTGGTAGTTGGGATGAAACCTGAGAACATTACTGAGGATCAAATCAAATTGAGAGCTTTTCCCTTCTCTTTGAAGGATGATGCGAATGAGTGGTTCTTCTATTTACCACCTGGATCTATTACTACTTGGGCTGAGATGATGAGAGTCTTCCTGGAGATGTACTTCCCTGCAACAAAGCTTAATGCCTTGAAAAGGTCAATCGACAGCATTGAGCAGTACGCGACAGAGTCTATTTATGAGTATTTTAAAATCTGCGCTAGCTGCCCATGCCATGGGTACTCTAAAAACGATCTGGTTCTCTTTTTATTCAATGGGCATACTGATGTAGAGCGCAAAACAATGAATTCTGCTTGTGGAGGAAACATGTTGAATAGGACGCCTGCTGCAGCTTGGGATGTGTTTAAGGAGCTCTCCGAGGGCTCTAGACAGTTCAACAAGAGCACTCGTGCTAGGGGTGTACTTTGTATTGATGCCCATGTGGCTGCACTTCAGACCGACATGGCGGAGGTGAAGGAGATGATCAAACAGTTGGTACTTGATATAACTCCTCAACAGTTGAAAGCATGTGGACTTTGCAATCAATTCACTCACCCTATGGACATGTACCCGCTTCTGCAAGATCCTAACGTAGATTTGAATGCCATTGGGAATTTCGCTCAACAAAGGCCTATGCAAGGCAATTTTGGAAATCATGGGTATTTCAACAACAACAACTATAATAGAGGCTAACAACAGGGCTATGGGAACTACCAAGCCTCTTTCAATTAGCAAGGGGGGCAACAGACAAGGTCCCAACAACAATTTGAACCTCGGTAGGGAGATCAGCAGCAACCGAATGAGGATACTGAAGATCCACTACAGAAACTGTCACGGTTGGTCTTGAAGAATGAGAAACAACAATCAGATCGGATAACAAATTTACAGAAGCAGCAATCGGATTGGGTGATAAATTTGGAAAAAAAAATGAGTCAGCTCATTCAAATCTTAAGTGTTAAGGAGGCAAACAATTCAGGGAAGCTTCCATTGCAAACCATCGAGAATCCTAATAAGGAGAACGTTTGTGTTGTAACACTTATGAGTGGTAAGGAACTGATTGTCACACCTCAAAAGAACGACGAGGAAATCATGGACGAAGAAATAGAGGTAATAGACGAAGAAGACGGGCGTTGTACGGTGCGGCGGCCGCAACAACCATGCCACGGCCGCGGCATATCAACAGAGCCGAACTGTGGCTTCGGTCGCGGCATATGCTGCGCCCGCAGCAAGCGCCCCCGCCGAAGCCACAGTTTCAGGTACGCCGAACTTGTCTTCTTCTTCCTCTCTTTCTTCTTATCCTCCTCCTTATTCTTCTTTTCCTTCTTCTTCTTCTCTACCACTGGAGACTCCAAATCCGGTTCCAGCATTCCCGGAAGCCCTGAAGGATACACGACGGTATGAGAACGACAAGGAGATCTGTGAGATGTTCAGTAAGTGCGAGGTAAACATTCATTTGCTTAATTTCATTAAAAGCATTCCGAGATATGCTCAATTCTTGAAGGAACTTTGCGTTGATGTTGGACTGGGTTGCTAGCTAGGTAGACGGCGGAGACAATGTCAGTGTAGACCAGAGTGGCCTTCTGAAGGGGGCAACGGAGCTCAAGCAGGAGATTACGGAGCCAAGAGCACTCTGAGAATACGTTGGCAACACCCCTGTATTCAGCCTCAGCGCTGGAGCGAGATACGACGGTCTGACGCTTGGCTGACCATGACACAAGGGTGTCGTTGAGGAAGACACAGTAACCAGACGTGGAGCGACGTGTATCAGGACAACCACCCAAATCCGCATCAGTGTAAACAACAAGATCAAGCTTCGAGGAAGGAGTGATCGTGGTGCCGAGCTTGAGGGTGCCGCTGATGTACCGAATGATCCACTTCAACGCCTGGAAGTGAGGCTCCCTTGGTGCATGCATGAACAAGCAGACCTACTGAACGGCATAACTGATATCTGGCCGGGTGAAAGTGAGATACTGAAGAGCACCAGCGAGGCTCCTGTACAATGTCGGATCATCAACCGAAGGACCAGAATGAGCACTGAGCTTGTTGGATGTATCGACAGGGGTGGCGACCGGATTGCAGTTTACCATCTTAGCCCGAGAAACAATCTCACCAGCATAATTACTCTGTGGGAGAAACAGACCAGACGCATGACGCTAAACAACAACTCCCAAGAAGTAAGACAACTGACCCAAATCAGACATGGCGAATTCCGCACTCAATTGCGAAATAATGGACGTCCGAAGAGCATCAGAAGAGGCGGTGAGAATGATGTCGTCGACATATAGCAGGAGGAATGCCATGTCTGAGCCTCTGCGATAGATAAACAGAGACGTATCCAAACGACTGCCAATGAAACCCAAACGGAGCAGATGAGAGGCAAAACGCTGGAACCAAGCCCGCGGAGCCTATTTTAAACCATATAGAGAGCGCTTGAGGAGACAGACATGCTTCGGACGCTCAGCATCAGCAAACCCCGATAGCTGAAACATGTAGAACGTCTCATTCAGATGGCCATGTAGAAAGGCGTTCTTGACATCTAACTGATGGATGGCCCAGTTGTGCGACAGCGCTAGACTCAAGACCACTCGGATAGTGGCAGGCATGACCACATGGCTGAACGTCTCATCACAATCAATACCTGCCTGCTGAGACCTGCAGTTGACCACAAGACGGGCTTTGTAGCCTCCAAAGTCCCATCAGAGCGGAACTTGTGACGAAAGAGCCACATACAGTGGATGACGTTCGCCTCAAGAGGGCGAGGGACTAGAACCCAAAAACCATTCTTCGTAAGGGCCTTGTATTCGTCTAGCATAGCCGCCTGCCAATTCGGGTAGAGGAGGACTGTTTTGTGGGAGGTGGGAATGGGGAAGAGGGAGGGCGGGGGGAGGCAGAGGTTGATTGGGAGTCGGGGGGGGGGGGGGGGGGGAGGGGGAGGGAAGGACGGGGGCAAAATCTGGGGTAGGAGTGGGCGGGCCCAACAATGTTGCAGGCGTGGGAGGTAAAGGCGACGGGGGAAGCGGCGGGCGCAACATGCGTTGCGGCGGCCGCCACCAGTAGGTGAGGTGGGAGATGGGGGATGGGGTTGTGATTGGCTGCGGCCGCAGCATTGTGCTGTGGCCGCGGCATGGCTGCTTGGCGAGTGTTGGGTGTTGCGAAGTCATGGG
This sequence comes from Persicaria tinctoria, assembly GCA_037127255.1. Lineage (NCBI taxonomy): Eukaryota > Viridiplantae > Streptophyta > Magnoliopsida > Caryophyllales > Polygonaceae > Persicaria > Persicaria tinctoria. The sequence goes on along the minus strand of JBANSL010000019.1, from coordinate 25,102,322 downwards.
TTTGGATGGCGGGGCGATGTTCGGTGGTCATGGAGACGAGCTGACGGGGTCGGAAGACACCGGAGATGATGCGGGTGTGTGGTGTGGTGGTAGAAGGTGGTGGTGGTGGCGGAGGAGGAGAGGCAGGAGCACCGGGAGAGCTCTGGGGAAACAGAAAGTGAGGGAATGATGACTCTAACTCTGACTCTGACTGAGACACAAGAGGTGTGGAGGAGGGGAGATGAGGAGGAGAAAAGGGAAAACGAGACTTATCAAACGTGACATGACGTGACACAATAAGCTTATGAGTGTTGACATCGAGGCAAAGATAACCGCGATGATCAGAGGGATAGCCTAGGAAGACATATGGAGTGGAGCGCGGGTGAAGCTTGTGTAGGGCTGTGGAGGACTGGTTTGGGAAACACAAGCACCCGAAGGTGCGAATGTGATCATACTTAGGCTCGGCGTAATAAAGTGCCTGAGCTGGCGAGCGATGATGTAGGGTAGTGGAAGGGAGAATGTTTAGGAGATAACATGTGGTGGATAAGGCGTGAGGCCAATAGGGAAGGGGAATAGACGCGTGTAAGAGGAGAGAGCGCATCATGTTGGTAATGGTTCTGATGATTCTTTCTGCCTTGCCATTCTGCTGAGAAGTATAGCGGCAAGACAAGCGATAGGAGATCCCGTTTGCGGCAAAGAAGAAGTGAAAGTCTTTGTTGTCAAATTCACGACCATTGTCACATTGGAAACATTTGATGGATATGTGAAACTGTGTTTTGATGTAGGTATGGAATCTGACAAAGACAGGAAACACTTGGGACTTGAAATGCAACGGGAAGACCTATAAGTAATGAGTGTAATCATCAAGAAACAAGAGGTAGTACTTCTGACCCTCCTTTCTAGGCACGGGAGAGGTCCAAATGTCACTGTGAATGATATCAAAGGGAGCAAGAGTAGTGGTCAAAGACCGTTAGAATGGCAGTCTGGCATGTTTGCTTAGTTGGCAGGAAGAGCATAAACCAGAGCGTGGGTCTTTAGGACAGGTGACAAGGCTCTGAGAACGGAGGACATCTAGAACGGCAGCACTGGGATGGCCCAAGCGTACATGCCACAGGCTGGACGACGATGCCGAGAGGGCGACCGGGCACGACTGACTGGACGCGGGTGGTGGTGTGACAGAGTAGAGCTCCCCGGTGCTGTTACATCTCATGCAAGTAACCCCTGTAGTAAGATCGTTCACAGAGAAACCATAGGGATCAAACGTAAGGGAAACGTTATTGTTAGTAGTGAACCGACGGACAGAGATAAGGTTTTTGACAATCTTTGGGGCAATAAGAACATTGTTGAGGTGTAGTGGGTGGGTTGGGGTCTGTAATGTGGCGTGGCCAATCCTCGAAGTGGCATGACGACCACCATTTCTGACGATAATAGAGTGGGCAGGGCCCTCAAAAGAAATAGATGAGAGTTACCTGAGGAGTTCGTCATGTGGGAGGTGGCACCAGTGTCCATGTCGGTTGCGTAGAGGAGAAGACGTGATGCATAGCTCGCGGAACATAGCTTGGATCGGACGATGTCAGAAAGGTCTGAGGATCAGCATGTCGAGGGGCAGGATATCCAGGGTACGGTTGCATCTTACGGAAAAGGCGGCTGGATCTGCTGATTTGGTGGGCGGCGAGGGGACGACGCCAGCGGCGGTAAGAGGAGGAGTGGGGCGGAAGGATCAAATTAGGGTTCCGTGAGGAAGAAAAGGCTCTGATACCATGTGAGATCACGAGATTGATTGTAAAGTTCCCTTGAGGGTTGCCATTCATTGATAAACATATATATATAGGTTACAAAGGTTGGGCCTTAATGGGATTTTAGCCCACTATGCATGAGGAGACCTATGTAATCTATCAAGTAGTTTTATAGCTAGTTTGCTTTAGGTTAGTTGGAATTTGAAATGGGGAACGAAAAGAAAAGAAAAGAGATGCGTCTGAACCATCTGTCGCGGCCGCCGCATAATGCAGCGGCCGCAACACATCATCCTGCCACATCGAGCCGCTGCAGCGGCCACAACATTATGACGCGGCCGCCGCATACCTTCTCATGTCCCATTCTCTGATTTTCCAGAATAAATAAATAAAAACAAAGAATCACGGGACCTTTTCCTAACCATACCCTACTTTTTTCTCCTTCTGCCGTCACTTTGTCCTTACCAAACCTCAACACCTCCATAGCCTTCCTCCCACTCTTCACCATCCCCAACCTTCCTCCACACCGGAATCGTCTCTCTTTTCGCCGACACCGACCACCTCTAAGCCACCCATCACCGGATCTGCAGCCCCTCCACCTCTCTTGGCCGGATCTGTGCTCGGAACGAAGGAACCTGGCAAGCCACGCCTGCAACGAGCACCCAACCCACCGCCGAGCCCGCTGCTGCGCCCGCTGCTGCTTGCTGCACCCGCCGCTGCTATGGCTGCCGCTACTTGTTGCGCCTGCCGCTAGGTTCAGACAAGGTTTGTTTGTTTTGGATTGGGTGGCATTTTTATTCATTGTTATTTAGAGTTTTGGGGGTTGAAGTTGGAATTTTGGATTGAAGTGTGGGATTTGTGTTCTTGGTGTTTTATTGAGTTATTTGATGCTAGTGAATTTGAGTCGATTTGGAAGTTTTGGATTTGATTGGTTTGCTTGAGGTATATTTGAGTTGAGGTTGGATTTTGGATCTACTTTGGTTGGAATATTCACTACTGAAATCTTGTGAGAATGGTGCGTCGATTGAGATCAATGTCTAGAGACCAGAGGAAGATTTATGAGAGCTTTGATCCGAAGAGATTTGTGCATACCTATTTCTTCGATATTCTTACTTTACAAAGGCTAGGAATGCTGGGTGTCACACATCAGATGCTCGCTCATGGGGGTTTGGGGGCATTCATAGATTGCAGTGCCCCCACATATGCAGAGCTGGTGTGGGAGTTTTTAGTTACGATGAAGTGTGTGGATGATTGTTGGATTTGGTTCCATTTCACGTGATCGGACCCGGGCTCGAGCAAAAGGACCGGCGACGAGAGTTCCGAGAGGTCAGGAAGCTTGGACAGTTTCTGGAGCAGAAGGTTAGTCTTCAAAGATTTCTAATTTCCCGTTGATTAGCTCCGCTTCTGGGGACATGCAAGTACTACTTTTGTAGATCTTGAATTCATGGTCGCGGATTGGGCAATATCTTGTCAATCGGAGGTCAGACAAAGCGGAAAATCGCGTTTTACCGAGATGTCGCTTGTGTAGAGGCGAGTCCACACAGGGCTTGTTTGAGAGGGATTGAAGGGCTGCTTTTGGGTGATGTTTTGGGAATGATTGAGGGTGATAATGGGGCTATGGAAGGCCTTAGAATGGTGGTAAAGAAGGGAATTGGGGTAGAGGGATATGTGATGCAAGATAGCTCTCGGTCTCGCACTTCGAGCTCTCTCCAACACTCGATCTTCCGCACTCTCGGCCTCGCACTCCGAGTGTTTCTGACCCTTTGATTATGTCGTCTCTCACCAGGGAATCGTTCTTTGAATCTCACCAAGAGGTTTTATCCGGCATCTCACCAAGATAGAGTTGTTTCTTAACCCGAAACGATGGAAGCACAAAGCTTAGTTTTTCACAAATTCAACTTATCCAAAACAAATGTCAAGCTTACATATTTATAGGACTTGTATGAAAAGAAGGCATTACGTTGGATTTAGCAAGCCTTTTGGGTTGTCCCGCCTCATTTGCTTGGAAAAACAAAGGCAAGAGAATATCATCCTATGAAAATAGGTAGTTTGGTTTTGAAAGATTTAGCTTGGCATCCCCTCTAATTAAGTCTCGGTCGGCGCCAATTCAGACTTAACTTGTAACAAACTGACCGTGTGTGGTGGTGACTCCTCAAAGATAAGAATCGATTGACCAAGTAGGCGAGCTCGAGCTCTTGTCAACGGTGGGGTAGCTCGAGGTAAAAGTGGCTCCTCTTCCATCTCCTCATCGTTAGCATCTTCAATAGCATCCATCGGAGCTTCATCCCTAGCATCTAGATCACCATCCCGATCATCAGATAAGCTAGCTCCGTCGAGGGTCACATCATCCTCCCCCCTTTGAAAAGGATTCGACCCCGAATCCGTCGGCTCCTCAAGTAGCCCATCCCCTGCAAGAAATGGAGCTAACTCACAAACATTAAAAACATCATGAACACCATACTTACTTGTGAGATCAATTCGATAAGCGTTGTCGTTAATCTTCTCTAGCACCATGAACGGCCCATCAGCTCTTGGCCGCAACTTAGATTGCCGCGAAGCAGGAAATCGATCCTTTCGGAGGGGAACCCAAACCAAGTCTCCAACCTCCAATAATAGCTCCTTGCGATGCTTGTTGGCCTGGTTCACATACTGTTGAGTTTGACGCTCCAGCGATAGTCGAACTCTCTCATGCAATGACTTCACCAACTCAGCACGGGACTTACCAGCAAGGTCCTCGGGAGACGATAGGGGCTGCGGTGCCAAATCCAATGATGTGTAGGGATTTCGACCATAAACCACCTCAAAAGGAGACATCTTGGTGGCGGAATGTACAACCCGATTGCAAGCAAACTCGACATAGGATAAACAATCCTCCCACCCGTGCAAGTTATTAGCAAGCATAGTGCGCAATAAAACCCCTAAAGTTATATTAACTACCTCATTATGACCATCTGTTTGAGGATGACTAGAAGTAGAGAATAACAACTTGGTACCTAGCTTAGCCCACAAGGTCTTCCAGAAGTAGCTAAGGAACTTAGAGTCCCTATCAGAAATAAAAGATTTAGGCACCCCATGTAGCTTCACAATATGATCAAAGAATAAGGTAGCAATATGAGAAGCATCATCAGTCCTAGAGCAAGTTATGAAATGGGTCATCTTAGAAAACCGATCTACTATAACAAATACAGAATCATGGCCTTTCCTAGTCTTAGGCAAGCATAGCAAAAAATCCATAGAAATGTCCTCCCATGGGGTACTAGCTAGAGGTAGGGGAGGTACAGACCATTCGGGTTCAATCTAGACTTAGCTTTAGGACAAGTAAAACAACTAGCACAACATTTCTCAACATCAGATCGCATCCTAGGCCAGTAAAAATGATCCTTCAAAATTCCTAAGGTCTTAGAAACCCCAAAATGCCCCATCAATCCACCTCCATGTGCCTCTAAAACCAGCAATGATCAAACTTAAAAACGAGGCACACAAAGGCGGGAGACCCTAAATAAGTAACCATCCTGCACAAAATAACTACCAACACTAAGGGAACCAGCAGATTGCACACATTGACAGAATATATCCACAAAATTAGCATCAGTAGAGTAGAGATCAAGAAGCATAGAAAAGCCAAGAACACGAGCTTCAAGAATAGAGAGAAGAGAATACCTACGAGAGAGGGGATCAGCGACGATGTTGCCCTTCCCCTTCTTGTACTTGACCACATAAGGAAAAGCCTCGATGAACTCAACCCACTTAGCATAGCGAGCGCTAAGGGTGGTTTGACTCCGCAAATACTTCAAGGCCTCATGGTAAGTATGTATCACGAACTCACGAGGCAACAAGTAATGCGCCCAAGTCTGTAAAACACGGACCAAGGCATACAACTCCTTGCCGTAGGTAGTGTTAGAGTAATTCTCTATAGCTCCTCCTAGCTTCTCGCTAACGTAAGCGATAGGCCGACCTTCCTGCATCAAAACACCACCAATACCAACCCCAGATGCATCACACTCAATCTCAAAAGTCTTTGAGAAATCAGGAAGTGCTAGCAACAAAGCATTTGTCATAGCTCCCGAAGTGTAGCAAAAGCCTCTTCTTGCGCTAGACCCCATGTTGGCCATGTAAAGTCTAGCATCCACAGGCTCCAGGGCACCTATCTTTATCTTGGACCAAATTGTTAAAGGCATAATACTAACACTGGCTCCAAGATCACATAGGGCATTAATTTTGTATGGACCAAATCCAATAGTTATAGCAAACTTACCTGGATCCGGCCTCTTCTCCAATATGTCCAGATGGCTGCACTCCTCTGTGATTTCAGCCATCGATCGCTTTTTGCTCAAAATCTCCTTCAGGAACTTGACATAAGATGGCATTTCATTGAGAGCTTCTGTGAAGGGGATGGTGACGTTGAGTTTCTGAAGCATCTTAATGAAGCGCTGAAATTTCTTTTCTACTGGGTCCTTTAGAGATTTTGTGGGGAAAGGCAGCTTCTTTTTTTGATTCGGAGCCAGAACGGACGTTGGAGGGGCTCCTCGACATCGACAAGGCCTTTGTCGACATCGACCAGATTGGGCCCAGTCGAGTTGCTGTGTGGTGCAGACGAAGATTCTGGAAGTGTCTCCTCGAGGTCGACGAGGCTCTTGTCGAGATCGACCACGGCTTTATCGAGATTGACTTGCTGTTCCTCGTCATTTTGCTGTTTTTCGACTTCTGGCTCTCGTAGTTGATGGCCGCTTCTGAGTTTTATAGCAGCGATGTGTCCAGTCTTTCCCTTAGGATTTGGTTCTGAAGATCCTGGAAGTGACCCTGACTGTCTGGGGATTCCTGCTGCTAGCTGACCAATCTGTGTATCAACTGATTTCCGCCAGATATCAATTTCCCCAAGCCTAGAGTTGACACCTTGCATCTGAGTATAGACGGAGTTGAAAGATTGCCTAGTTTCTGAGTGGTTCCTCCGTATTTCTTCCAGGACTATCTGTATATCATCCTTTTTCTGCTCCCTTTCCGGATGTCCTGGAGCTCTGTAGGGTGGGGGGTTTCTAGGGACACCTTGGTACCATTGTGGTTGCTGAAACCTTTGGTCCCCCATGTAGCGATTGGGACCCCCTGCGTAAGCTGCCTCCTCATGATGCTCTGCCAGCTTGACTTGCTCTGCGTGTGGGCACTCAGGAGTGGTGTGCCGCTGCGATCCGCATTCAATACAAGGCTGGTTGACAGAGAGATATTTGACTTGCTTGAGGAGCTTCTTGTTCTGGTCTCTGTAGTATTGCTCCCTAACGTCTGGATCGATCTCCTTAGGGGGATCATATAGGGGCATAGATGGTGCTGGCCTGGCGTATGGGTTCTCTTCATAGGTTGCAGTAGACCCATACTTGTTGTCGTAAGTAGTGAGCTTCTCTAGCACACCCCATGCGTCACGTGGAGGCATTGTCAGATACTCATAGCGAGTATAATGGTTGATTATGTCCTTAGTGCCTTGATCAAGAGAGTTGAAGAAGATCTCCTGAATGACGTAGGGTGGCTGTCCATGAGTAGGGCAAGATCGCAAAAGTTCCTTGTAGCGCTCCCATGCCATTGCCAGCGGTTCCCCTTGCTTCTGTCTGAAGGCGGTGATTTTCTGGCGGAGATGTGCTGTTTTGGCGGGTGGGAAGAATTTGTTCAGGAACTCTTGCTCTACTTGGGCCCAGGTTGTGAGTGATCTTGGTTGCAGCCCTTCCAGCCATTTCAGTGCAGGCCCAGCGAGAGACCAGCGAAAAGATTTCATCTTGACATATTCCAAAGTTGTACCTTCAGCAAGAGTACGGCACATGTCAGCAAAGTTTGTAATATGTTCAAGAGGACACTCATTAAATCTACCATAAAAGGCATTATTTTTAAGTTCTATTAGAAACTGAGTGCGAATTTCAAAAGAATTATCAGGGATAAGAATCGCCGATTCAGGCACGACGAGGGTTGGATGCATATAATCCTCAGCAGTTGTTGGATATTGGGCAAGCTCAGCTTCTGCTTGCCTTACGCGCTCCGCTTCTTGTTCCCTCGCTGCCCTTTCATTGGCTATAGTGGCATCCTTTGCGGCTAGCTCCCTTGTAAGCCTGGCAATCAGCTGTTCTTGTGTTTTAGCGGCCGCCATGATCCTTTTGAGTTTAGAGTGGATGTGTAGGTAACGCTCTGGTTCGTCTAAGCTGTCAAACTCGGGTGGTAGACCAGAACGGCGCATACACCTGAAAAGTAACTCAAAGAAACAGTGAGAACTGACTACCTAAGGCGCGAATGATTGCTTCCCCGGCAACGGCGCCAATTTTGTTGTTGCAGGAGGATGGTCAAGTATGAAATAAATATGAAATAAAGTTCAGACTGACTTCCCTGTCTCAGCAAATAAATACAAGACTTCCTCCCGTTGTAGTAAGAGAATAGTCAGGATCGAATCCACGAGGAAGCACGTCAGCAGTTCTCAGGTAGCTGTAAATTCTCACAGAAGCAGCAGAAAGGACAGAAACACAGAGACAAGGAAAGAAACAAATAAAAGCAGAAAAACAAAAGCAAAGAACAAAGCAAAACACAAAAGACAAAGCAAAGCAGAAACTTAAAAGCAAAGGCAGAGGCTCGTCGATCTCGACAAGAGTCAACTCGAGATCGACCACAGCAGTGAACAACAGAAACTCAGAAAGTGAAAATCGACGAAAACAGAAGAAAACCAACTCGACCTAGACCAGCTTCTACTCGAGATCGACAAAGGTTGTACTCGATCTCGACAAGGCTTACTCTATGTCGACAAGAAACAGAAACTTTAATTTGCAGAATCTCGAACAAAACTCAGAATTTCGACAGAAATAAACTCAATATGCTAAAAGACTTCCAAAGCCAGGGTTTCAACACCACAACGATAACCATGCAAAGTAACACACAAAGGCATAAAAGATCATGCTTTCCATCAAATAACTTTCGTCATTAACAAATAGGCATATAGAGGTTTTCGCATAAACCCTAATTGTTACTAACCCTTTTTCACATAATTAATCCAAGTTGCATTAAGATCACTTTCGCTTCAATAATACAAACAAGGATCACCTTCAACTTTCGCAAAAGAATCATGCTCATAGGGATAGAAGATGAATCGTACAAAAAGATCTGACCTTTATCGCATCGCCTCACATGGCCACCGTTGGGCTCACCCGAGCCCCAGAAGTGGGTGGACTACTCACGCCTCATTGCAATAACAGACATTGATTGATGAAAAGAACTAAATTGCATTAAAACTAAATTCAAAAGCACTTACAATCCTGGCAATCAACTTTCGCAGAAAGCCAAAACCCTAAAAACCTTAGAACTCCCTAAACTGTCTCTGTGGAACTACTTGTCTCTCTCTAAAATTGAATGCCTAAAACTGAGCCCCTAGGGCCTTATTTATAGGCTTCATTCCCTAGCTATTCTAGGAAAGAAGATATCTATCTCTATCTAAAATTATATCTAAAACTTGAAAGGATAAATAAGTTGTTTTATGGAAATAAATCTAAAAGGAAAAGATAAAACTAAATAGGGTAAGTCTTCATGATGTTGATAGATCTTGTCTCCTTGGAGAGAACTTGATGGATTAGGATAGAATCTCGGCTAAATCGACTCCTTTGCGCCCAAGGAATCCCAAGTCTAGTCGGACAGGTCTTCGTCGACGCGTTTTCGGACACTGGTCTACTCGACCTCGACAAGGGCTCGTCGACCTCGAGTAGGGTGGTTCGTCGACTGGACTTCCTTGGCTAGATCTACTCGATGTGGCTCGGTCCTGGCTCACTGGCGCTTCATCGATCTCGACAAACCCTAGTCGATCTCGAGTAGAAAAGTGTTGCCGACTAGGTCTCCTCGGGTAGGTTTACTCGACTGGCTCGGATCTGGACTCAGGCGCTCGTCGATCTCGACCAACTCTTGTCGAGATCGAGTTGGTTGTACTCCCTTCTGCTTCCGCGAGTTGCCTCTTCTGCTGCCGCGAGTAGGCTTCTTTGTCGACTTGGTGCATCCCGCTGGCAACGAGTTTTTCCGCGGCAGCGAGCCGTCCGCTGCAGCGAGTGGAATCGCTGGCAGCGAGTGTCGTCTGGTCATCCTCGTACTTGTCGACTCCGGGTGTGGCTTGTCGATCTCGACAAGGGTTGGTCGAGATCGAGTAAAGGTGTGCTCGGCTTCTCGTCCTCGGCTTCTCGGGCAGCTTCTCTCTTCGTTGACTCCGGGTGTGGCGCTGGACTTCGTCGATCTCGACTAGGGCTTGTCGAGATCGAGTAGACTTCCGGAGCTGGGTTGTCTGGCTTTCTCGATCAGGCTTGCTCAACCAAGGTTCTGTTGCTTCCTTCACCTTGGACTTCTGTAGTGGTTTTCCGAGCTTTTTCGACCTTCTGTAGAATTGCTGTAAAATGCTTTGATTTCTGCGAATTAAACAGAAATTGGTGTAGATTCCATAATTTGGCAAATAAACATAAACTACATAGATTCTGTACTATCTTAGCCCAAATGAATGAAATGCATGCAGAAATCGATATAAAAGTTACTGTAAAACATAGCAGATTCAGCTCACAACAGCTCACACTCTCTCACACACTCCACTCGTGTGTTTAAAGTGTTTGCCTCACTTATTGTACTCTAGAAAAGAAAAATGAGACTTCAGAACCTGCAAAACGAGCAAACAACAGATATGATAGCAGTTAGCGGCAACAAACCTCATCGGTGTTTGGCTCTCCGCTCCTTACTTTAGACGATACTCTCCTCTCACTCACCTTTTCCAACACTACTCAGTGTTGCTCTCACCTCTCCTTTTTTTAGTTGTAGCAGGCAACACTCTCAACTCTTCTTTTCCCAATGCAAGGGCACGACATTCAAGAGCCTGAATAAACGTTAGCGGCAACTAGCACCAGCAATAGCAAGCACAATAAGGCTAACGAGCAACCTTCGAGCACTTCAACAAGGGCCTTTCGACGAGTATTTACCAAAAGCCACTATGGTCATTAGGCAATGCAAAACAAGTGATCTAGCCCGAAAAAAAAAATGAGATTGCAAAGTAGGAAGAAACTAAGTAATATCTATGAAGCCCGGAAGACAAGACAAACGCTAATTCACAAATACGAGAAATAGAAAAAAAAATTAAGGAAAAATAAAATAAAATTAGTGCTTACGAAATTCGTTTCTTTTTTTATTATTTTTGTGAACAAGCTGCTTTTTTTTTTTGTGAACAAGCTGCTCTTTTTTTTTAATAGCTATCTAGCTACGGTTGCAGGCTTGCAAGATATTTGTTAAACTTTTCCAGTTTTCCTTTCCTCTTTCAAAGCAAAGAAGGCCCTTGATTAATAAGCTACTAATAAAACAAAAACTAAATAAAATTGAATGAAATTAATGAGGGCAGGCTACTGAAGTTCCTGAAACAGCAAGGGAAATGAAGCGGCAAAGACACATCGATCGACCAGGTTCGGTGTGCACAGAGACAACAACACCGATCAACCGGCTTGATGTGGACAGAGACAAGCGCAAGAGAAATTCAATCTATAGACGATGAGTAGATAGACGTGACAGGCTTTCAAGGATCAGAGGATGGTAGAGATAGATCGACAAATTACAATCTCTCGGGCCTAATCAAACAAGTTTTGCAAAAACTAAAGATTAAGCGAAGAGATAGTAATTCGTACCTCGAAAGCTTGAGGAACCCTTGTTGTTGCTCTGATACCCCTTGACGTGCTCGGACCCAGGCTCGAGAAAAAGGACCGGCGACGAGAGTTCCGAGTGGTCGGGAAGCTTGGACAGTTTCTGGAGCAGCAGGTCAGTCTTCAAAGATTTCCAACTTCCCGTCGATTAGCTCGGCTTCTGGGGATGTGAAAGTACTACTTTTGTAGATCTTGAAGTCACGGTCACGGATTGGGGCAGATCTCATCAATCGGAGGTTAGACGAAGTAGGAAATCGCGTTTTACCGAGATGTCGCTTGTGGAGAGACGAGTCCAAACGGGGCTTGTTTGAGAGGGATTGAAGGGCTGCTTTTGGGTGATGTTTTGGGGATGATTGAGGGTGATAATGGGGTTGTGGAAGGCCTTAGAATGGTGGTAAAGAAGGGGATGGGGGTTCTCGGTCTCGCACTCCGAGCTCTCTCCAGCACTCGATCTTCCGCACTCTTGGCCTCGCACTCTGAGTGTTTCCGACCCTTTGATTCCGTCGTCTCTCACTAGGAAATCGCTCTTAGCATTTCACCAAGAGGTTTTATCCGGCATCTCACCAAGATAGAGTTGTTTCTTAACCCGAAACGAAAGAAGCACAAAGCTTAGTTTTTTCTCAAATTCAACTTATCCAAAACAAATGTCAAGCTTACATATTTATAGGACTTGTATGGAAGCTAAGAAATTAAAGGAAGCCAAAAAAAAAATGAAAAGAAGGCATTACGTGGGATTTAGCAAGCCGTTTGGGTTGTCCCGCCTCATTTGCTTGGAAAAACAAAGGCAAGAGAATATCAGCCTATGAAAATAGGTAGTTTGGTTTTGAAAGATTTAGCTTGGCATCCCCTCTAATTAAGTCTCGGTCGGTTCCAATTCAGACTTAACTTGTAACAAAGTGGCCATGTGTGGTGGTGACTCCTCAAAGATAAGAATCGATTGACCAAGTAGGCGAGCTCGAGCTCTTGTCAACGGTGGGGTAGCTCGAGGTAAAAGTAGCTCCTCTTCCATCTCCTCATCGTTAGCATCTTCAATAGAATCCATCAGAGCTTCATCCCTAGCATCTAGATCACCATCCCGATCATCAGATAAGCTAGCTCCGTCGAGGGTCACATCACCATTTGATGGACCAGATCCACACTTGTACTTCTGACCAGCTGAGAGAGGTCTTTGGGATCATGCAGGCGCCCACCCCAGATTTGTCTTTCCTAGCGTTGGAATAACAGCTTTATGATTTCTGGTATGTAGCAACTGGCTCTGCATTTGATGGACACAAAGGCAAGTACAACTACAAGTTTGTCCACCCGTGCCTTCGATTGGTTCACAAAGTCTTGGCCTTGTCTTTCAGCGGCCAAGACATTGTGAAAAAAGTACCCGCTGATGATTTGCCTTGGTTAGGGAGCCTTGCTCCCGAGTCCCATGTCACACCAGACTGGATTGATCTATTTGTTGAGAGTTGTCTGAGGATCCAGGGGAAGAAGAATGGGAGAATTGGTCTGGGAGGCATGATCAGCCTCATCGCCCGCCGCTATATCGATCCTACATAGTGTGGTGTAGCTATGTCTGATGGGTACACTTATACAGAGGAGCAGCTTAGGAGGACATATCTGATTGAGGGCTCTTAGGCGACGGGTTTCATCTGGAAGTCAGGGAAGCATGGAGACCACCGACTGAGACTACCTCGGGGCTTGCCTTATGACCCTACCAACGTCTTCCTCTACCTCTCGGGCAATGAGAATGATGATGATGATTAGAGGGTTTCACAATTCGCATCTTCCCGTCCAGTAAAGAAAGTGAAGGGGAGCGGACAACAAGTTGGAGGACACTGCAGAACTGCGTGATTGATCCATCTGCGTTATTCCCTAATTGAAGAAAGTTGGAAAGCCTTCAAAACCTCAGCCCCTACCAAACTTTTTAAGAAAATGAAAGCTGCCATTTGGTAGTTTCTTTCTCCTTCACCCTGATTTCATCTGACTTATTTTTGTTGTATGTACTGTTTCATTGAGGACAATAAAAAATTTAAGTGTCGGGGAGAGGAATTGTGTATATATTGTCATTTAGTAGATCATATTTAATTTTCTGCACCATGTTTAAGTTTATTTAATTGTTGTTTAGTTTATTTTATTTTAATTTTTGCAATTTTCGTAATTAAAAAAATTTTAAAAAAATCCAAAAACAAGCATGCATTGCATTCATATGTATTATTCAAATACCCATCTGGCTTAGGTTGTCCTCTAATTTAAATTTTTGATTTTTGTGGAACATGAGCTAGCAAATGTAATTGAGCATGTATGATTGAGCTAAATTATGATTGAAGTCCTAAAAACATGACCTTGTGAGAATGTTTAGCCTTATTTGAAATCTTTTGCTCAATTGTGTGAATTACTCTCCTTGTGTTGCTACCTCTTGGCATTGACTACAGTATCTATTTTTCAAGACCGACTCACATGATTGTTGCTTGCGGAGTTTCTGTTTATATTTTGAGTCTTTTGTTTGAATTTGTGCATACTTAGTGAAATAAGGTGGCAATGGTTGATACACTTAGTAACCGGGTCTACACATGACACCCATGTGTATGATTCACGCAAAACGGTGTTGAAGACTATCCACTAGGAAAGAAAGCTTGATCATTGAGTAACCAGGTTCATTCATGACACCTATGTTTGTGACTTGCGTCAAAAGATGTTCAAGTGGACTTCATATTAGTAGGTTGAGGTGTTGATATACCGAGGTCATTCATGACACCCATGTTTGTGCCTCGCGTAAAAAAAGCTCCAAGACAAGAAAATAAATAAAAAAAGAAGAAGAAAAAAAGAAGAAAAGAAAAGAAACGAAAGAAAAAAAAAGTGTCACATTTTATTTAGTTTTCTTTATTGTGTCCCGCAAGTAATGACATTTCGGTAGATATTTGGCGATATGGTGGTCAATGTCTGTGAGTTTAGTGCATATTGGTTTGAGTTGAGAGTTGTACCTTAAAGCCTAAACACATGAGAGCATGAGAGAAACACATATTTCTGGTGATGTTGGATGATGTCTACTTCTAAGTTTTGATCACTGGAATACATGCTATGACGTTTGTTTGCTTGGTTTATGTTTTCACCCGCTATGATGTTGCTTTTTGATGAGGTTGAAACTTGAAGGGATTTCATGTGGGATGCATTGATTCATGTTCATTCTATCATTGCTTGAGGACAAGCAAAGGTTAAGTGTGGGGGAATTTGATAATGCATATCTTAAATAGGCATTATAGGCATTTTTAGCTTAGTTCGATTGCATTTCATTCATAATCTGTTGTTAATTTGCATCTTGTGATTATTCTGGAAGAAGTCGGATTCTGCGCTAATTTGTGGTTACTTTGCAGATTGAATCTGAACACATTTGGGAGATGCAACATCTAGAAGGGAAATACAAAAAGACATTAGAAAGAAGCAAGGAAGGAAGAGAAGAAAGAAAAGTACTTGGAGCTTCTCTCGCATTGGACAAGAGAAGCTGGCAGCAACATATGTCATGGCCGCAGCAAGGATGGAGAAGCGGGGGATGGAAGCCCCAGCATATGCCGCGGCCGCCGCATTGGTCGTCAGCGCCGCGTTTCGTTTAATGAAACCCTAGTTTAGTTGTTTTGTTCAATGCAAGGCTGGTTAAAAAATAGAAATTTGACTTGCTTGAGGAGCTTGCAATTCTGATCTTTGTAGAACTGCTCCTTGACATCAGGATCAATCTCCTTAGAAGGCGCATATAGGGGCATGGATGGGGCTGGCCTTGCATAGGTGTTTTCGTTGTAATTCGCAGGAGCCCCATAGGTGTCACCGAAGTTGGTGAGTCGTTTGATCGTTTCCCAAGCCTCTGCTGGTGTCTGCGTGAGGTATTCGTATTGCGTGAATTGATTGATCCTTTCCTTGCTGGCTAGATCAGGAGAATTGTAGAAAATATCATGAATGACGACATATGGTGGTTGCCCATGAGTAGGGCAGGATCGCATCAGATCCTTGTATCGATCCCATGAGTATGGTGGTTGCCCATGAGTTGGGCAGGATCGCATCAGATCCTTGTATCGATCCCATGCTCGTGCTAGCGGCTCTCCATGCTTTTGTTTGAAAGCTGTAATCTTTTGTTGGAGGAGCGCTGTCTTGGCAGGGGGAAAGAACATGTTGAGGAACGCATTCCTAACCTCTGCCCATGTTGTGAGGGATCGCACAGGTAGTCCTTCCAGCCACTTCAATGTTTGACCTGCAAGAGACCAACAAAAAGCTTTCATTCTTACATAATCAAGAGTAGCACCTTCAGCAATAGTCTGACACATGTCAACAAAAGTAGTAATATGAGCAAGATGGCATTCATTAAATCTTCCTTCAAAAGCATTATTTTTAGTTTCAGTAAGGAAGGCAGTGCGAATTTCAAAATCATTAGGAGGGACTAGAATAGCCGATTTAGGAACTATCAGAGTTGGGTCCATGTAGTCCTTATCAGTGGTTGGATATAGGGCAAGCTCAGTTCTGTCTGCCTCTTCAGTTCTGCTTCCCGCTCAATGCGTTCTCTCTCAGCGGTGAGAGAAGCATTGTTGGCTGCTAGTTCCCTTTGAAGCCTCTCGATCATCTGAGCTTGTGTTTCTTCGTTTGCCATGGCTTTCTTTAGTTTTGAATGGATGCGTATAAGGCGTTCCGGATTATCTAAGGCGTCAAACTTAGGTGGTTGACCAGAACGTCGCATACACCTGAAAAGTAACTCATAGAAAACGCGAGATCTAACTACCTAAGGCACAAATGATTGCTTACCCGGCAACGACGCCAATTTGTTGTAGGAGGAAATCAAGTTCAAAATATAATAATAAATCAAACCGGATTATGCCCACGCCAATAATTACAAGACTTCCTCCCGATGTAGCAAAAGAAAGACAGGATCGATCCTCGAGGAAGCGTGTCAGCGAATCTCAAGTAGCGCCCGATTCACGTCAGATTTCGACTCCAGGGAGATAACTCGATATTGACCAAAGGTTAGTCGATATCGGCCAATTTCAGTCGATTTCTGGCTTCTGTAGCGTCAGTCGATTTCGACCAAGGGTAGGTCGATATCGAACAATCTCGTCGTCCTCGTCCTATACCTGCAGAGACAAAAACAAGCAACAGTCGATATCGACCAGGTGTAACTCGATATCGACCAAGTGAGTACCCAATATCGACCGGCTCAGAAGACTGTCGGTCGACCAGAAGACTCAATTTCGACTTGTGTAAGTCGATTTTGAGTGCTTTTTCAGAACCTTTGTGTCGGCGAAAGAGGGCCGAAGAATGCGAGAATGGAAGCGAAGGATGAACAGAAATAAACCAATTTGCAGATTCGAAGTAAACAAATATGAAATAAAACTTCCAAGACCGAGGTTTGCAGCAATGATAACCAAACATGCATAAGGCAAGATAAAGAGAAATATTCATGTAATCACATCAAAGGATCAAGCTTTCGCCTTTTTCAACAATTAGACAACTCTTTCAAGAAACCCTAATTGTATCTACAAATTTTATATTTTATGTAATCACATCAAAGGATCAAGCTTTCGCCTTTTCCAACAATTAGACAACTCTTTCAAGAAACCCTAATTGTATCTACAAATTTTATATTTTAATCCAAGTGGTTAACCTGAATCTCTATTAAATAGGTAATAAACATATAAAAGGCAGTGGATGATCAAAACACAATAAAGGTCGAATCTTTACCTCAAACATGCATGGCTATCGTCAGGCTCACACTGACCCTAAAAGTAGGTGGATTACTCGCTCTTCGTCATCAAATAACACATCAATAACAAAAAGAAACTAAATTGCTTTAAAATAAACCAAAGCTTACAACCGACCGAAGCAAATTCCGCTCTCGCCAAATACAACTTCTCTCGACTCCAAGCTCTCTCTCTTAACTCTCCTACTCTTGTCTTCCCTCTGAATTGGAATGAATTAAAACTAGCCCCATGGACTTTATTTATAGGGTTTAATCCTTGCTAGTTAAGGAAAGAAATATATATCTTCTATCTAAGGATATAATTCTACTTTGAAAATAAATAAATCTAATTTGGTAAAACAAGATAAATCTTATAGGGTAATTAAATGTTCCACCCTTAGGATAGATAGAAAGGTAAAAAGATAAAGTATCAAGTCTTCATGTGCAAGGAATCTTCCACTTGGAATATCTTCACTCGACTCGGAATCGACTTTGTTGTTGATTTAGGGAGTTGGTCGATATCGACTAACGTTGGTCGATATCGAGTTGTCCAAAGTCGATATCGAGTTATCCAAAGTCGATATCGAGCCGTGTAGCTCCATTTTCGTGTCTGTTCACTCGATATTGGCTTCTGTGAGGAATTTCGAGTTTTCATTGGTCTATATCGAGTTAGTAAGGTCAATATCGACCTATGTTGGTCTTGTCTCCGAGTCTGAACGTCGTGTCGAGTCTGTCTTGGAAATTTTGACCGAGTATTAGTTGATATCGACTAAAGTTAGTCGATATCGACCTGTCTTCAATGTCTCGTTCTGTGCTCAGCTTTACTCTATGTCAGGTGCTCTTCCGTTGATTTTCAAGCTCCTTCAGTAGACATCATATGTATTTCCAGTGCTTCTTGGTTTTGCTCCGAATTGGCTCCAAATTCAGCAATATTAAACAGAAACTTGTGTAGACCTCTATTTCTAGCAAATAAGCATAAACTACAAAAATTCGCTATATTTCCGTCTCAAAATATATAAAATGATAGAATAAGGAGCTGAACTAGGTATAAAAAACATGACATAAAACATGGACATCACAAACCTCCTCCAAGGAGGATCGAAAACCCATCTACTTCCATCCCACAAACCCCCGTTTCACATTCCACACATCCCACAAACACAACCACCCAAACATGAGGGCGGGAAACCCGATGCACTTTTCGCATCCTACAAATCCCATAAACCCTACACCCAAACACACCCTCAGGTTGTCTGGTGGAGTGATGGTAAATGGTTAGGTCAATAAGAATATATTCAATGAAATCATTGGTAAAACAAATTCTAAATTCACAAAATGGAAATGACAATCTCTTTTTTCAAGAAGGAATTATGCAAACTTCATATATCAATTCAAAACTGAGACAGGTTAACCAAGTGAAAGGTAATAGGTGACGACAACATCATTGTGCCCTTAGAAATTATAAGGTGCAACATGTAAGATGCAAACTGAAATCAATACTGTAACAGGTGCAACGAGTAGGCATAATGCAAGTACTTGACACCCAAGCTCTTAAATGCACAGGTTAACTTCAATTAAGTTGTTCAACATTATGCAAAGAGGCAATGAATGCCAACTTGATATATCGATTCAAAATTGAGACAAGTTAAACAAGGGAAAGGTAATAGGTGATGACAATGTTGTGAGCCTAATTCGCCATGTTTTACACTTACTTTTATATCGATTTTTGTATACAATTCATGCATTTTGGTTAGAATAGTACATATTCTATGTAGTTTACACTTATTTGCCAAATTATGGAGTCTACACTAGTTTTTGTTTAATTTCATAGAAATCGAGGCATTTGTCAGCAATTCGGAAAAAGGATGAAAAGCTCAAAGTTAACTACAGAAAGTCCGAGGTCAAGAAGCAGCTGAGAAAGGACAAATCGAGTAGAGAACGAGAAAGAGCACTCAACACAATTCTAGGCGACATTGACTAACCCTAGTCGATGTCGAGTTCATCCAGTTGAAATCAGCAAGTCTAGCAGCAAAGTCACTCGAGACACACAACTCTACTCGATGTCGAGTACCCCAGTGACGAATCCGAGTCAGAGATCGAGTGGAGTTCGGGAAGATAGAATACTTGCAAGTAAATATATGTGGAATTCTATCCATCCACATGAAGGCCTATCAAGTTCCCGAGGGATTTATCCACATTAGTCTTATAATTATTTCCTTATAGATTTATTTCCTTTATTCATTAAGTTTTATCTTATGTTTTTAGATAGAAAGTTTTAGATATAGATAGATTGTTCCTCCCTAGATTAGCTAAAGTTGAACACTATAGATAAGGCTTTAGGGGCTGGTTTTTAGAATCATCCACTCCAATCTACAAGAAACTGTGTTTCATAGAAGAGTTTTCGAGAGCTTAGAGAGAGAGAGAGAGAGAGAGAGAGAGAGAGAGAGAGAGGTCGAGTGGACCAAGGAAGCGGAAGTGATCTAGCTTTGTTCGGTTTGTACTTTCTTCAGTTTTATTTAATGAAAGTAGTTATTTCATTTATGATATTGATGTTTGTTATGATGAAGAGCGAGTAGTCACCCAACTTCTAGGGTCGGGGTGAGCCTGACGGTAGCCATGTAAGGTAATGCGATAAAGGTACAAACTTTTGATGCGATTTCGTCTTCTATCCCTATTAGCATGAATCTTTTGCGAAAGTTGAAGGTGATCCTTGTTTGTGTTATTGAAGCGAAAGTGATCTTAATACAACTTGGGTTAATTATGTGAAAAGGGTTAGTAATAATTAGGGTTTATGTGAAAATCTCTATAATCCAATTTGTTAATAACGACAGTTATTTGATGAAAAGGCATGATCTTTTATACCTTATGCATTATTTTATATGGTTATCGTTGTGGAATTGATACCCTGATCTTGGAAGTCTTTAGTTTATTGATTTCATTCCCATCGATTTTGTGTTTACTTTCGTCCTATTTTGATTTAAAGCTACGAATTTTGATATTGCATTACTCGATATCGACGACACTAGTCGACGTCGAGTGCTACAATGGTCGACGTCGAGTACCTTCGCTCGAGATCGACTAGTCTTGCTTTGTTTTTGCATTTCTTTGCTTTTGTTTTGCAGTTTTTACTCGACTGAGTGGTCGACGTCGAGGACACTGGTCGATGTCGAGTACTTCCTGAGTCAATTTCGAGAGTTCTCTGGACTGAAAAGGCGGGCGCTGACACACTTCCTCGTGGATTGATCCTGAACGCCTTCTACTACAATGGGAGGAAGTCTTGTATTTATTTGCTTGGACAGGAGTTGGTTTTCGTTTATTAGTTTTATTTACTTTAATACTACTATACTAGACATATAATCCTCATGAAACAACAAATTGGTGCTATTGCCGGGGAAGCAATCAATCGCGCCTTTTTTATGTCAATAAAAAACATACTCAATGAAATCATCGGTAAAACAAATTCTCAATTAAAAAAATGGAAATCACAATCTCTTTTTCAAAAAGGAATTAAGATGCAAACTTCATATATCAATTTAAAACTGAGACATGTTAACCAAGTGAATGGTAATAGGTGATGACAACATCATTGGGCCCTCAAAAATTATAAGGTGCAACATGTAAGATGCAAATTGAAATGAATACTGTGACAAGTGCAATAAGTAGGCATAATGCAAGTACTTGACACCCAAGCTCTTAAATGCACAGGTTAACTTCAATTCAGTTGATCAACATTATGCAAAGAGGCAATGAATGCCAACTTGATATATCAATTCAAAACTGAGACAAGTTAACCAAGGGATAGCCAACATATAGGACGCAAAGTGAAAGGAAAACTGTGACTGGTCAAAGAATATGCATAATGTTAGGTCATATCAGGCCATATCATTGTTTAAAGTCAGAGGTTCAGATCATCACGGTTAACCAAATAGGCAAACCATGGCTTATATATATACCAACAATTCATATGAGTTCGTATCGGTTCATATAATAAGTAATGAAGACATCATTGGGCCATCAGAAATTTGAAGGTGTAACAATATAAGATGCAAACTGAATAGGCATAATGTAAGTACTTCACACCCCCGTTCATAAATGCACGGGTTACCTTGAAATCAGTTGATCAACATCAGGTAAAGAGGCAATGAATGACAACTTCATATATCAATTAAAAAATGAGATAGGTTAACCAAGTGAAAGGTAATAGGTGATGAAAACATCATTGGGCCCTCAAAACTGTGAGTGGTCAAAGAATATGCTTAATGTAAGTTCATATTAGTTCACATCAGTGTTGAAAGTCACAAGTTCATATCATCAACATTATGCAAGTAGGCATGCCATAGGTTATATATATAAGATGCAACCTGAACTCAAAACTGAAAGAGGTTGACCTAAGTGAAAGGTAAGTAATGACAACGTCATTGGGCCCTAAAAATGCAGAAGATGCAACAATATAAGATGCAACCTGAAATCAAAACTGTCACAAGTGAAATGAATAGGCATAATGTAAGTACTTCATATCCCAGTTGATAAATGCACAAGTTAACTTCATATCATAGCATCAACATTATGAAAATGGGCGAACGATGAGTTCATATCATATCACTTCATATGAGTTCATATCTGTTAATATCAGTTCATAAAGGTCACTATTTTTTTTGCTTGGAAACATGTACATAGGTAAAGTGGTAAGCGACAAATATGTTGTTTGTGTGCAGTCACAGGTAAAGAGGTAATGGACAAAAAATCGAATCAACTTGGCATATATATGAACAACAGCAACTGTAACATGGCCTCAGACACCCAAATATGTCCGATTGTATTAAAAAAAATCCCCAAATCAAAAGGGCAAACCCTAACTTGAATTGAACAACTTCAAACAACCCCTAATCTGTCCACATTTTTAGGGCTTCAAAGGTACCTGATCATGAGGACGGAGGTGGAAAGGTGGTTGATTTCGTCGGAGGTCGGCGGCTTCGATCGCTTCACAATCGCCGATTTTTTTCGGTCATCTCTTCTAACGTGTTACAGAAGAGTGAAAATCTGAAGCATTTATGGAGGGAGAAAGGGAGGCGGAGGGGCATTTCGGGGCCATCCAACTTCCCCATCCAGCAAACCTCCTCCAAGGAAGATCAAAAAACCATCTATTTCCATCCCACAAACCCCCCGTTTCATATCCCACACATCCCACAAACACAGCCACCCAAACACAAGGATGGGAAACCTGATGCACTTTTCCCATCCTACAAATACCATAAACCCTACACCCAAACACACCCTTAGATTGTTTGATGGAGTGATGGTAAATGGTTAGGCCAATGAAAACATATTCAATGAAATCATTGGTAAAACAAATTCTCAATTCACAAAATGGAAATCACAATCTCTTTTTCAAGAAGGAATTAAGAGCTACTCCATTCATTAATCAAAACTTATCATTTTAGAGATGAAATCTGGTTAAGAAAAACATGTCACTTTAGGTATTTTGACATTTACTTTACAAAATTATCCTTGTCATAATTATAGACAAGTTAGTTGTAGTTTTCGACAAAGTAAAAAAGTAGAGTAATAATTAGAGGTATAAGTGTATTTTTGTTTGCCTCCTTAAAAAGTGTGAAGATTTATAAAATGACAAGTTTTTCTTCAGTGTGGGCTAAACTAATGGACACTAGAGAAACATTTAAGAAATGATTGATTTGTAGAATATATTCGTGACAAAACAATGGTAAAATTTTGAAAAGATAACTGGATTTTTGATAAACCGCTCATGCACAATATCCCTCTTCCCAATTCATGTGACGAAGAAGAAAAGGTAGAGAAATACATCCTTGAAGATAAAAACATGGAATAAAGAACTGTAAAAAACCTTTCTCCAAATTTGGTTGTCCAAATTTTCAAGATTTACTGTATTGGAGACCCAACAAAAATGGATGGTTTACCACCTTGAATTGAGTGTTTATGAGCTCACTACATATGCACAAAACTTTGCAAAGTTATAACTTTGAGTGGATATGAAAACTTGACATCTTACACTAGGCCAGTTTGACGCTCTTGACACGAACGACTTTTTAGTCGTCGCCTGAATGCTTTTCAAGGAACGAAAATAGCCTGGATCGTCACTTACAATAGGACCGGATGTATACCCATCCAAGAGAGCCTTTCAGGAGACGAATAATTACTAAGTCAGTCGCCTGAATAAGAAGTGGAAGTTGACCACATCGTTGACCGTCGATAAACATGGTGATTCAATAAGGATTGTCAGATGCCAGTCATGCCATCATCATTTAAGGGACAAACATATATAAGTTCGTCCCTTGAATCAACTTTACTTTTAATTAAAACATGTGATTCTCCCTACGTGTTTGGCATATCGTCTTCTTCCGGATAGTGGGGTTATTTGGCATCGTCTATTCCAGACAGTGAGGGCTAGTTGACATCTCGTCCTCGATCTCCTTCCTTGTTCTTCACTTGCCCGCGCGCTCAGGTACCTCTCTTCTCCTTCCTTTTTCAATGGATCTCCTCTATTCTTAAACTATTTGTTTTTCTTCGGCTTCAATCCCAGATCTGTGATTCAAAGGAATGTGAAATCTAAAAAAGAAATCTCAAACCCAAATCGCCCTAGCCTCCATTGCTTTCATCCAGATCTGTAAAACTGAACTGAATTCATTGATGTGCGAGTGTGTTACAACCGGTATTTGTAGAGGAGAATGAGAAAATCATGAGAGTCCTTCACTGCATTGCTTCTCATTGGCTTGTGTGGCATTTATTGCCTTTTCTGTTACAGCACATACACTCATACACACTTGGTTTCAGTTCACCGCCGACCACTTTTTATCTTCTTTCCTTTGTGACATGAGAATCCTACTGGATTGCTTTTCATCTGGTTTGTGTGACTTCAACTTACAATCCCCAATATGTTCAAATCGAAAGGGTTTCGATTGAAGAAAAACTGGAATATCCTCAATTCATAAGGTTTCAATTGTTTTCATGAATTGTTTGGTGTTTCTTATACTCCATGTTGTTTCGTCCATAGGCATGTCAGACACTTCCGGTAGTTGGTCAAGCGGTTGTCCAAAAAAGTACCCATGGATTGGAGGGGATGAGCCATACGAACGCCAAGTAAACAACTTGCTTTTAATTTCCTTTGTAATGAAGGCAAAAACTAATTTTGTTGGAGATGAATATAATTCATTCATGATTGATGTTGTTGGAGATGAATTTTTTGGCCTTAGCTTCTTTGTTCCCTCATTTATTTTTATGCTGTTGGAGATGAACTTCTACACATGATTTTTTTGTGTATGTTATTGGGTTAATTGAGGTGGTTGTGTATGTTATTGAGTTGATTATTGGTGCATTGTATTTCTAGATCGAATGTTGTTTTGTTCATAGGAATAGTCATTTTCTAGAACATGAATGTTGATTTGTTCCTTTGGTGCATATGGCTCTTGAAAGGAACTTATTTGCCTTTAAATAATCAAATACATTGTATGAATACATATATTAGTATCCTCGTAAAATGAGAGTATCATTGCATCTATATATAGGGTCATGCTAATAAATATAATGTCATGATTCGTAGTGGACGGACTATAGTGAAGAGATGGAAGAAGTGTCGTGTGGCAAAAAGAAGAAGAACCATGTCACGACTGCCGAGCTGGACGATGCAACCAATAGAAAAAACCCATTGCTCCGTGAGATGGTAGAAATCGACCAGGATCTAACCAAGGGCAACCAAAATCTAATTGAGCGGCTACATGAAGTGGAAGAACAAAACCAGTGTCTAACAGAGAGCAATCGGGATCTAACTGAATGCAACCGTCAGATGGGAGAACTCCTCCTTGCATTTGTAAAAAAGTAGGCATGGCCTCCACCTTATGTAAGTGTGTCTTAATTCATGTAATGTTGTCGTTCTCGTCGTCGGATTGGTAACAAGGCAACTAGGCTTTTCTAACTTAAGGGTTTTGTATCGTATTATAGCTACTATGTCAGTTTCTTGAACATAACTTTTCGGATATCGGTTTGTTGAAATTGGCATTAAGTCAAGTAGGTTTTGTATCATATGATTCATATCTAATTGTTGCTTCAAGGGTGTTATATTTGGCCTACAAAAAACAATGTGCCGTTATATATATAAAGATCAATGGGAAATATATGCAGCCCAATTCAACATACCCATGTTTCAGCAGTTGACCGGACGTTGACCTCATTTAAGGGACGAACAATTATATGTTCGTCCCTTGAATACAACTTTTCCAACCACCGCATTAATGAATGTGTACTTGTTACCTTAAATGTTTAAGGTTGTTGTGTTGGGTATACGGGAGCATTAGTACACAGCCTAGCTTGCTCTTCTTCTTCATCCTCTCTTTCATGGTGGATCTTCACAACACAAAATTGCACATATTCTCCCCAAATTAGTGACATTTGAAGAAGTAAATTGGTTACGATTGAGGTTAGTGATGTGAAATATTTTTAATTCATTTGTATATTGTGATTATATATATAATAGTCAATATGTGTTTATGGTGTGCTAGGGTTGAAATTGTGGAATTTTTGGTACTTTTGAAAAAGAATGAAAATTGGATGAAATGTTGAGAGATGTATGTCTGTGTTGCTTCATATATGTAATATATACTATATATGTGTGTTTGTGTTGATAGAAACGTTAATTTGTGAAATTGTAGAGAATGAAATTTGGGACAAGAGATGTTTGACTTCATAGTATTTAACAAGAATGAAATTTGGATGAAATGATGAGATATGTATGTTTGTGTTGCTTCATACATGTAATTGGTTAAGAGTGTGATTTTTTATATTGTGGAATTTTTTTGTTGGTGAAAGCATATTTGGTAAAGAGTTTAAATTTATTGAATTTATGGTGGATATATTTCTTAATAGGGAGTGGTTTGCGAAAAGATGGTGGATAAGAGTTGGATGCAACTTTCTTTTCAATCCAAAGGATACGTTGCTGGGATAATCGAGTTTGTGCGAATTGTCCATGAGATTGAGAAAGCAACAAGGAGGACCCATTTTCATTGTCCGTGCAACCATTGTCGTAATGGTCGAGAATCATTGACACCTGGACAAATGTTTTCACACTTGTATCATAGAGGTATGGATCCATGTTATACAATTTGGGACAAACATGGCAAAGCCCCGGTTTCACCGAGTTTCTCCCTTGCCAGAACGCGATATTTGGAGCAAGGGGCTTCAAGTTCTTCTAGCGTTGACCCGGTGATGAACATTCTTCATGAAAATTTCCCGTATCATGTCGGATATGGGGTAGGTGATGATTCAGTTCGTTTGATGATGTTGTGGACGATGATTATGAAAAATATGAGAAACTACTAGTGGAAGCTCGAACTCCGTTGTTTCATGGATGTAAGGAAACTATTTTGAGTGCTATTTTGATGGCAATGAAGTTAAAGGCAAAACACGGGATGTTTGATAAGTGTGTGGATGACAACTGTGCGTGGATGAATGACATGCTTCTGCAAGGTCACAACTTCCCTTCAGATTGGAAAAAGGTTCGCAAGGTGTGCAATGATATCGAATTGAGTTATGTGGATATTCGTGCTTGTCAATACAACTGTGTGTTGTTTTATAAGAGGTATTCAGATCTAGAAGTGTGTCCCATATGCCATACTTCAAGATGGAAGACACGGGTAGGTGAGGATGGATATAAGGTCGCTAGAAAAGTGGTAAAGTACTTTCCTTTCACTCCTAGACTGAAACGCTTGTTTATGTCCAAAGATGCTACAAAGAAAATGCGGTGGCATGCCTCACGGGTGAAAGATGATGGATGTTTGAAACATCCTGCAAACGGGGAAGCCTGGAAAAAATTTGATAGGCTGCACCCTTATTTTTCTCATGACGCGAGGAACGTGCGGCTTGGGCTAGCACCTGATGGATTCAATCCATTTGGGAATATGACAACGACACAGTACATGGCCTGTCATTTTACTTCCATATAATTTACCGCCATCGATGTGCATGAAGAATGAGTTCAACATGTTGACATTGCTGATCCCAGGTCTAAAGTCACCTGGGAAGTGTCTAAGTGTGTTCCTGGAGCCCTTGGTCGACGAGTTGCTTTAATTATGGCACATTGAAGTCTGTATAGTTGATCATTACTCGCAATCAACTTTCACAATGAAAGCAGTTGTGTTGTGGATTATTAGGGACTTTCCTGGTTTAGGGGTGCTAGCAGTGTCAACCACTAAGGGGTACAAAGCATGCCCTACCTCTTTGGATGATATCTCATCAACATTTGAATGCGGGAGAATGGTCTACGATGGTCACTGTAGATGGCTTCTGTTAAATCATCCTTGGCTGACAGTAGGTCATGCTTTCAATGGGAAATCTGAGCTACGGTCAAGGCCGCGTTCTTTTGAAGGGGAGGAACTTCTAGCACAAATTGACATGTACAAAATTATTTCTATCAATATGGTACATTTCATTTCCACTGTTACTTTCATTTCTTTCTATCATTTATGTCATTTGTTTTTGATCAGCTACACGTACCCCGCCCTTAGTTCGCACGAGCAGTTCAAGGCTCTGTACAATTCTAGTAATAGAGTTTGTTGGACTCATAGATCCATATTATAAAGATTGCCTTATTGGGTATACACAAAAGTGAGATATTGTCTTGATGTCATGCACATTGAGAAGAATGTGTTTGACAACATCATCAGAACCATTTTCTGTATTGAAGGAAAGTCCAAAGATGGTCCCCAAGCTCGCGAAGCTTTATGAAAAAGAGGGGTGCGGAAAGCTTTACATGCAAGGGGTAATGGTCAACTTCCTCCTGCACCATACATAGTCCATTCAGATTATCTTCAAGAGAGGTTTGAAGGGTTTGGTGATATGTAGTATCCTCATGGTTACGCTGGATGTTTGAAAAGTAGAGTAAGTGTACGAGAAAAAAAGTTTATCGGATTGAATACACACGATTGCCATGTAATGCTTCAACGCCTTCTTCCAATCGTAATTCGTTCGTACTTACCAGTTTCCCTTATTACGTCTTTAGTGGCCCTATGCAAATGGTTTCAGAAATTAAGTTCTAGAGAATTAAGGAAGGAGGAAGTTCGGCTAATGGAAGATGAGATAGTACAGATTCTATGCAGCCTTGAGATGATTTTTCCTCCTCATTTCTTCACCATTATGGTCCATCTCCTAGTTCATCTTCCTCGCCATGTGTTGCTCACCCGATCCTTCGCCTGTGGGCTCAAGATCAAGAACCGCACCGTATATTTTCCCGATCTTGCAATGCTCTTCTAATATCTTCTGATTGACAATTTAGTTAAGATAATTAGCAAACTAATTATAGAGACATAAATAACATAACCAAATTTAAACTAAAAGAAAAGCGACGAAAGGGAAAGCAAGGGAACGAAGGCGTGAGACCTCGCGAGGACAAGGCACTTGCGTCTCAAGGGCTGCGCTCGCTGGGAGCGAAATCCAGACGCAAGGAGTCGGGGAGCACTCGCTAGGAGCGAGACCAGGGAGTCAGGAGCGAGAGCGTGCACCACGAGCGAAGACGCCAAGGTGCCTGGATGCCCGAGCGCCTGCGAGTAGGGAGTGTCGAAGGTGTTGGGTGCTTGCGAGGATGAGTGCCGAGGGTGCCGAGCGCTTGCGGAGAAGAGGCCGGAGCCTAGGCGCGCGAGGCCGCGAGACAGCACCAAGGGTTCCGGGTTTCCTTCTTGCGACGGTTTAGGATCTTAGGGTTTGTGTTTGGTTGAAGGTTGCCAATTGTGTCAAGGGGATGATGGTGATGAATGTGTGCCAAAGAACATAAGAACACAAGAGCAAGATAGTTGTTGGGATTGAAATCAAAGAATCCTTTAATCCATAAAGGGGTTCTTCAATTCTATTCAATCTGATTTAATTCAAAGAGAACTATATTGTTTAAATAGAAAACTAACAACCACTTCTAATCATGCAAGATAGAATTTAGGTTGATAAAGATAAATCAAAATATCCTAAAGATAACTCAAACATAATGAAGATATAATTCTAAAACTTGATGGACAAGACTTTATCTAGAGGAGATATAGTCTTCCACATTATTAATCTACTTACAAAAATTAATAGACTAATTAATTAAATGCGTGAAACCAGCCCAAGCACAATGGTGGACTCGACATGGGCTTCCATGTACTCGACATTGGACCCTTGCACTCGACATAGGTATGGGTCGAGTGATCCATGTGTTGGCCGAGTGTTGTCTTCATGGTGGATGTTGTCGAGTTTGCATGAACTTTGTTTGAGGACGGAAGCTCATCTCTTGTGCCGGTGTTGTAGTCTTGAACAAAGTAATCCATGGTGAACCCTTGCTCCATCGTTCCTTAGTAACAGACAAGAAGGGCTTTGGTTGCATCTTGAATTCTCTTGGCCCTTGCACAAGTGATAGGACCATCAAATGGAACCTTCATGTTGTCCTCAATGTCACCAGGAGTAATCGACAATTGCACTGCATGACCTTCTGTGTTCGATATTTCTGTTGTTTCCGAGCTTGTGCGTCCACAAAGCTATATTTCACGTGCACGACTAAGCTGAGAGGATATTCTAGAGGCTCATTGGCAACTCTTGCTTAAGTGTGAGGAAGTGTCAAACTACTTAAACGCACACGAGGAGCTCTACACACAACATTACCCAGATCATAATGACAAGGATCGGAGGATGCATTTCCATCGCTATTTAATCGGATGGGTAAGCATTCTTCGTAGTTATGTTATTCGTGGGTTAATGACATTGTTGTCATCGTTGCACTAATTAATGGACACTTATTGACAGATCTATGGACACCAAAAAGACGAGAAAACCCCAGCTCCATAGGATTTACTCATCATGTGTTGTGAATTGGGTGAAGTTCGTGTCGTGGAATAGAGATAGAAAATTGCTTACCCAAAATTGTGGAGTGATGGTAAGTACAGAGGACACCGCCTATTACGGGATCCTTGAAGCTGTGGTTGAACTGTTGTACGCTAACGAAATGCTAGTGGTGCTATTCAAGTGCAAATGGTATGACACATATCCCAACAATCTCGGTGCCACGCATATGTTCGATTATGGGTTGTTATCTATTGACACGAATAACATTTGGTATGATGATTCTCCATTCTGTCTCGCAACCACGACAAAGCAAGTGTTCTATGTTGATGACCCAAAGGTGGGCGATGGATGGAAGGTGGTCAATGTAATATCACATAGGAACATCTATGTTGGTAGAACCTTGGCGACAATCGAAGGTGATATCATTCCAGGCGGGGATGAAGCCTATCAAGAGGACGCCCCTGTCATTATTGGGCATTTTAAACTTGTCGTTGATCTCCAAATATTCAACCATGTAGAAGAGAGCGACGATGAAGAAGAGAGCGAAGATAACGAAGACGGCGAGATTGAAACTGAAGTTGAGGAAGACTACGAGGTCGACGCCGAAGAAGAAGCCTACCAAGAGGATGGGATTGAAACGTAAGACGAGGAAGGTGAAGACGTCGAGGACGAAGAATGAAGCAAAACATATGATCAAGACCGAGATTTCTAATTTTCGTTTGAGATGGAGATGTATGAATTTCTAATTTCCGTTTGAGATCGAGATTAGAGATAAAGATTCAAATCAAGATACATTAGTTTTAATTTTATATAATATATTGGTTCTAATTTTATAGATAAATATCATATAAACATATAAATCAATTGATGTATTTGGCGGGATATTATTCCGCCCAAAATTTCGGTGAAATTTGTAAGCCTCTCTAATCACCTAACCCTAGATCTATCTTTCCCATATCCCATTCCTCTTTCTCCTCCCTCGGCCTCTCGTTCTCTGATATCCATCTCTACTCCCTTGCCCCCTGACGTCGAGGACGGGGAAGACATCGAGGCCGAGGAATGAAGCAAAACATATGATCGATTTCTGTTGGGTTGGTCGAAGTCAGTCAACTTTTATAATTTGTACTTGGTCGATACTGATTATTGAAGAGACCAGCATAACCTTCGTTCATGTCTTGAATGAATTTCAATTAAAGCAGGATTCCCCCCCCCCCCCCCTCATATTTTCACTGCATTCCATTCACTCTAACTTATTTCTCAAACCCCAACCCTCCCATTTCTGAAACCCCAACCCTCCCAAACCCTCATATCTCTCTCTCTCTCTCCTTCCCCGCTGATTCCTCTTCACTCTTCAATCTCACCACCTCCGATTCCTCTTCACTCTCACCCTCTTCACACTCACCACCGCCGATTCCTCCTCCATCATGCCACCAACAAAGGCAAAGAAGGTTCACATTCGCCCAAGGGTTACT
Organism: Persicaria tinctoria; assembly: GCA_037127255.1. Classification (NCBI taxonomy): domain Eukaryota; kingdom Viridiplantae; phylum Streptophyta; class Magnoliopsida; order Caryophyllales; family Polygonaceae; genus Persicaria; species Persicaria tinctoria. Next base: position 25,070,938 of record JBANSL010000019.1, on the reverse strand, counting down.
CCACCACCGTCGAGCCCGACCACCACTCCACGACCGGCCCCCTCTGTGGTTGTGACTTCGGAGACCCCCACTCATCGGAGGTCACCTTGGAGGCCAATTTAGCCCGCATCACTACCATCTGGGAGGGCAACCGAGCCGACGTCACCGCCACTTGGGAGGCTAACTCAACCGTCATCACCACCACCTTGGAGGCCAACTCAACCAGCGTCACCACCATTTCGGATGAGTCCTCGGAAGACAACAGCTCCTCGGAAGCCACCACCTAAGATTAGACAACTGGTACGGGGCGGCTCTTCCTCGCCGGCAACCATGGCCTCCTCTCCAGCACCGACGATCACCACCCAACAGGCGCCCCCCCTACCAGTGGCTGCAGCGGAAAATGAGACCACCACCCCTCTGGATTCTTCTCCGTCTGCCGGTGGCGCACGGGCTCGGTCAACCACCCCTCTGGCCTCCTCTACGTTAGTCAGTGCCTCACGGGCTCGGTCGGCCACCCCTCCACCCCCTCTCTTTCTGTCCATCGGTGGAGAACATGCTGAGAAAGCACCCCAAAAGGTCTATCTACCAATCCGAGGTTGGTTTTTTGATAATTTCATAAGTTTTAGGGTTATTTGATTCCCCAATTTTTAGGTTTTATCTTTGTTTGATGATTTCAGATAGAATATAGATTTTTGGGTTTATCTTTGTTTTATGGTTTTCTGATTCTCCAAATTTTAGGGTTTATATATGTGTTTGTTTATCTAATCATTCTCCGGATCATTTGTAGGGAAATGAAGAACTGTGGGGAGTAACAAGACTATGCAGATAGTAAGGGTCTCTGGAAAGATCAAAATTTCGTGGTCGGAGTTCCATGGAAACTCCGAGCTCAACCAATACAGCTTGTTGATTAGGGACATAGGGACTGATGTGAAGACACATGTGCCAATGCTAGCCTCCTCCTTCGAGAAGCTTGAGAAAGAGCACCAGGATATGCTTGTCGCTTATCTGGATGTAATCAATTATTCTCTTCCCTTCTTTTATTATTTTGTCTGCTGGTTTAGGAGTTATTGTCAATAGAGTAAAGTGTTTATTTTGCTGGATTTTATAATGTGTTATGAGATTGGTATTTGCTGAATTTTGATAATGTATTAGGAGTTTTAGGAGTGTGATAGTTTATGTTAGTTTTAGGAGTTTCATAGTAGCTTTTAGTTTGGTATTTGCTTAATTTTAATTATAATGGTCTGATAATGTTTTAGGATTTTGAGGAATTTGGTTTTTGTTGGTAGTTAGCTGTCAATGTCTTAGGAGTTAAATACCCTTTTCTTTGCCCATTGTTCATCATCTGTTCATTTTCACTGAATGCAAGAAAATGTTTTCTTCACTTGCATTCTCATAGTTAATTGCTTTGTGTTCTTCACTTGCATTCTGTGTTCTTCACTTGCATCTGTTCATTTTTTTCACTTGCATCTGTTCATTTTCACTTTGCATTCTGAATCCAAGAAACTGCATTCTGATAGTTAGTTGTTCTGTGTTCTTCACTTGCATTCTAATTGCAAGAACCTGTTTTCTTCATCAAGCTCAATTCATCATCAAATTTGATATGTGCTGATAGTTAGTTGTTATGTGTTCTTCACTTGCATTCTGATTGCAAGAACCTATTTTCTTTATCAAGCTCAATTCATCATCAAGTTTGATATGTGCTAATAGTTAGTTGTTCCAGTATAAATAAAGTTTTATTACTGCATCTAAAATTTCATAACTGGTAATTGATATATATATATATATATATATATATATATATATATATATATATATGTAATTGCATTCTTATTTATGTAGAATATGTACGTTGTATCTCCTGATGATGAAAAATTGAAGAAGTATATTGAGACTCAAGCAGCGTCAAGATACCACAGTTGGAAGTACAAGTGTCATACCCACTTCTTGAAGCATGGTCCAACCATACCTCTTGAGTTCAAACTCCGTCCTGAGCAATGGGTCGGGCTACCTTGTGGAGAAGGAGTTCCTCGCCCCTAACAAATAGGTTAGCTTTTTTGTTTCTTTTTCATTCAACTGTTCAAACTCCGTCCTGAGCAATGTTGCTGTTCTCTAATGTTTATATGTTCTTGTCTTTGGAGATAATAAGCAATCGCAACAAGCTCAATAGAACTAAGAATCCCAAGCTTTTCAAGCACCACTCAGGGCCTAGACCTGTATGCTACCGGGCAGAGCATCTCTACAAGGACGGACACTTGGCCCCTTTTGTGCAAGCTTCAATAGACGAATACCTCTAGGACGATGAAGACGAATCGACTTTTGGTGTGTGTGTACTGACGAATTTAGCTATATCTGACTTTTAGGATGTGATTGCTGAGTTACTTGGATGATTTTATTGTGTAGGATGCTAATGTTTTGTTTGTGTTCCCAGGAAATTATGCAGCAGGCAATTGACGACTATGTGAGTTCACGACCAGAGGAAGAAGATCATGATGTCATACCAGCAGCTACTCAGTGTGAGATAATCGTCAAGGGCTTTGGAGAGAGGAGGAGCACTTCTGTACGAGGTAAACCAAGTTATATATATATATATATATATATATATATATATATATAACTTGATGATTATATATTATCATTACTATCAGTTATATATAAAACTATATAAAGCCTTAAAATGAGTTCATTTATATATAAGTTGATTCATCTCAAACTGAGTTAGGAACTTTACAATCCGATTTTCATAACTTTACATCATTTAAGAGCTACATGACAACATGAAATCAAACTGAATAAGAGCATGAAATCCAATTGATTTTAGGAACTTTACCATCAAATTTTAGGAACCAATGTCATACTCTCATTTTCATGTTATCAATCTGATTTTTTTACTTTTTATATTTATGTAAATTTCACTTTCTTTGCCTTCATTAGGGATGGGAGCAGTTGTGAGGAAGCCTCCAAGGAAGCGAGGGGTTGATTGGTTCACTGTAGGCCTGACAAAAAGACAAGAGCTGGAAGACCAAGCTAGGGAGGCTAAATATAATGACAAATTAAGACAAGAGCAAGAAAGGTTGAGGAGGACGCCAAGCTAGCCAATGACAAATATAATCAGATGAAGGAACAAATTGAACGCTTTGAGAGGCTGATGGCTCAACACTTCCCTACCGAAGTGCAAGTTTGAGCACTTGGTGATCTAGGTGACAATTAACACGAACTTGGTTGCAGCTTGCACAATTTCTTTGCTTCACTTTTGGGTTAGTTTGTGCAACTTTTGGGTCACAATTCTAGACTTTAAGTGTAGTTTGTGTTCGAACATGGTATTTCTAAACTTAAGTGCAGTTTGTGTGTTTCAACTCAAGTACATTGGTAGGTTGTTTGCTGAAATGGGTGTTTAGGTTGGTTGATGAACAACATGGACATGGTATTGCAGGTTTTTATGTATGGACAATGTGTTTGGTTTGTATGGAATATGCTTGCTGGTGAACTCTATTTTGTATGCAGTGTTTGTGGGTTACATTTGGTTTCGGACAGGGAGCATCACAAAATGCAGCATATATGTTTTTAATTTTTAATATACTCAGGCTACAAACCTAAAACGACTAAACTCCTATTAACTGAAACCACAAATATTTTGAACTCAAAGTTGATCCCCAAAACGCTCAGGTCACAACAAGCGTTGTTCGTTGAATGGTCTGAAGGATGTTCAATGACGAAATGGTCGTCACGTAAACACTTTGAGAGACAACATGACTAACCAAATGTTCGTCACCTAAACACTTTGAGGGACAACATGAATAATCATATGTTCGTCAAGACACAACATTAATTCACCTTATGTTCTCCCTCTCATTTATCAAAACACGAACTTTATTGGTGGCCTAAACAATATATTGTTTGACAACGGCCTCGTGGGCCGGTCGCTTGGATGTAAAACAAGGGACGGAGGTACAATGGTTCCGTCTTTTTAGTGCTTTAGGGTCGCTCTACAAGGCACAGACCTCAGGGGATGAATGTACGTCTCTAGAATTAGTAGGCGTCCATAACCCTCTTCATGGGATGAAATTTGACCGTGACTAGAGCGCCAAACTGGCATAATGTTCTTTTTAGAAGTTTGGAATGGATGAGATTTCACAACCGAGAGATTGTTTCAAAGTTCAACCGATACTATGAACACTAACGACTAACATTACAAGGGATTCAATCATTCTTCTGCTAGATTTTACAATATTTTATCAAAATTTTTTATTAATTATGTTTTGGGTTCAAATAATTTTTCATTTAAATAATCAATTTTAATGACTAATGATAAAATACTTCAAGGTAAAATATTTATAAAATAAATTAGGGTAAAATACAGATTTTGTACGTAATCAAAGAATCAAATATATGAGATGGACATATAGGACGACATGTGTGGATAAAATAGATAAGATTTTAGTTTAAAGTGGCTTAAATATATCAGATTGTAAAAAAAAAAACACATAGACGAATTGCACGAGAGGAAACTTTATGTCTCTATTTTTAGTATATAGATTTACTTAATTTCTCTTTAAAGAAAAATCAGAACGTTTCTTAATTAATGCTTGGTCGACAGATATGTTACTGATACACGTTACACGTACTTTAATTTCATCACTATGTAATATTTCATCACTATGTAATATATCGGTCAACACTTTGATTTACAAACTTCCTCGAAAACAAAAAATATATATATATATGCAAAAAATGGGCAAAAGATATTGCAGATCAAAGGGAGATTATATGAGTAATTATATCAACAAAGCCTAGGTGATGATCTATACAAGCTTGGTGAACCGGTACCCTTGTGCCTCACCAGCTTTGTCATCTGTCCCTTCATCTCCCTGCACAATTTCTCCAGCTCCACCACCCTCCATTGCATCTTTTGGATGTTCACCCTCATGTCTTCGTTCTCCTCCGAAAACCTTTCCGACTTGTCGTCCCCGTCTCCGTTGGTGTTGGTGTATAGTACCATGCTCTTGCGAGGAGTTGGTTCAGCTATTGTCCTAGGGCTCTCGGTTTCGTCGTCCTCCAAGTTGGGCTGCTGGGAGGCAAGAGCTTGAACTGCAACCCTAGGCGGTATCCTAGGGTTCTTGGCCAGCTCCTTGCATGCTTCTAGCGAGAGTTTTTCGTAGTTTAGGCAACGACATAATCGCGATCTTTCTTCCAGTGAAACTGTTGGATGAGACTGCAAACGGTTGAAAAATATATGATGTTATTTAAATGCAAATTTGGAAGATATTATCTCATCTCATACAAATACTACTCCCTTAGTTTTTAAATGACTTTTTAAAGTTATACATGTTGTGTTAGAATGTGAAAAACTATATAAAATATTAGAGTTTTAATTAATTTTTTAAAATAATATCATACTTAGTACTAATAAATATGATATTATTTTAAAAAATTAATTGAAAATTTAATATTTTATATAGTTTTTACCGTTATGAAAAAACATGCATGACTCAAAAAGACACTTATTCACAAACGGAGGGAGTACTAAATCAAGGAGCAGTTAGAAGGACTTGTTGCTGAGTACAAGCCATGTGCAAATATATATGAAAGCTATCAATGTATATATAGGGGGTGGGGGAGAAGAAAATGAATTAAAGTAACGGATTTTTCGCCTGGTAACCCTGAGGTCTTACATATTTCGCGTGGTATCCGACTTTTTTACATATTTCGTCAAATAACCCTGAGGTTTTGTTTTTTTTCGCCAAATAACCTTGTCTCCAAAATTCACTTTTTTTTCGGTTTTTTTAATAAATCCTTTGTGAAATAATATTTTTTTAAAAAAAATTAAAACTACCTAGTAATTAAAAGTAAAAACAATACACGTTTTATTTCTTCTGACAGTGGAGACGAGAGACGATAGGCGAGAGCGAAGACCGACAACAGTGGGGGAGAGCGGAGACAGAGGCGCACACCGGAGGGGAGATCCGCACGCTGGTGGCCGGTCGGAGGGGCGGCGTCACGCCGGAGGTGAGGCAGCAGTGGTGGAGGGGCGGCGTCACGACAGGTACGTATGTGAAATCCCCAAATCTTAGGGTTTGATAATTTTAGGGTTTATGTATTTGAAATTGTGGGTGTTGGGTCTTGATTTCTTTGGTGCATAGTAGGATTTTAACATGTTTAAAACTGATTATAGTTTCTTTCAAATTATAGAATGGAAGGGAAGATATTGTTGAAAATTCGGTATATTCATAGAGAGTATGTGGAGATAGAGATTGATGATCCGAGTGAGGGAAACATTCTAGACTTATTAGTTGAATTGTTGGGGGAGGCTGACAAGTGCAACAAGAACTACAACTAAAACAAACACCACCCAAGAGTACAGTACAAATTTGGATTTGTTTATTTTTCCGATTTGTACTCGTTCTTTGCCATGGTCAATCTTCCAAAATCACCAAGTAGGTAGTTTTATTTTTTTATTTTTTTTAATGTTATTTAATAAACGAATTATAAAAAAAAACAAAAAAAAACGTTAATTTAGGATAATTTGGGATACAAGGTTATTTGGCGAAAAAAACAAAACCTCAGGGTTATTTGGCGAAAAAAAACAAAACCTCAGGGTTATTTGGCGAAATATGTAAAAAAGTCGGGTACCACGCGAAATATGTAAGACCTCGGGGTTACCAGACGAAAAATCCGTTAAAGTAACTAGGGCCATTTGATAGTGACATTGATTGTTAACTATAGCTGATTCTACTGATACATACACCAGCTCTTTTTCAAGTTTGTGATCTAATTAACATATGAAAACACCTCTATCTCCAGAGGCATTTATTTAACCTGGGTTCAACCATACTGAAGTTCGTTGGGACTCGGGACGAGCGGAGTTTCATCCCAAAACCAATTCGCAATAGGCAGAGACGGAAGGAGGGGTGGGCTACCCCGTTTTCCCAGTTTTTCCTATATATCACAAATATGAAAGATGGACACTAAGGGCTTCTAGTCTAGTTGACATAAGCTTTTGCTTTTAACCCCAACATCTCAGTTTCGAATCTCTGCCACAACTTCTTTTACATTTATATGCCCATCGTAATTTTCTATCGATATCAATCTTTATTTTGCATTTAATTAAAATTTTCTTTTTAATGAAATTAATCTTGTAAATATTTATATTTTTGGCCTTATTAACATCAAAATTTTATCTTTTTTTTAAAACATTAATTTTGTTTATTATATAAGGCGAATTCAGCTCATCCAAATTTTCAATCCTGGTTCCGTGCCTGACTATAGGAGGAGTAACCCACTAGCTTATATACTAAGACTTCTTTGTTCATATTATCGATTTGAGACTCTTTTGGTCTGTTCACATCTTTCATTCTCTCAACAAACTAGATAAGCTATAGTGGAGTTGGAATATATGTATATGAAAGAGTGAAGCATGTGATATACGAGTACTCAAGTGATGGATGAGATAGAATTCCAATCAAGAAAACGACAGGACCAACACCAGCGAGGCTCTGGGTTGGGAGTGTGGGGCAGCAAATACTTTCATCTTCTTCTGACTATCTAAACAGTAAGCCAGATTATACGGAACGTAGTACAACTTACAATGGTTCTTTTGTTTTAATTAATGAGTTGGTAGTCATATATGTTTTTCTGGCTGAACCTGCGCTTGTGAATTTTTGAACCCCACTGCCCACTTTTTAACTGCTATTGGGGCGGGTCAAGTAACTACTGAATGCGGTAAGGCTTAAGACTTAGAGGGGACTGCCAAGTTGGCAGTGCCAACTGACCCGGCTGTAAAACCTGTGGCTGTAGCTGGCCACTATAAAAAACCAAGAGTGAAAAAAGTTAAACCATGCATCTCTTTTTATTTTTAGTTTTTAAATAATGAATGACAAACTATATACGGAGTATCAATGATTAGACATTGATGCCTCGTCACACAACGGGAAACTGTCCCTTAATTACGTTAACTGCCATGCACATGCATAACAGTACTCCCGTTAATTTTCTTCACAAAGACATGTCAATGTCATTACGCGCATTTTCGGCTTTATTTTACGAAAATATCTTTATAATAACGAGAGAATTATTAGTTACAGTTTTCGAGTAAAAAATACCTAAAATAACACTCTAATAATTACAATGACATTTTTTAAAATAAAGCCCAAAATACTTGAAATGACATATTTTCTAAAGAAAAATAGCACCAAAAAACGCGTCTTACTGGTAAAAAAAAAACATTTTAAAAAAGACAGGAGGGATGAAATATAAACTTTTTTTAAAATTTTAAAAATAATTTCTAATTTATTAATAATAAGTTTTAAATTAGTTTAAAATATTTTAAGATTTTAATATCTCATAAACTTTTTAACCAATTAAAAGTACGTGTCAAGAAGTGAGTAATACAGAGTATATAAGAAGCCAGATAAAATAGTGAAATAAAAATAGAGTGAGATCAATAGTTTATACGTAGTACTTTATATAGTAAACTGTAAATAGTAGCGGACTCAAGTGCCCCGTCAAACCATTCAAAAATAATTGGATTCTCACAGCCAAACATTTTGTCTTATCCCTTATCTGCGTTTCTTTGTACTTTTTCGCAAATGGCACACTTGCCCGTGTTTACTTATATTCCTCATTCACCATTAACAAACACCCAATCTAGACAATAACAACAAGAACAAGAACAAGCCCCTTTTGTTGACATATATTTAAATTGATTCAGCTCTATATATATGAAATGAATGAATTATGAATGTAAACTTGTATATCATCCCTGGCCAGTTAAATTTTTATTGAATTATTCATTCATTTATCTACCAATCAAGTACCAAAAGTTTCAGGAGGAACAAATTTCCATTTTCATTAGTACATCAATTGAGGGAGATGAGATTAACAATCGATAACGTACCTCAAGATAGATGTCAATCGCCCTGTAGACGCCATCAAAGGAATCCCTAGCCAAATCAGGTAAACTCTGCGCCACGCCAATGAACTTTGACACCTTCAAGTTCCGATCCGGCGAAATCTCGGCCAGATATTGATCAATCAGCCACCCTACCTTGTTCAACCTCCGAACAGAAACCCCGTCACTCTGAACAAAAACCCTAATCAATCTGACCACTAGCTTCACATCATATACCCCGCCCTCAGATTCGCCATTAGAAGACGAAACAAGAAGATCATCGAGCTTGGCCTGATCGAGCAAACCCCCAATCAGCCTCTCAAGCCCAATCCTCCGGTCTCTGGAGAGGCAAAATCCCGAAACTACCCTCAGGACCCCAAACAGAGCTCTACAGGAGGAGAACGCAGTGTTCCCCATCAGCACCACACCGAAAACCGCGGTGTCTGCTAGCCCACTGTATTCCGCCCTCGGATACCTGATGTTACCCCGAGACGATGCCGTTTTGAGATAGTGTAACACAAACCGTGTCAGGAGGAGGCTGTTGTTCTCCGCCCCAAACGCCCCCAAATTCTTGATAACCCTAACGATGATCCTCGGCGGCAATGTCGACAAATCATCGAACCACCACGCCTTGGCTGGTGCCGACGAGGAATTCGGGGACGAAGAAGACGAATCTTGCGGCGAGAACGAACCGCCGTTGCTTAGATTGATGAAATCGGTGCTGTTCTGAGCGATTTTGGCGAGGAGCGAGCAGATGAGCTTGTCGATTAGGCCAGCAGATTCGGCGTGGGAGTAGAAATGCTCGCAGGACTTGAGAGGTTGGAGGATCTCGCTCCATGTCCAGTAGAAGATGCCTTCGAGAAACTCCTCCGTTTGTAGGAAGAGGCAGGGGATGGAGAGGAAGGCGGCGGCGCAGTGCAGGAGACAGACGTTCGAGACAGAGATTCCGATCTCGCCTTTGTTGTACATGAACCTCGTGACGAGCTCGAACGCGTGCTCGCCGCCCGGGAATTCATCGATTTCGACTACAATAGTTGCGGAGCTAGTGGTCCTCTTGTTCTTCTTGATTACCTTCTTCAATTTCGACGAGAACGAAGCCACGATTTTCTGCAGTCGGTTAAAAAAAAAAACGAAAGTGAACAAGAAATTAAATCAGTGGATGCATCAAATCGATTGATGGACCAGTTAGGAATTAGGCAACTAGTCTATAGCAGCGATAATACCTGATTGAGGAAGAACGTGTAGTGGCTGTCGATGAGGACCTGGAGATCGCAAGAGGGATCTTTTTGAGCCGCCATGGCGGGTTCTTTGCATTCGGTGGGGGAGAGAGATAGAGTAGTGGTTGAGAGAGAGAGAGAGAGAGAGAGAGAGGGGGGGGGATGAGTGTTTGGAACTTAATAAAAGAGAGTTTATATTACTGGAAATGTTTTTGGCAAAAGGCGAAGGGATACCCTGTAGCTGCGGTAACCCGACAATGTTGCTATTAACAACTTGGATAATTTACAGAAAATGCCAAAATGGCACTTAAATTAGAGTATTTTCCCTACAGTTCAATCTAAGTTATAAAATTATGAGAAACCATTAATAAATTAGTTTTCCTTCTAAAAATCGCCCATGTGCATAAAGCTACTCTCTCGTCCTTGAATTTGTAAATAAAGAGCGATCATCCGGGGTTTGAACTGGGACATTTGGGTACTATGTGCAAGTCTTTTCCAGTTGAGCTATTCCGAAATAATTAGCTACTCCATTCTCCGTTAATTAAAACATGTCGTTTTATAATGTAAATCTTGTTAAGAAAAACATGTTCTTTTTATGTTCATATATGCTTTTCTACATTTTTTCATGAATTTCTTTTACTCATTACATATTATTTGCAAATTTGTATGCTTTGAATGAAGTTGAGATATTTTTTAAATCTATTTTTTTTTTATATCCTTGATGTTGAAACAGATTTTCAATCAACGATAAATATGTACTCCTAATAACTTGGCTAGACACGGGATGACGAAGGACAAAGGGCGCACAGATAACGACCGTTCTCTTTTTCAAACACATAGAGTAAACAAATGTTCATCCAAGTATGCAAAATCCTAGCATGATATTATATGGCATGCTTCAATGCTTATGCAACACCTAATATGTCACATGACCATATGTAGGAAAGTTTCTCTGATCAGTCTGAGTAAGTCCATAAAGGAACTTACCTGAAAAGCCGAACAACAAGGTATATCGGAAAGTAGAATCCAATCAATCAATAAGCACCTATTATAATATTAAAGAATGCGATAAGCTACAATGCTACCAATCACACACAGAGAGACCATGTTCCCAAAACCATCCGAAAAACCATTTCAAAGGCATTTACCGATACGAGAAAACCTTCGAAAGCCAAGCTATTCTGATATTTCCAAATCCCCATCAAGTTTCCATAACCCATTATTACTCATGTCAAATCCCCATTTCAAAACCAAAGCATAACATCCTTAAACGGTATAGGTTACAAGAGTTCGAAATCCGACAAGTTAGGTTAGGTTGATAATTAAGGTGCGCAAAACATCAAGGCATCAAATCATTAAGTCTCAATCAAGTTGTAACGTTTAAGGAATCTCGACATTTTGGTTTGAAATACAAATCTCTCAAAGCATTTCCGAAACATCAAATCGATATTATAGAACGATATTGATCGATATAAAATCCTCCTTAGGGTTTCATTCCTCATAATGTCAATATATATAGATTACAAGAGAGTAGGAATGGGCCTGAACCAATAGGCTCGTACACTATACAATATGTAATATATCAAACCCCTGCAGCCGAAAGTGTAGGCTCCCCGACAGTGAGACTGGACCAAAAATCAAGGAATAATTGACAAGGTAAGCCCTTTGTGAAAATATCGGCATTCTGATAGAAGGATAGGACACGGAGAACATGAACATGTCCAAGAGCAACCTTGTCCCGAACAAAGTGAAGACCACGCTCAATGTGCTTGGTTCGCTGATGTTGGACCGGGTTGTTGGCGAGATAGACAGCAAAATCATTGTATGTATAGAACAAAGTAGCCTTTTATCAACTTTCGCAAAAGAATCATGCTCATAGGAATAGAAGACGAAATCACATCAAAAGATTCTACCTTTACCGCATCACCTTATATGGCTACCGTCAAGCTCGACCCTAGAAGATGGGTGACTACTCGCTCTTCATCATCAAGAAAGACATCAATAACAAAAGGGAACTAAATTGCATTAATAAAATAAAAGAAAGCTTACAACTGATCGAAGCCAAATCGTTTCTCAGCTCTCTTGCTCCACTTGCCACAAGTTGTCTCTCTATGTAACTAATTGTAACTGTAATTGAATGAATAACACTCAGCCCCTAAGGCTTTATTTATAGGCTTCATTCCCTAGCTAATCTAGGAAAGAAACATCCATCTATATCTAAATTTATCTATCTAATAACATTAAGATTAAATTTGGAAATCAAATAATTATATCTAAAAAGAAACTAGGATTAGTGTGGATAGAACTTCCTTCTCTTGATAGAACTTGATGTGACTTGATAGAATATCTCATATTTCCTCTTGCAAGTAACTCTATCTTCTCGGCAAACTCGATCTCGGAATCGACTGGAATGTCCTCGACGTCAACCAAGTTTCCTCGACGTCGAGTAGAATTATTCTCTCGGGGTTGCACTCGAGCTCGGCTAGCTTCTGGGACATCGACTTGTCCTTGACATCGACCAAGTGTGGCTCTTTGAGTTGCCTCTGCTCGACTTCTGTGTAGATTTCTGGGCTCGATGTACTCGATCTCGACCAAGTTTGTTCGACGTCGAGTAGCACTGTCCAGTCTCAGCATTCTGCTCTGTTCTTAAAACGCACTTTCCCGAGTCTTCGTTCGTCCGATTGACACATATGAGCATGCGTTGGAAAGCTTTTTCGAGGGCTACAACTCTCATGAAGACATCAAAACTTGATTTAGAATGATGAATGGTGAAAATGGCGCTTTCTCCAGCTGCACCATCCTTAGCTTCTTCATGACTTTCCTTTAAGCTCCAAAGTGCGTCCGATTTCTGCGAAATATAACAAAAACTTGTGTAGACCTCCATAATTGGCAAATAAACATATACTACACTTATTCTGTATTATTTTAACCCAAATGTATGAAATGCATGTAGAAATCGATATAAAAGTAAGTGTAAAATATGACAAATTAGACTCACAACAGACCTCACACCCGTAGTGTCTCTAGTGTGTTTCAGCCGAGACATATCGTCTCAATGCACACCTCCCACCACCCTGCACACACGTCATATGCCTCCCGGCCTTCTCTAGTTGGCCCCACCCCTCGCCCACCACCCTTCTTGTCACCTACAAACCCGAGACCAGCCCCTCTCTCCCCTCTTCCCACCTCCCACAAAACTGTGTGCCCTCCTCGACCCGAATTGGCAGGCAACTATGCTCGATGAATACATGGCCCTTACAAGGAAGGGAAGTTGGGTCCTTGTTCCCCGACCTTCTAACGCGAATTTCATTCGTTGCATGTGGCTTTTCATATACAAGATTCGCTCTGATGGGACGTTGGAACGTTATAAATCTCGCTTTGTGGTTAATGGTTGGGCTCAACAGGCTGGTATTGATTTTTATGAGACATATAGCCCCGTCGTCAAGCTTTCTACTATTCGTGTGGTGCTGAGTTTAGCTTTGTCGTGTAATTGATATTCATCAGCTGGATGTCAAGAATGCATTTCTGCATGGTCATCTGAATGAGAGTGTCAATATGTTTCAACCACCGGGGTTTATTGATTCGGATCTCTCCAGTCATGTGTGCCTCCTGAAGTGCTCACTGTATGGTCTCAAACAAGCCCTTCGAGCTTGGTTTCAACGCTTTGCGTCCCATCTGCTTCGCTTGGGCTTCGCTGGCAGTCGATCTGATACATCTCTCTTCATCTATCTCAGAGGTACAAATATGGTGTTTCTTTTATTATATGTGGATGACATCATCCTAGCCGCCTCTTCCGATGTGTTACGTTCCACCATCATTGCCCAGTTGAGCTCCAAGTTTGCGATGCCTGACCTTGGACCGTTAACTTATTTTTTTACAGTTTCAGTTCAGCGTCATGCGTCAGGGCTGTTCCTTTCGCAAAGTAAGTATGCTGCTGAAATTGTTGCCCGTGCCAAGATGAGCAATTGCAAGCCCGTCTCCACCCCTATCGACACCTCCAATAAGCTCGGTGCTAACTCTAGGGCTCTGTTTGATGACCCCACTCTTTATCAGAGTCTTGCTGGTGCCCTACAATATCTTACGTTTACTCGGCCTGACATTAGCTATGTCATCCAGCAGATATGTTTGTTCATGCACGCGCCTAGAGAACTACACTTCCAGGCCTTGAAACGGATCATCCGCTACATCTGTGGTAAGTTGGATATGGGTACCACAATTTTCCCTTCCTCTCGCCGTGACCTCATTGCTTACACTGATGCGGATTATAGGGTGGGTGTCCTGACACACGCCGCTTCAGTGTTGAGGCTGAGTATAGGGTTGTCGCCAATGTCGTCTCTGATTGCTCTTGGTTGCGCAATCTTCTGCTTGAGCGCCTGGACCCTTTTATTATTGATGTCTTTCTTGATGATGAAGAGTGAGTAGTCACCCAACTTCCAGGGTCGGGGCGAGCCCGACGGTAGCCATGTAAGGTGATGCGGTAAAGGTACAATCTTTTGATGCGATTTCGTCTTCTATCCCTTTGACCATGATTCTTTTGCGAAAGTTGATGGTTATCCTTGTTTGTGTTATTAAAGCGAAAGTTATCTTAATACAACTTGGATTAATTATATGCGAAAGCCTCTATCTTCCTATTTGTTAATAACGAAAGTTATTTGATGAAAAGCATGATCTTTTATGCCTTTATGTGTTACTTTACATGGTTATCGTTGTGGTGTTGAAACCCTGATCTTGGAAGTCTTTAGTTTATTGATTTATTTCATCAAATTTCGTGTTCTGTCTTGCGAAAAGTTGCAATTTTGGTTTTTGTTTCTACTCGACATCGAGCACTCTTGGTCGACGTCGAGGAGGTTTTCTCGGGATCGACTACTTTGTTTTGGTTTTCGTTTTCTGCTCGTTTTTGTTGTCTGTTTTACTCGACAATGTGGTCGACGTCGATGACATCTGGTCAACGTCGATGACATCTGGTCGACGTCGAGGACATATGGTCGACGTTGAGGACTTCTGCTGGTCGAAATCGTGCTGAGATTTGGAAATGAAAAGACGGGCGCTGACACGCTTCCTTGTGTATCGATCCTGACTGCCTTCTACTACAACGGGAGGAAGTCTTGTATTTATTTGATGAGACAGGATGTCAGTTTGCTTTATATTTTATATTTAATTCATACTTGACACATCCTCATGCAACAAAAAATTGGCGCCGTTGGCGGGGAAGCAATCAATCGCGCCCTTTTTAGTTTTTTTACTCTTCTTTTTTCTTTTTAGTTTCTTTTTACTTGTTTTTTTTTTTTTCCAGGTGTATCTGAAGAACTGATTGCACACCCATTGACCCTATTCTCGAGCCAGAACGCTTTTTCCATCTTCAGTAAAGACTTAGGAAGAGACTTATGGCGACGCATCCCAACGACGAGAATTTGGACCAGCTCACACTAGCACATGAGCTTGAGCAACTCGGACTACAGATAGAGGAGTTCACCACCAGAGAAGCAGAACACGCCCGACGAGAGGTGGAATATGCTCAGAATCAGCAAAGGTGGGAGGCAAGGGTAGATCGCGAGATCAACGCAAGAAGGGAACTTGAGGAGCAGATTGGGCATGTCCCAGCCAACGCAAAGGAGTATCCGCATCCTACTCTGGAAGTTCCATAATCGCCGATCATTCTTCCCGCTATTAATTTTGAAATTCGTCCTTCTTTTATTACTGAAATTAGGAAGAGTCAGTTTAGGGGAAGAATCAATGAGTGTCCTTTAGAGCATGTTACTACTTTTCTAGATTTATGTGAAGCAATTGCTGATGGTGCTAATCTAGAATATTTAAAGCTAACGGCTTTTCGTTGGTGCCTTGCAGAAATAACACAACAATGGCTGGAAGGATTGCCTGCACAATCAATTCGCACGTGGAACTAACTACAGGACCTGTTCCTCAACAAGTTCTTTTCGCCTGCAAAGACAGCTGCTCTCCGACAACAAATCATGGCTTTCAGACAGAAGTCAGGGGAAACACTCGCACAGGTCTGAGAGCGCTACAAAAGGCTTCTGAAATCCTTCCCTACGCATGGACAACCGCCCTACGTCATCCAGGAGATCATCTTCAATTGCCTGGATACGCCTACTAAAGATAGGATCAACAACTACACCACCTATGGGTATCTCGAATACACTCCACGCCGTGCTTGGGAAGTGTTTGAGACACTGGCCAACTACGACAACACATATGGGACTTCTGCGGCTTCTTTTGACGAAAGGTATGAAAGGCCTGCCCCATCTATGCCATTGTATGTGGCACCAAAGGAGGTTGATCCAGACTTCAAGGACCAGTTCCACAACGATCAGGTACGCCGTCTCACCAAGCAAGTTAAGTTTCTCTCTAAGGATAAGCCTTGCTTGGAATGTGGGTCTTTGAGGCACAACACTACTGCGTGCCCACACGTCGATCAAGTACATCAAGGAGAAACCCACGAAGAGGTAAGGTATGCGGGGGGATACTACTCAGGACCACATCAGAACTAGAACTAGAGCTATTATCGCCAGCCCCAGCATCAGAATCCCCCTCCCTACAGAGCCCTTGGTCACCCTAACAAAGAAGGTAAGAAAGATGACTTGCAGACCATTCTTGAGGAGATGCGGATGAATCATTCAGACACCAAACAATCTATCAATTCCATCCACACTCAGCTGCATGGTGTCAACTCTAGGCTTGGAAAAATTGATATATGGCGGAAATCGATTGACACCCAAATTGGTCAACTGGCTACATCCGTCCCCAAGCAATTAGGTACGCTCCCTAGAACCTTTGAACCTAACCCTAAAGGTAAATCTACAGGACAGGTGGCTGCCATGAACCTAAGGAGTGGGCGACAGATGCAAACGCCCGAGCAAAATACAGACGGAGAAGCTGCTGAGGAGTACTCGACATCGAGCAAGCCACTCGACGTCGACCAAAATCAACTCGACATCGACCAGAACGAAAATTCTACCCCGAAGTCGACCATTGTACTCGACGTCAAGGAATCCTTAGTTGACATCGACCAGCGTTCTGCCCATGTCGACCACCCTTTTGCACCTCTGACGAAGAAAAGTCTTCCTTTCCCATCAAAACCTCCAAAGGATCCAGCAGATAAGAAGTTCCAGCGTTTCATAAAGATGCTTCAAAGGCTCAACGTCACAATACCCTTCACATAAGCTCTTAATGAGATGTCATCCTATGTAAAGCTCCTTAAGGAGATCTTAAGCAAAAAGCGGTCAATGGCTGAGATCGCATAGGAGTGCAGCCAGATGGACGTTCTAGAGAAAAAGCCAGATCCAAGTAAGTTTGCTATAATAATTGGATTTGGTTAATATAAATTCAATGGTTTATGTGATTTGGGAGCCAGTGTGAGTATAATGCCTTTATCAATCTAGTACAAAGTGAAGATAGGTGCTTTAGAGCCTGTGGATGCAAAATTATACATGGAAAACAACATGGTGGTCATCCCAACAGGCACAATGGACAATGTACCAGTGCATGTAGGTAAGTTCTTTGTCCATGCTGATTTCTTAGTTATTGATATGGCAGAGGACTCTGCTTGTCCAATCATTCTATGAAGGCCCTTCTTGGCGACGGTGGATGCCAACATAAGCGTAAGGAAAGGAGTGCTCACTTTCAACATCAGCGATTAGGTAATTGGGTATTTCTTTAATAAAACTAAAAAGCATACAGGTCGCATGGAAGAGATCAAATCTATCTCAGCTAGGTACATCACTCGTGGGGAGCCTAAGGTAAGAAATATGACTCTTGAGGAGCTGGAAAAGAGGGATATGGAAGCCCAGGTGGAAGAGATCATGGCCATTCTAAACGACGACACAGAGGATCTACTCGACATCGACTAAGGTAAGTCGACGTCGACTAATTATTTTTCAGATGCCTTGCCAGGATTCAAGTATGGGGTCGAAGTCGACCAGAGTTACTCGACGTCAAGTAACTCGGTCGACATCGACCAAAACCCGAACCCTTCACCAACAGCAGAAGAATCAAGCAAACAACCTGAAGCCGAGCATTCCTCGACATCGACCAACTTGGTCGACATCGACGAAAACCCTCCTTCCTCGGCTCCCTCCTCCTCAACCAACAGTCCACCCGACGAAGGTAAGTCCTCAACGTCGTGTAACCCTACTCGATGTTGACCAGACTCCGAGGTCCCGAAATCCGAATTTGCGAAGGTAAGCCAAGGTACTGACATCTCTTCTCCTATTTCAATTAATGATTTATCTATGCATGGGAGAGGTTTGCCTTGGTATGTGCAATTATGCAGGGTTTCCAATGATAAGCCTCAGGAATATGAAGTTGGTGACAAAGTCTATGTTGCCAAATCAAAGGATCATTGGTTTCCCAATAAATTCAGCAAGAAGAAGATGGGGCCCTTCACGGTGAACAAGATCCATTCAGGAGGACTGCAGCTGATGGACAAGAATGGAGTCATGTTTGAATCCCAAGCTACATGGGCCCTGCAAATGCCACCTTGAGCTTAACAGAGAAAATCGGCCTAGCAAAGTCTATAGCTTGTAAATAGACATTTAGTTTTTGAGATTTTTGGACATTGTTGTTTTTTATTTTTGGTTCTGGACATTGTTTTTGAGTTTTATCTATTGTGGATATCTTCCGTCTAACGAATCTTGCAGGAAAAGAAGCTGTAGACTTACTCAACGTCGAGTAACCTCCTCGACATCGACTACACATATCGAGCATGAAAGGAGCCTGTGGTCGAGAAGACCACCCTGGAGGCAACACTTTACTCGATCTCGAGTAGTCTTGGTCGATATCGACCAGCCTCCTCGAAATCGACCAACTTTTGTCGATGTCGAACAGTTCTACAATAGCATTTACACTCGATTCCGACGATCAGCACACTTGTCTAGTAGTTTCTTTCTTTACCCTTGTTTTTATACAGTGAGGACAATGTAATGTTTAAGTATGGGGTGTGGGAAGGGCTTACTTTATGCATATTTAACTTTATTTGACATTATGTGTGCATACTTTTAAGTTTATTTCTTGAATTGCTTAGACATGACTACTTTGGATTTCACACTCTATTCATGTGCTCATATGCATGTTTTCCAAAGTTTGAAAAAATCGCCCCAATTGAAATTTTTTGATTAGTGTCATGGAAGTTATATTGAACTCGACGATGCAAAATTGGATTCATTAGAGATATTGATGTGGATCAAGATGGCCTTTTGTGGGTCAAACAATGATCTTGATCCAGGCGAGCTCTCAAGAACGATTCGAGGGCCATTGATAGCAAAGATTGTCTTCCTCAAGAGGAAGAAGAAAGCGTCACCATGGATTGAAGAAAAGATATTTTATTTATTTAATTATTATTATTATTATTATTATTATTATTATTAATTTTTATATTCTTTCCATATTTAGTTACTCCTATGTTAGTTGGAGCTATTTATGAAATGTCTTAATTTTAGTAATACTTAGTTAGGTGAATAAAAGGGAAAAGGAAAGTTTATCTCTTCTAGATATTTTCCTTATCCACTAAGTAGGAATATTTATCTAAGATTATTATTAGGATTTAATATTTATTTATCTAAGCCAAAACTCTATCTTGGCACAAGATAGAATTGGTATAGTTCCCTATTTAAACTCTTGTATTTTCATTGAATTATTTAGATTGGAATTATAATTGATGAACCCTTTTAAGGATTAAAAGGTTCCCTCGATTCCCAATCCAAAAGCCTTCGCAATCAATTTATGTTCTTGGTCATCCGATACCAAACAAGATCTAAACACAATCCCAAACCACGCACATAGGAGAAACCCATCCTGAGAAACCATCGCTGGATCAGAGAAGCTGTCGCTGAGTCTGCCCAGAACCGTCGCCACTGTCCGGGCCGCCCCGCGGCCATCCCAGCGCCGTCGCTGCTGCATTGCTTCTGTCGCTGTTTCTTCGTTGGTTTTTACTTAGTTTTAATTACTTGTTTTTCTTTCCTTTCACAATAGTTCAAAGTCTTTATTGTAATTAACTATAAACATCAAGGATATCAAGGATAATTGCAAGATCGGGCCATCAATAGTTTGGTGTTCTTGATCCTGAGCCCATAGGCGAAGGATCGGGGATTCCAAACGTATCAGATATAGCATGAAATTGCCTAGTAAAGGGAAGTCACAATGAAGTGCATATTTTTATGAAAACCATGAAATGAGGTAAAATTGGAAATTGCTTTTGACATGTTGCATGATAAGAGGACAAAGGACTTTATATTTCCATATAATGCTCATTGTTATATTCCTAGCCTTATCTATGCTTATGCATCACAAAAGCCATATTATGCCTTATTTCATATTTTGCTCCACATGATCTAAATATTGCTCATTCTTTACCTTATTTCCTATCCGGGGACTGTGTTGAGAATGATGTCACATTATGGAGATTATTATATGGTTGTTGTGTTGTTATTATTATTATTGGAGTTTGGCAGGAAATTGAAAAAATATATGGAAAATTTAATGAGTGAAAGAAAATCCGATCACCTCAAGAGATAAAGGTAGATCGACCATGCTCGCTGAGATAATAGTTCGGCGAGATGGAACACACAGGTGAGGAGTCCAAAGCACTAAGTATCCGGGGTCATTCATGACACCCATATTTGCAACTCGCAAGAAGGCAGTGCTGAGGCTAGAGAGGTAAAAGCATAATATTGAAAAAAGTATTGAGCGATGAGAGAAAAGTGAGAAATAAAAAAGAAGAAGGAATGTGGTATGAAAATTTGGAAAGTACTCCATTTCCCCGAATCATTAACGCCACATGGGCAAAAATATGGGGTATTTGTTGTGAGCCTAATTTGTCATGTTTTACACTTACTTTTATATCGATTTCTGCATGCATTTCATACATTTGGGTTAAAAAAAATACATAATATGTATAGTATATGTTTATTTTCCAATTATGGAGGTCTACCCAAGTTTTTGTTATGTTTCGCAGAAATCGGACGCACTTTGGAGCTTAAAGGAAAGTCATGAAGAAGCTAAGGATGGTGCAGCTGGAGAAAACGCCATTTTTCACCATTCATCATTCTGAATCAAGCTTTGATGTCTTCATGAGAGTTGTAGCCCTCGAAAATAGCTTTCCAACGCATGCGTATATGCGTCAATCGGACGAATGAGGACTCGGGAAAGTGCGTTTCAAGAACAGAGCAGAATGCTGAGACTGGACAGTGCTACTCGACGTCGAACAAACTTGGTCGAGATCGAGTACATCGAGCCCAGAAATCTACACAGAAGTCGAGTAGAGGCCACTCGAAGAGCCACACTTGGTCGATGTCGAGGACAAGTCGATGTCTCAGAAGCTAGCCGAGCTCGAGTGCAACCCCAAGAGAATAATTCTACTCGACGTCGAGGAAACTTGGTCGACGTCGAGGACATTCCAGTCGAGTCCGAGATCGAGTTTGCCGAGAAGATAGAGTTACTTGCAAGAGGAGATATGAGATATTCTATCAAGTCACATCAAGTTCTATCAAGAGAAGAAAGATTTGTCCACAATAATCCTAGTTTCCTTTTAGATATAATTATTTGATTTCCAAATTTAATCTTAATGTTATTAGATAGATAAATTTAGATATAGATGGATGTTTCTTTCCTAGATTAGCTAGGGAATGAAGCCTATAAATAAAGTCTTAGGGTCTGAGTTTTATTCATTTAATTTCAGTTACAATTAGTTACATAGAGAGAAAGAGAGGGAGAGAGAGAGAGAGAGAGCTTGTTGTGAGTGGAGCAAGAGAGTTGAGAGACGATTTGGCTTCGATCGGTTGTAAGCTTTCTTTTATTTTAATAATGCAATTTAGTTCCTTTTTATTATTGATGTCTTTCTTGATGATGAAAAACGAGTAGTCACCCAACTTCTAGGGTCGGGGTGAGCCCGACGGTAGCCATGTAAGGTGATGCGGTAAAGGTACAATCTTTTGATGCTATTTCGTCTTCTATCCCTATGAGCATGATTCTTTTGCGAAAGTTGAAGGTGATCCTTGTATGTGTTATTGAAGCGAAAGTGATCTTAATACAACTTGGATTAATTATGTGAAAAAGTGTTAGTAACAATTAGGGTTTATGCGAAAGCCTCTATCTGCCTATTTGTTAATAAAGAAAGTTGTTTGATGAAAAGCATGATCTTTTATGCCTTTTATGTGTTACTTTACATGGTTATCGTTTTAGTGTTGAAACCCTAATCTTGGAAGTCTTTAGTTTATTAATTTATTTTTATCCTCCAAAGTTACCCGATATCAACCACCATTCCCTCTCCATCCCTCGACATCGGCAACAACCGTACACATTTTCCCGATATCCCTGAACCCCAAAACACACTAAACCTAGAACCGTTGACTTCTCTCCTGAGGACGAACCTGACTCTACTATCATATAGCGGGGTCTTGACTATAAATTTATTTGATCGAGAAACCCTCTCGTCAAGGTTTGGTAGAAGGTAAGAGAGAGGTGGTGGCCGGTGGGGGAGAGGAAATGGGTTGCGCAAGAATGGTCGGAGGTGGAGATGTATTAGCCTCGGGAGAGCGCTGATCAATGAAGAAGTGCGGGAAGACGTCCTCTAATGCAAAAGGTGGGACAGTGGGTCAGTGAGAAGAGAAAGAGGGATTCTTCCAAAGTGATATGACGCGACATGATTAGCCGATGGTTTTGGAGATCAAGACAAAGGTAACCGCGATGATCAGATGGATATCCGATGATCACACATGGAGGGGAGCGCATGTGTAGTTTGTGTTTGGTTGTGGAGGACTAATTTGGGAAGCATAAGCATTCGAAGATTCGGAGGTGATCATATCTGGTAGAGGTCAACAATCATCGGCTAACCCGTCCGACCCGCCCGGGAAAATATGTAGGCTTGGAGAGAGTAGTTGGCCCAAGCGGGCCGACGAGCCTGGCCCGGTAGGCCCAGAGGGTCGGGCTTGGGCAAAGGGTAAAGTCCAAGTGGGCCGATAGGCCCGACCCGGTTTTATATATATTAATATTATATATATAATTATATAAGTTATATATAGTATTATATATAACATAATAAAAATATATACATAATTTCTAAGAGTGGGCACAGATCTCGGACCCTTCCTGTAAAAATTATGCGGGACATGACCCGGGACGAGGATTCCTTATCCCACAAATCCCGTCCAGTCCCAAACGCACATTTGAAATGCATATATTTACAGTTTATATGGGACACCTACACATTTACATTTACAATATATATATACACTTACAATGTGTATATATACACATATATACATGTTTACAGTGTTTTGCATATTTGTATGTATAACTTTCTATTAGGTATATATGTAACTTTATATTACATTTGTTAGTATGCTATTATTGTGTCCAAATTTGCATCACACTTGAAAGTATTGGTATAATTTGTGATTTGCCTCTTTTTTAAATAAAAAATTAGTTCGATTTTGGATTAAAAAAAATGAATTTGATACGCTAGGCCCGCTGGGCAGCCCGGTTCGGTAATGAGGGCGGGCTTGTGTAAGACACTAGGCCCAGAAACCGGGCTTGGTCCAAGCCCGGCCCGGTGTAATGGGCTGAAAATTTGGCTTTAGTCTGACCCAAGCCCGCCCGACCCGGCCCATGCTCAGGTCTAATATCTGGGCATGGTGCGGTATAAGGCCTGAGTTGGCGAGCAATGTTGGAGGGTGGTTGAAGGGAGGCTGTTGAGGAGATAACCTGTCGTTGATAAGGCATGAGGTCAATGGGAAAGTAGGACGGATGCATGAAAGAGGAGGGATCGCATCATGTTCTTGATGGTTCGAATGACGCGTTCGACCTTACCATTTTGTTGTGAAGTGTAAGGACATGAGAGTCGAAAAGAGATGTCATTGGTGGTGAAGAAAGAGTGAAAGTCTTTGATGTCAAATTCACGTCCATTGTCACATTGGAAGCATTGTATGGATTTTTGAAACTGTGTTTTGATGTAAGCATGAAACTTGACAAATGTGGGAAACACCTGAGACTTGAATTGCAATGGAAAAATCCATAAAAAAAAATGAGTGTAATCATCAAGAAATAATAGATAATACTTTTGACCATCCTTGCTAGGCACATGAGAGGTCCAAATGTCACTGTGAATGATATCAAACAGTGCAAAAGTCGAGTTCAAAGACTGCTCAAACGGTAGTCTGACACGTTTGCCTAACTAACAAGAAGAACATAAACGATAGTGAAGCTCTTTATTACATTTGACAAGACACTTTGAGTGAAGGAAATCTAGAGTGGAAGCGTTTAGATGGCCAAGGCGAGCGTGCCAAAGACTTGACGAGGATGCCGAGAGGGTGACATGACGCCACGAAGAGGAGGGTGATGGTGATGAGACTGGATAGAGCTCCCCGGTGTTATTACATCTCAGGCGAGTAATCCCCGTAGTAAGATCCATCAAAGAGAAACCAAAGGGATCAAACACAAGAGAAACATTATTGTCGGTATTGAACCGACGGACAAAGATAAGGTTTTTGACATGTTTTGGGGCAATGAGGGCATTATTAAGATGTGGGGGTTGGGTTGGGGTCTGTAATTGGGTGTGGCCAATACCCAAAGTTGCAAGGCTGTCACCATTGCCGACGATGATAGAGTGTACATGACCTTTAAAGGAGATAGAAGAGAGGGTACCTGATGAGTTCGCCATATGCAAAGTGGCGCCAGTGTCAATATACCAAGAGGATTCGGGTGGTGTCAACTGCAGAGAGGAGAAGGCTTGATGCACATAAGTCGGAACATAGGCATCGCGACCTGGATCGAACGACGTCGGATACACTTGATGACTGGCAGGCTGAGGGGCAGAACTTAACAAACCCGCTCCCTGCTGACTATTAGGGTACGAGCACGAAAGGGGACACCAAGTCGGAGGAGGCCAACCAGAGTGTAACCATTTCCATCACCATATTCCCGTTGTGTGGAAAAGTCCTGCCCGCGGCTAGAGGATGGAGGCGGATAGGGAGAGCTGTCCAAGTCCGATGACGAGACCAGGGCGGTTTTCTCCTTGGAGGAGGCGTCGGCGATTTGGCGGTTCAATCGGGTTTCCTTGAATATCAATTAGGAGCGTGTTTCCTCGAAAGAAGACAGTGGCTCGGTCTGCTGAATATGGGTAGCAGCAGCATTGTATTCAGAGGGGAGACCGGATAGTACTTGGAGGACAAGGTGCGTGGCGCTAGGTTTGGAGTCGACGACTGTTAGTTGATCAGATAGTGTTTTGAGTTGTTGACAGTAGGCGGCGATGGACGGAAAAGAGACAAGCTTGCAACTGGAGAACTCTTGCTCTAGGTAGATGACACGGGTGGACTTGTTGTCTTGAAATAGGTTTTGAAGCTTGGTCCACGCAGTCGTGGCGTTGTCGCCGGTGTCGAGGATGGTTGTCAACAAGTCTTTGGAGATAGTGTTATTGATCCATTGAAGGATTATGGTATCGACTTGGGCGAAGAGATTGTCATCTTCGGTGGTGGAACGGTCAGCCGTGGAGTCGATGTGATAGAGGATTTTATGAGCTTTCACATGAGTCTTGAAGAGATGAGACCATGTGGTGTATGAGCTTGAATCTTGATCAAGGATAATAGGGATGCAATTTTTGATATTAGAGATAGTTAGGGGCAGAGTGGAAGGGGGGCTTAGGAGGATCGACCATATTGTCGGTGATGATAAGGGCGGCGGAGAAGAGGGAGGGTAGCGGTAGGGGTGGCAGATCCAACTAGGGTTCCCTGAGAAAGAAGAAGCCTAATACCATATAGAACGGTATTGATCGATATAAAATCCTCCTTAGGGCTTCATTCCTCATAATGTCAATATATATAGATTACAAGAGAGTAGAAATGGGCATGAGCCAACATGCTCGTACAATATACAATATGTAATCTATCATATATGACCAACACTTTTCCAAAATCCTCCAAAGTCATATTTAAATTATTAAATAATCCCTTAGTTAAATGATAAATTCAAAATCCATGTTCGAACTCGACAATCGACAATAAACCCGTCATAGATTGTTTCAACCAAAAAACCGACCAAAGGACTCGAGAGATGAAGGGGAACACCTCGACCAAGGCTAGTGGGATAGATTTTTCTGCAGCGGAATTGACGCTCGCCGCGGCGGAATCCTTCCCAGGTTCCCAGAAAGAGCACTCTTCACTGGTCGTGAAAGGTCATTGTCTCCACCGCGAACAGTACTTTCGGCGCGTCGAACAGTGTTTTCGCGGTCGTGAAGAGTGCTATTTCGCGGGAAACCTGGGAAGGATTTTGCTGCGGCGAACAACCATTCTGTCGCGGCGAAATATAAGAAAGGGAGAAGCCCCTACACAATGGCTTAATTAGCTTTTGTGTTAGAATAGTGGATCCCAATTCCCGACCTTATAACCAAAAATAAAATAACCCGACACGCCTCCCGTTTTCATACGTCCTAACAAAAAAATACCAAAAATCGGGCGAGATGTAAAGAGATCCAAGCGACCAAAAACTGTTCAAGTATCAACCCAATCCAGGCGGGTTGCACTTGAGGAGGCGTGTTGGGATAAAAAGATAGCCATATATCCCACATTGATTGTGGGTGGTATAACAATATAAAATACAAGGAAGGGAGAAAAGTCCATACACAATGACTTAAACTTTTGTGTTAGAATGGTGGATTGGGATCCCGACCTTATAACCAAAATAAAATAAATCTAACACAACATGGTTGAGTCCCCATGAGGAGGCGTGTTGGGATAAAAAGATAGCCATATATCCCACATTGATTGTGAGTGAACGATTTCACCTTTTGGACCAAGAAGTTTAATTTTTCTTTGGGAGCAAGAAGTTTAATTTTGTAAAAATTCTAACTTTAATGTGACTGTCGTTGTATATACTTCGTACTCCCTCCGTTAATTAAAGCGTGCATGAATAGTAAACGATAAGTTTTAAGTAACAAAGGATGTATATAACAATACTTTTTTTTAATCTCTTAGAAATACTAATTAATAATTGGGTTTTTTTAATAAAATTTGGTCATACATTGCTTTCTTTTCAATAGTGTTCTTCTTAATCATTTACTGTTTAATTGTCAGATTACCAGATCTCTTATTCAAAATTTAGGTGTTAAATTGAAAAAATGTTTTAGTATATACCAAATTTGACAAGTGATGTCTCATAAAATATTCTAAATATGGCTCTTAATATAGATTTTACAGACTTGTGTTATTTATGTCATTCTATTTGGGAATTGCGAAATATAATTATTTTTTCGTAATGGTTCTGATAAGAGTATTATCAATGTTTTAACTCAAACTATTGATAAGATTTCATATTGTAGTAAAGAACAGGTCAAAACAAAATTACCAAAACGTATTAGGCCTCCTGATAAAATGATTTGGAAGTGTCCCCCAATAAATGTCATTAAGATTAATGTAGATGCTTCGGTCAAAATGGGTGGTCAACCTCGGATTGGGTGCATTCTCAGGAATAATTATGGTCAAGTAGTTCGGATACATAAATGTAATGTTTGGATGAGTTCTATTATCCTAGCATAAGTGTTTGTAGTATATGCAGGTATAAGAGTGGCAGCGACGCTTGAGATACGGAAAGCCATAGTTGAAAGTGATTGTTCAATTATTATCAATGCCATTAATTAGGGGAACAATATATACCATGGGTGGTGGTACAAGTAGTTCAGGAAATCCGTTCATTAAGTGAAGCTTTTAAGATCATCACATTCAAGCATTGCTACAGAGATGCGAATTGTGCAGCTGATTTATTGCAAAATCTCAGTTAATTTAGTTGTAATTTTATTTTGAGTTCTTGTTGTGAGTTCCAGAACATCGATCATCATGTTTGATGATCATGGATGTCAGTAGTACATCCAACTCTTTGCATACTGTAAAAATAAAATAAAAAAGTCTTCTTCTCATTTCTTTGAAATACTATTATTATTTGCTTTTTATTAAAATAAAAAATCATAGATTTATCTTCTTCTTATCTCTTTGTGAGAATATAATTACTAATTGTTCTTAAGTTAAAATTCAATCATAGCATAAATAAATAAATAAAAATAATCCAATCATTCATTGTATTTGTAGCACTTAATAGATATAATGATATATAGATGAATTAAAAAAATTAATATTAATTAATATGTGACAATATAGTTTTACCTAAAATGAATTTTTTAATTCAATTCATTATTAATAATTATATAAATCCATCTGTTAAATTCAAAATTATCACAACTCCACTAAAAACTTCGTATAATCAATCAAAACTTCCGAACGTGATAAGTTGTGTATTGAGAGGTTTACAATCATTCAAATGTGATTTAACTTATTTTATCGAAAAATATCTATTGAGATCGAGAGGTTCATCTTAACAATTAACAGTACGTGAGGTTAATGAGGATTAATTATCTCAAGAATTTCAAATCTTTATTAAAATGAATTTTGACAGCTTTTATGGAAATCAGAAGATGAGGGTTGTATTTCGTTTTGTTTTGACAGACTCACATGGAACTGTTATTCACATGAGAATTGAAGGAAAAAGGTTTTTCAGTGGTTGGACGTACGGTTCAAATCGAGGGAGATCGATGGAGGCTGTCATTTGGGCATTGCAGATTGCAAAAGAGGGGGCTTTTGGGCTTATCACGATTGAGACCAATTGTGCTCAATTAATTTGCCATTTGATCGCTACTTGCTTATGAAGGAGAGATTGATCGATCTTGGATTAGTTAGTTGATATACTTTGAGTTTGTTTGGTAACACTTACTGAAGAGAGTAGTTGAAGCTGATAAAATAGATATATAAAGGCGATTGAGTAAGTGTGTTAAATATATATACGTTAAGTTAGAATGTTCATAAGTTAATAAGGTATTTGATAATGTAGCGGAGGGAGTAACTGATACAAATTAGCGGGTGAGATAGGAAAAAATGAATAGAGTGATTTGGTTGAATAATGGTTGAAAATCTAATTTCAAAAGATAAATATAAGTTTATGGATCTATTTGAAATTATCAGAGTGAATAATCCCCGTTGGGGTTGCCTTCGCTATCATTAGAATATATATAGGAATACAAGATAGTTAACTCTAATTGAAAATGGGTAATTGGGCCTATACATATATTCTAGGGCAATTTGGATGACTATACACATTTTTTTTGACTTTGCAAAAATGTCACTTTTTTGTAAGATTTGCAAAATTAACATGTATGCTATTTGTGCAAATAAAAATGGGGAAGGGGAAAGCCGGTTGCAGGTCATCACAAGGGAGAAAGATGAGTGACGAGGAGAGAGATGAATGAACAGGAGAGAGAGAGAGAGAGAGAGGGGGATGTTTTGGTGGGAAAAATTGGCGCCAAAAATTAGAAAGAGATGAGTGTAATGATGGCCTATGGGAAAAGGTGATGGGAAATGTGCTTTCCCTCTCACTAATACAAAATGTTAATTTTATCACATAACCATAATATCACGGACCGTTTATATCCGTGATATTAGGCCCATTAAACTTGGAGGAAAAAAAATTTAATGGGTAAAAGTCAAATATCACGGATATGAATAAGAAAAACCGGAATATTAGGAGTAGCTACATAAGAGTGATATAATATAATATTCCGGGGTTAAAAATACTAGACACGCCCGGAATATTTGGTATATTATCACATTACAATATCCCGGTTTATTCCATCCGGGATATTATTCTTTTTTCAACTCAGCCCTAGCTTGTACGTCTTCCTTCCGCCTCTCACTGTTCGCCCCTTCCATCTTCCCCTTTCATATCCGAACTTCCATCTTCATCGCTCTCCTACCGCCTCTGAGTACTATTCGTCTCTCTCGTCTCTATGGTTCACATCGCCATCGTCAATCGACGTCCGGTATGCATCCACCCCGTTCCCACAATTTCTCTGATTTCCCCCTACTGCCTAGGGTTTTATTTCCGCCCCTTGCTGATTGAATTTAGAAATTGGATTGTAATCCGCATCGCGTAGGGATTTCGAGAGATTACACGACAACCACATACCTGGATCCCTCCATGTCGCCAGTGATACTTTCTCCGACAACTTCCCCCAGAGGTGAGCGATGACGATGAGCGAGGCCATCAGAAAAGCCAAGAAATTGATGGAAAAATCCATGGCCACCAACGACGCCGCTCACGTCTTAGAGTTCGAGATTTGGCTCTCTCCCTTGCTCGGGATGAAGGCCTTTCCCACTCTTCCGACTCCATGGAAATCGTACGCTCCTCTCTCTTTGACTTCTTTGGATTTGATTATCTCAGTTTGCAAACAAACTTTGTTGAATCATTCTGATTATGTCGCCTTTCTCAGAAATTCCAAGTTCTTGACATTTGGATTTATTTTGACTGCAAGAGTGACTTAAACGTCGAGTCTAGGGCTTGAAATTTCATCTCTGAAATATTAAGTGAATTGATAGAGTTAAATAAATAAGTGAATTTGTCTATTTAGTCAATTTTGATTTCCGGATTTGGCTTATAGGAAAGAGGTTCAATGCTTAATGTGTTATGGCATCAACTTGATTGTGAATTTGTGACAAACTGACAATGCTAATATCTTATAGCTACTGATTTATATATTCTTTGAAGTGTTACCTGGATTAGTTGAAGCAATGCTACCTCTTCTCTCAAGAAAGAAATGGTGCCATATCTTATAGCTACTGATTATATATTCTTCGAACGAACATGGTGAGAAGCAATGCTACCTCTTCTCTCAAGAAAGAAATGGTGCCATATTTTGTGACAAACAGGAAAGTGAAACGAAGGAAAGTAACATATGTGCAATCTTAACCTGCCATACTCATATATCAATTGATAAACCATATGATTATTCCTTTTCTGATAAAGAGTGAAAATAGTAAATTAAGATCGGTAAAGCATCAGCATGCATACTCATATATCATCTCTTGCTTCATTTTCTCTTATCACAGGTCTGCGTAGTCTTAACTTGCCATACAGATGTGCAATCTTTCAATACCGAGAACTACTGGTACCTTTTCTTGGAAAAATTTGACGCGGTTGAAGCTCTTGGCAAAATTTTATTACTCAATATTAATTTCAACCTTAGTTTCTTTCTGGTTACACTAGTATTGATCTTGAAGATGCTTGTATGGCTCCAATCCAATCAGATTCCTTAAATTGTTTTGATCTCCTGTAATGTCTATATTATTTATGCTGGATACGAAATCTGATGCTTTATTATCTATTGGATTTAATCATCACTGTTTCTGATTTTGTTTCTCATATTTTTTTAGATAATGTGATGGATTTTGTTTTCCTAAATTTGCCTTGAAAGTGGGAGCCTAAGAAAACATAATAGATTAAGGTTGTGGCAACTTGTTTAAACATTCTTTGATATGCTTCTTTAGTTCTGTTGTAATTTAGATCTCTTAATGGCCTTCGAATTGTTCGCTAAAGTTGATGGTGCGTTTGTTCTTTAGATTTTTCTTTTTAAAGACTTCTATGTATGAACGAATGTAAAAGAATAGGGACAACTGCTTGTTTGTTTTAGTGATCCTCTTTTAGGTGAATTGAGGCCAAAATATAGGATCTTCACCAAACAAATCTCGCCAATATCATCTCTGTTTACATTCAGCTGTCCTAGTTTTTAATTTACTTATAGCTTAACAATGTATTGATTGTTTTAATTACTTGTCAATGGAGTCCTAACAAGCTAAATTAGGTTCAACTTCCTCTAGTTAATCATATAGTGAATTGCAGGTTATATAAATGTATCTCAATTGATTTGATTAATTTTTGTTATTTGTCTAATATCTGGTAGTTTAGCTCTTGTACGGCACTAAGCTAGATAAAACTTCGGGTAATTACTTATTTGATTTTTTGTTTCTTAGGTACTACTGCTATGTACGACACCAATTCATTGATTTGCAGGTTTAATGCTTGTAAAATGGTAAAGACCTCGTTCAACTGATGAGGACACTAGATAAAACCAGAGGAGGTAAATATTGAGCTACTTATTGCAGAGAGCATGATCAATTTAATGTTCTCTCTTTCCATTTTCTATCTATATTGAACTAAATCGTAACTTTATGATTTTATCTTTCAGAGCACTATTTTGATGAAGCTTCTTTATTATGATGATGTCACGGTGTGTACATTTATAATGCCTTTTTTTTCCTGGCTTATCATGATCTGTGATAAAGAACTAAAATTGGTCCTTTTTTTACAGTATGCTCATAGAAAGTGCGTTCATCGTTGGTGCAAATGGAAAATGGATTTAACTTGAGATCTGTCATTAGGTATGCCATGCTTATTTCTTTCTCATGCTCATTATTTCTATTTGTCATGCTTCTTCATAGATGGGTTGGTTTGTCGTTCCATGCTGATTGCTTATACAAGAGCTTTTTATGTTCTTATATGTATTTCTGTTGATAGATAGCTTTTTATATTGGTAAAGATACTTATAATATATATGCTCCAAACGAAACCCTACTGCTTTATGCATTACATGAATTTTTATGTGATATATTGTGATACTTATGTGATGCAAATGAATTCGCGACCTTTGGATACATAGTGTTTATTGAACAACTTGTTGCTATGTGTAATTACCTTATAAGCTCCTCACTTAGGGCCTGTTTGTTTTCTTAAATTTTGGCCCAACAAAGGAATAATAAAGCCCATTTCCCTTCGGGCTTGTTTGTTTATGATCCTCAAAGGATTGATTTCTTTTGGAGCCTTAAACGATTCACCTAATTTGTTACCCTGGGAAAAATGAGATTTTTCATCTCATCCAGACCCTCTCTCTCTATCTTGAGACGACGAGATCCCGATGGGCGACGTTCTTCCTCAGGCTCGTTAAGCTCTTCGATCTCTCAATTCCTCTCTCCAATGGCGTTTCTCCCTCGTTTCTCCTAGTTGTTCATCCCTTCGCATGTCTCACTTGCTGGCTTTAGATTTCTCGTTGGATTCGATCTCTTGTTGCGCCCCTTCTCTCCCTGTTCGATCACTTGGCTCCCTCTCTCGTTGGTTGCTCTTTGTTAAATCATAGGTAATTTGTGTTTATGCTTATCTTTTCTTTGATTATTGTGATTCAATTTTACAGATTCATAGGACAACTTTTCCCCTTTCATAAAACCCTAATTTTCTACTTTCTACACTCTACAGGAGGAATTGGGATTTGTTTAGTTTCCACTACACACATTCGGTGCTTCTTAGAGATTTTTGGTTCTCCTCCATTTGAGAGTTCAGGTATATGTGTATATCTTCTCTCGTTGATTCACTCCTGCACGTGTGAAAAGAAATTTTTTGTAAGTAGTGAACTGGAATTTTTTACGTTTGTGTGATAGCTGAATATGAAGTTGAGCTTCCAAATTCCATGAGCTTGAACAAGGAATTGCAAATAGGGACGAGTTGGGGCTCTATATGCCTATAGATATTGTATCAACTGTTGGTTTTTTTTGTCCTCTCTCTACTTTCTGGTAATTTGTTGCACGAAAGTTTCTTGCAATTTTCTGGTAATTTCTTTGCTGGTAATTTTCTGCTTGCTTTGTGTTCTCTCTCTGCTTACGATAATTAATTTTCAGACTAGCTCTTACTTTACTTTCTTGCAATTTGGTGATCACTTGCAAAGATTAGACAGACAGATGAAATTTTACGATTTGGAATGAGTTCTCTAGTGATCAAAGAGGTTACATGCATTTTTTTCTCTTGAACTTGTCATGCTTCATGTGTTGTTGTGGGTGTGTGTTGCGGTTACAGTAATGAACAAAACCATGATTTTTTAAAATATTTTTATACATCAAGAAATCTAACATGCTTGTGATTAAAAAAAAATCATTTGTAATGCTTGCTTCAAATGCTTGCCTGAATTTGTGGATCTTTTGGTTCTGTTTCTGAGTGCATGATTTACTTTGCTTATACAAATGTCAGATAAAAACTAAGAATTATGCCTGAATCTCTGGATCTTTTGGTTCTGTTTCTGAATCTGTGGATCTTTTGGTTCTGTCAACTGAAACTGTTTCTCATATACAAATGTCAGATAACCATATTCATGTTCTGTCATTTTTAGAAATAATGATTCAGCTAAATGGAATAGTTGGTGTCATTTCATCAATAGAAATCATGCTTGTTTTTTCAAGTTCTCTAATAGAAATTATGCCTCATTTTTTACTTGGATCTGAAATTGAGTTGTCCTTAATAAATGAGGTGCGGGGATTGAATGGGCCTTTCCTGCCAGTTCCTGTGGGTGCGGAGGTGGCCCTTTACTGTCAAAGCTTTGCAGATCGATCAGGGTTTCGTTCGTGGTAGAAGAACTTTTTCACTGATTTCGCCGCCTCCCTGATTTCGTACTTGTTAGTCTCTCTCTCTCTCTCTCTTTCTCTCATATTCATTTTATAGATTCTGCAAATGCTTTATTCACTCTGATTCTTCGTACATCCGTGAAATTTTTTTGCCAGATTGAGAATGAATTTGTACTTTGGCTAGTGAGTTAGTTTGTTAGATGCAATTTGCAAATTGATGGTAACATTGATTACTTTTAGGGCTCAGATACCTAACTTGTTTTTTAGATCAATCTGTTATTGGTCTTGTTTTAAAGATATCATAATTGATGAGCAATTCCTTGTCTATTAATTGATGAGCAGTAAGTAATAATCAAGATATGCTAAATAACCTATACTTGAATTTGCGGGTCGATATGGGTGAAAATCGTTAATGGAAGTATATTAGTGAGCTCATTGTTTGATCGATATAGTTATGATTGAATCTAGAATGCAAAACTGCTCTTTTGATATTAGAATGTTTTTCGGATTTGACTGATGCCATGGATAAGATCTATTTCTGGTACACATCAGTGAGTTAAATATTTATCATTATTGATACTTGTAAGTTGGATTAGATCTCTTTTTTGCTAGCAACTGTCTCCTAGTGCTCATCAATCTATGTCATTTGAATATTGAGGTCTTGTGCTAAATGTGAATTTGCAATATGAGGACAAAATTAATGAAATTAACATATGAGATCATGGTGTTTTTGGCTTGTGTATCATTGGTAACTACCCGACCATGAAAT
Source organism: Persicaria tinctoria (assembly GCA_037127255.1). Lineage (NCBI taxonomy): Eukaryota > Viridiplantae > Streptophyta > Magnoliopsida > Caryophyllales > Polygonaceae > Persicaria > Persicaria tinctoria. The sequence continues at coordinate 25,035,826 of JBANSL010000019.1, read as the reverse complement.
TACAATTCAAGTTTCCGAGAATCAAAGTACCTATGCAAATTCACCCGTACGTAATTTAAAATTGTAAACATGTGTTGCTGCTAATTGTTACAATGCACCAGCAATAAAGATATGTGTTTTTCCTATTTACTTATAATTCAAAGTAAAGATCTTGTGAACCAAATTCTAGCTGTTAGTAGCCACTAGCTGACTTTGAATGTTTGTTTCATTGGTTGCGTGTCTTGCTTCCATCTTGCTTTCAGTATTTAATAGAACTGTTGTGCACTCGTGCTCTCATATGCTAGTTTAGGTGATCTTAATAAGTATAGGTGATATGTGTCTTTCCAGCCTTTTGTTTTATTACTTTACTTTGGTAAGAAAGATTAGAGTATTTGCAACTTGAAGCACTTAGAAAAGTATTCATGGTCCTACAATACATGGTCTTCCTTTCAATGTTGAAATGTAACTCAAAGTCTTATTATAGATGAATTGCATTTGGGGTTTGGATAGCTGTTCTGCTGGTTTTAAAATTGGTGATGGGGGAGTTACATTTCAATGTAGTCTTCCTGCCAGATTGATTATTGTTTCAGCAAACGAGGGATACAGAGGATCCTTTGATAGGGAGCGATCAACCTCAAGTTTTAGAGGAGGTATATTATATGTTGTGATTTTGTAATTGTGATATTCATTGCTTACATATGATGGGCTATTTAGTATATAATATGTGCAATGTACCCGGCTATGAGACTAGTTTCATCATTATCATGCATTGCCTCTCTGATGTTGTGTGTCATTTGATGAGCTTGATGCATTCCACAGGACGTGGTGGGCGTGATGATGGCCCACCGAGACTCTACCGAGGACGTAGGCGTGGGCGCGGAAGAGGCTTATACAACAGAGATGGTGGAGAGGATTCGGATGGATACAAGTCCAGGAAAAGCAGGGATGACGATATTGCTAGATCGATATTAGCCGGCGGATTTCATATATGTGGATTTGTACTAGTGGCCATGTGGTTCTAAATGGCTGGATTTCATATGTGGGTTGACGAGTGAAACAATGTCTATTTCAAGTGTAAAACTTACCGTTTAAATTGAACAATATAGATGATTTCATATGATCTTCTTCCTATATTTGTCCATCTTTCTTATATGATTTTGGAATAGCTTTATGAAACGATAAAAAATAAAAAATACAAAGGTCTTATTGATTGTCTTCTTTCCTTTCTTTAAATCAAACAAACACTTGAAAAGGTAATGAAGAAAGTAATGATTCATGTTTTAAACCAACCAAACAAAATTAGAGTTTAATCATTTCCATTTCCTTTCCTTTCTCTCAAAATGATTCCTTTACTTTCCTTTACCTTCGTCCAAACAAACAAGCCCTTAGTGTTTTTGAAAACTAGAAATGCTTAAGTTTCCCTGAAATTTTGATGCTTAAACATATTGTGGTTGAACTATAGAGCAGGTTTGTACATTCCTGCTAGTTTGAAAATAAGACCTTATTCTAACAAATATGATTTAACATTCAGATCAGTCCTTATTTATAGACAAAAATAATCGCTTCACATAAATTCTCTCACTTATGTCACCTAGATATTGATTCGCCAACATAAACAAAGTTACTGAAAATGAATCAACAAAGACGAGGTATAAATATTACTCGTTGAGTCCTAGAGCTAATCAGTTACTAATTTGTAGTACTTTTCATCTATCTTGGTCTTTTAAGCTATTCAATGACCTTTAACCTAGTCAGGTGACTCTTGAATATTGGGTGAGGACTTTCTCTTATTTATCTGTTTAAACTACTTGGAATCCCTCTATAGATGAATTCTAAGAGATGTGTGATTAGAACTTGTTGTTAGACCAAACATTAGTTCAATTCTTCTTCTTCTTCTTCTTTTTATTTTTTATTTTTTTATCATGTTAAGCAAAGATTTGGTCATTTCTGCCTTCTAATTATTTTTAACACATAGTTGTCTAGCTAGGCCGTAATATTCATGTTCAGGCTACAATGAACTGGTCTTGACTCTTCAGCTAATGGAATGTAAGTTTAGGTGAGAATTGGGCTGCGTATGGCTGTCAGGCTATGTTCTATTTTGAATTTAGCACTTTTCACTTCGATTCTGTTCCTCTCATTTGTTTTACTGCCCTGTTGTTTCAATAAAGCTAACTTAATCTACTTTTGTACAAAGTTTATATCTGGGGGAATTGATGTGTCCAAGGGAATGAACTACTTCCATCAGAACAATATAATTCCCAGAGACTTGAAAGCTGCCAATCTTCTGATGGTTGAAAATGACGTAAGATGTTTACCTTGACTTGTGCTTTGATCTTGCATATCTTTCTGTCCCCTCTTTCTTACACCCCAACATACAAGTCTATGATCAGCTAACTGTGGCATAATGGCAGGATCAGAATGGCCTGCTAAAACTTTAAAATATTTTTAGCAACCTATGCCTTGAATCTTTCATCAGAAAAACTCATGTCTGGTTCTATTAGTTTTTTGACAGTGTTCACTGATGTTAGTTTTTTTGGTTTATGTCACGGAAACTTTGTTAATTTTTATTGGTTTATAAGTTTTTGATTGGTTTATAAATCTATGGCTTGCAGGGTCTATTAATGAGCAAATCATGCTATAGGGGTCTTGGTTCTTGTTTCTCCAAATCAGGTAAAAGAAGAGATGATGAGAGTGAGGATTTTGGAGGAGGAGGTTCATATGGTTGAATAATTTCAATTGGTTTATAAGATTTTTCATTTTCAGTATTTGTACCCCATCTTAGTTGTATGAATACAATGAATTGTGTTTTACATAAGCATGTGAGTTGCTTTTATACAATGTTCCTAATAGCATAGGCTTTAGATGATTGAAATAAAATGGCCTTTGAATGTTTCATTCTATGTTCATGTCCACAATAGAAATGCAGAAGGATTTTAGTTTTTTTTAAAAAGTGACTTTATAGCCCGACCTTGTTGGTGGGCTATAAAGACCTGTATTTTTTTTTCTTTTTTAATGTAACTTTATAGCCCAGGTCTGTTATAAACCGGGCTGTAAAGTTACCTTTATTTAAAAATTAAAAAATGCCTAATATCCCGGGCGTATCCCAAATGAGATCTGTGATATTAGACCTGCAACCTAAGAAAAGCCTTAACCTAATATTCCGGGCGCGTCCCAAATGGGATCTGGGATATTAGAGTCACGTACCTTTTATCACACCGACGTGAAGCCCGGATGTTTTTTTTCTTTATATTCGTGATATTAGGTGCTAAATATCCGTGATAAAATGCGTTTTTTGTACTAGTGATTTGCAAAGTATAAAAAGAGATGAGGAGAGAGAACACTCAGTTTCTTCCTCCCATGGACAAAAGTGCTGGAAAAGAAGGCCACCATTGAAGAAAATCCGTCGGCCTTAAGGTCCAGTTGCAGAGCACTTGTCGGCCTCATTCCTTGTTCGTGTCAGTGTTCAGAAACTTCCGTGTCACTTTGGTTTATGAGAAACCCTAATTCTCAGTTGCAATGGGTAAGCGTCTCTCTTGTTTCTCTTCATGTTTTGCGAAAAGTAGATACCTATTAACCATAGTGTTGATCACACTTTTCATTTTCAGGGGAAAACGCCAAAGTATGCGTCACTCTCGTCTTCAACGGTCGTTGGAACTAGTGACATGCATATGTATGTAGGTGACAAGGTTAAGGGTTCGGAGGTAATCCACTTGGGTGAGGTGATGGAGGCCATAAGGAAAAGTAAGGAGTTGGGTGCAGTAGACATTACTGACAGAGGTTTTGAAACTGGTGACAAGCATATGTATAGAGGGGACAAGGGTAAGGGTCTAGATGTGATCCAATTGGGTGACACAGACTACTCCTCAGATGACACGGTAAACTACCAAGGTGAACCAAAGTTTCGATCATAACAACATAGTCAACTACCGAACAACAAATATCATAAAAATATCATAACATTCTACAACTTATGACCAACGAACATTATATAGAAAGCAACAAAGTTCATAGCAACGTACTACAATAACAACCCAGTCAACTAGCGTCGACAACTCTATATTTGGAGCAACAACGTTTATAACAACCTACGACAATAACAACGAAGTTTATAACAACCTACTACAATAACAACAAAGTTCATAACAATGACCATCCAGCGGAGGAAGCCATCGCTGTCGACCACGGATACAAGTCTCAGCTCAATCGCGTCCACGCCTTCGACAACGTCCTTCCGTTTTCGGCTCCGCAGTTTCTTCGGAAGGGGGGACTTTACTTCTCCATCACCTCCTGGACCTCTCTTACTCTTCTTGCCTCTAACGGGGTCCGCTTTTGCAGCCTCTGAGATCTGGCAATTGGTTAGGATGTTTCAAATGTCATTTCGATAAATTTTGTAATCCTGTGTCACCCAACTAAATAAATCGTGTCGCTTGACGTAAATAACCTTGTCACTTGACTACTACAGATTCAAATATGACAATCCCAGTTTGTATTAACCCGTGACCCTTAAGTGAAAATACCATGTGAACTAACAACCAATTTACCTCCCCTTTCTGTCCTTTTAGCGGTGGTTGGTCATCCACTTTAGGTGGTCCCTTCGTTTCCTCGGCCTTAATGTGGTTCTTCTCAACCTCCCAATGTTTCCCCTTCATCCTCTCCACGAACATCTCTCATTTATGGTTGCATACCTCCTGGACCCCTCTCGCTCTTTTTGCCTTGAACGGCCTCAGCTTTTGCAACCTCCAAGATCTAGAAAATGGTTAGGATGTTTGGACTGTCATTCCCATAATTTTTTTAATCCCATGTCACCCAACTAAGTAATCTGTGTCGCTTAACATAACTAACATTGTCACTTGACTACAATATATTCAAATATGACAATCCTAGTTTTTATTAACATGTTACCCTTGAGAGAAAATACCATGTGAACTAACAACCGATTTACCTTCTCTTCCTGTTCTTCTGGTGGCTAGTCATCCACCTTAGTTGGTCCCTCCGTCCCCTCGACCTTTTGGTGGTTCTTCTCAACCTCCCCAAGTTTCCCCTCATCCTCTCGACGAACATCTCTCATTGGTGTTTGCACACCTTCTGCATTCCAATGGGCATCTCGCATCCCATTCACAACATCTTCCATGACCTTCATCTGAACCACACAGTGCATAAATGAGGGGTGGTTCGCCAATGTTATTCGTAATTTGGGGAAAATTTACCCGTGTCACTTATTAAATATACCGTGTCGCTAGTTTATTTCCTCATTTCATCAATGATGTTCATAATTGGGAGAAAAAAATTTAGGCGAAACACTTACCTTGTCATCCATGCTCCGCATCCATGTTGACATAGTTCTCGGCCTCTCCAACATCAGTTCAAGTGTCTACCTCACTTTATCTTCCCAGGCTTCTCTGGTCTCATCACGTTTTCCCGAACTCGGTCCGGCCTTGCCTCACTCACACCCATGTCCCTAGCCCCTTTATCTTTCAATCGATCAGCCACACAACCCCAATCCCCAAAACCACCCTTGCCATTGCAACAAACCACTATCACAAGGCCAATAGCATAAAAACATAAATCGACACCCTTGTCACCCAATTCGAAACCACTATCACTCAATTCAAAACCCCTGTCACCTAATTTCACTTGTCACCCAATTCGAAATCACTGTCACTTAATTCCAAACCACTGTCACCCAATTTCTCTTTCAAACTATCAAATACCAAATCAAACATGGCCCAAACCTCAATCAATCGTCTTCTACCTCTCCCATATCCCAATTTTCAGCCTAACCATTGCCACCTTCGTCGTTCATCCTAATTTTTAGTCCAACCATTGCCACCCTAGTCGTTCATCCCAAACCCTAACCGGTGATTTCACCCTCGTCGTTCATCGCAGAAAAGGGAGAAAAGGAACGAGGGTTTCAAGGATATGGAAAGGGGGGCTTACCTCTTCACTTAGACGACGACGTGGTCTTCTTCTCTCCTCTCCGGCGACAACTTCGTCCCCAACCTCCTGCGTTTTCCGATTCGCCGGACTGGTCTCCTTCTTCTATCCACAAACCATCGCTTCTCCTCATTTGAAAATTGCTCCCTTTTCTACCCATAAAGCCTCTCCTCTCATCCTTTTATTTTCCCTTTTTTTTTGTATGTAAATAAGGGCAAAACCCGGTTAAGAGGGAGCTTGTGACCTGAACATTTGTGAAAATTTAGGGAAAAGTTGGTAGTTTTGCAAATTTTTCCACACACGTGGTATTTTTGCAAACTTTTTTTTATGGTATTCACTACCATTTCCTCTATATTCTATCTAACATACCCCTCGGTCGAAACAGGAGGGCAGCGAATAGTGAGACTGGATCTAAAATCAAGACTCCCAAAAAGAAGCTGAGAGGCCCGAGATCAGACATAGCAAACTCCTTGCTGAGTTGAGTAATAATGGCAGCCCGAAGAGTCTCTGAAGATGTAGTAAGGATGATATCATCAGCATATAACAACAAATAAGCAATCTGATTACCTCGGCGAAAGACAAACAAGAAGGAGTCGCTCTTGCTACTGACGAAGCCAAGCATGTGCAGGTAAGTAGCAAAGCGAAGATACCACGCCCGAGGTGCCTGTTTTAGGCCATACAAAGACTTCTGCAAGAGACAAACATGGCCTGGTTTAATCTTGTCAGCAAAACCAAGCGACTGAAACATGTACACTGTCTCATTCACATGAAGAAATGCGTTCTTGACATCAAGCTGATGAATAGGCCAATCCTTGGAGATAGCGAGATGCAAGACGGTACAAATGGTAGCTGGTTTGACAACCGGACTAAAAGTGTCATCAAAATCGACCCCCACTTGCTGAGAGTTCCCATTGGTGACCAGTCGCGCCTTATAGCGCTCAAGAGATCCGTCAGAGCGAAACTTGTGTCAAAAGAGCCACATGCACCGCACAATGTTGGCCCCAGGAGGCCGAGGAACCAAGACCCAAGTGTTGTTGCTAATAAGAGTCTTGTACTCATCGAGCATGGCAGCATTCCAATTTGGGTCTAAGGCGGCTATTTTGTGGGAGGTAGGGATGAGCGATAGGTGAGAAACAGAGAGGTCAAAATTCTGTTTGGGGCAAAAGATGCCACTCATGCTTCGAGTTTTGATCTGGTTGACTGGTTGTGTGGGGTTAGGTGGCAGGGTAGGGGTTGTAGCTGAGAGGATAGAGGCTTGAGGTGATGAGGTGGGGGCCACAGGGGGCTGGACGGGGGCAGAAGGTGGTAGGATAGGTTGCGGTAGGGGAGGGTTGGGTGCCCTGGCCGGAGATGTAATAGCATTCGGAGAGGAAGAGGGATATAGTTGATGAAGGAGGTGAGGTGTAGGGTAGTTATCAGAAGGATGTGGGTTGATTGGGGATGGAGGGAGACTAGAAAAAGGAAATGTGGTCTCATCAAATGTGACATGGCAAGAGAAGATGACACGTTTGGTAATGGGATCAAAACACCTATACCCTCTATGATTGGAGGGGTGGCCGAGGAAACCACAAGGTATGGATCGAGAAGCAAGTTTATGAGGGGAAACAAATGCTTGGTTGGGGTAACACCGGCAACCAAACACACGGAGGTGGTCGTATTTAAGAGTGACTCGGAATAATATCTCAACAGGGCACCAATTCTGAATGGTTGTGGAAGGAGTGATGTTGATAAGATAGCATGCTGATTCAATAGCATGATAGCATGCATTTAGAGAGTTATAATAGGTTGCATTTAGCTTAGTTATGATGCATATCATGCATGGTTTAAGTATAATTTGCATATTTGTTCTCTGTGTGGTTGGAGTCGGAATCTACATGCTTTTATTGATTATTTCAGGTAATCGTGGATCCAAGGAGGAGACATGGGTTGATAACGCATTAGATGAGAATGTCTAGTTGATCAAAGAAGCTTACATGAAAATCTCAAGAGGTCATGAGAAGAAAAAGCGAACCTAAACGAAGAACAAGTCTGCAGAAGTTGTCGTCAGACATGCTGAACTTGTTTTGCACTTTCTGGAGGCCTCGATTGCCAGATTAACTATTATCACCATGCGTTGGAAAGCTCTTTCAAAGAGCTACAACTTTCTTGTTGACAAGAAGAGCAAATTCGAGACGGATTTTTCGTAAAAGACCAATGAAGCGGCCGCAGCATGTGTGCTGCGGCCGCCGCAAGTGAGGATGCTGCGGCCGCAGCACGTGTTGCCAGCGCGACGCCATTTTAATTAAAAACCCTAGTTTTGTGTTTTCCTTTTGTGTGGCCGCCCAGACTTTTATAAGGTCGAGTTTTATGTTATTTTCACAACTTCTATTCTATTCTACGTTCTATCAGACAATTGGAGAGAGAGAGCGATGTTCGCCATGAGCGGCTAAACTCTCTTCGTTCTACTTGCAATTGAAGCTTTATTTTGATTGATTGTGAGTTTCTGAATCTTGTTCCTTATTTTCTATATTGAATGCTTCAACTTCTTTTTGTTTGATTGTTTATTGTTTTGTTCTATCTTGTCTGGCCAACTAGTTAGATCAATTCAATTGATAGGGTTTTGTAGATTCCTGATTGCGAACCTTAACCCAAGTAGCAAACTTGTCCCTTTAGGGCTGATTGAACTAATTGGATGGGTAGGAAGTTGGATGTGTTGTTAAATCCTTCTTTAGGGACTGCAAATACCTTGGTTAATCTATGAACTTAAAGCTATCAATTGGGTTAAATCCTTCTTTAGGGACTGTTCGATTGATAAGGGTTTCTAGGACTGATTGGACTAGTAACTATATTAGGTCGGGACAAGGGCATTCATAGGAAGACTAAAAGGACAAGAGGAAGTTACAATATCAATTCAAACAAATAAAGTGGATAGTTGTAGGTATAAAGATCTTCTCTAAATTGTTTTGCATTATTTGTTTTTATTTTATTTTGTTTTCTTTTCAATCTCAATCAACCAAAACCCCCCTTTATACTAATTGGTAAATACACATTGTTGAGAAATACTAGATTCTCTGTGGGATCGACCTCTTACTTACTTGTTATACTAGTTCTAGTTTGTAGGTTTGAGTTTTATTTTGATACAGTTTATGCGACTAAAACCGTTCATCAAATTGGCGCCGTTGCCGGGGAATCAAGTTTATTTCTTTGTTGTGTGTATTTATTAGTTTTTGTTTATATATCCAACTTTGTTGTGAACCTATCTTTCGGTTCACAACATCCTTGCTACTAACTTTTTCAAGATGTTGAGATTAGCGTAGTTTGAAGGTGAGAACTTTCACCAATACTTCACTAGATTGCATGAGTATGTTGATGACCTTGGTTCATGGGGTTATCAATTCAGCATCCGAGATATGATTATTTGCATAATTGATGGGATGACTGTTGAGATGCGAGCGCTTTTTGAGTATATGAGTAACGGAGGCCTCAAGCGGTTAGGAGGATTGTCGGGGTTGTGGGATTTTTTCTGTTACATGGATTACCATGTTGCACAAGAAGAATTGCTCGCCACGTCTCCTCCGCCAATGGAGGACTCTGTCGCACACCTTGAGGATCCGTTTCACACTCTCACACAAGTGATGTAGCAGTTGGAGGAAGTGAACATGAGCCGAAATGGAAAGTTGGAGGAACAGATGCACCAACTCATTCAAATGTTAAGTGCAAAAGGTGAGAAAGGAAGGAGCTTGGAAGAAGAATATGGAAATATGACGGAGGGTGAAAAACTTGAGGAGGGCGGCGACCGTCGCAGTGCTACTAACGATCCTCCATTGTTGTCTTCTTCTCTTGATTCTCAAGAACCCATCCCACCACCCCTTGAGGCTTTAAAGGATGCAAGAGTGAAAGATCCTATCGAAGTCATTGTGCTGAATTCATTCTCTCCTATGTGGTTTCAACATGACAATGATATGCCGAATGAGGAGGAATTGGTTGCAGACAACGATAGTTTCTTGGATGATGGAGAAGAGGGTCTAGTGCTTACTGACTTGGAATCTCATGAGTCGGCACATGAGGTTATATGTGATGTGCCTCCTACGCCATCTGCAACATCCATTCTGAGCTTGCCTATCAATGAACCAGGTCTAGAGCCATCAACTGAGGCTCAAGAGGTAATAAAGGTATACTTTTGCAATTTTGAAGGTAATGGTGATTATGTTGATCCTTTTGATTGCTATTTTGAAAAGCCACCAGCGGAACTGTGCTGGTGGTATCATATTCCTTATGCAGAGAGTCGTGCTAGACTCTTTGATAGATTGAAAGGGTTCTTGAGTTTCACATTTTATGCTTTCAATTTATTGTGCTATTATGTTCTTTGTAAGATGTGTGCACAGGAATATGATAGGCTACTGCGGGCTTTGACGATGTCTGATAGCTAAGATCTTGAGATTGATAATAAGTCAGGTCAATGACATTAAAGAAAGGCGCTTCTCGGGAGGCAACCCGAGACTAAGCTTTCAGGAAAGGCCACCGAAATCCTCAGATTCGACCTATAGAGACCCATCCACCACATTGTGAGTATTTCATTCATCTCTTCCTCTATGTTTTTATTTTTTTTTTGTCTTTTATGTTTCTTTGAGGACAATGAAAGGTTTAAGTGTGGGGGAGGGATTACATTGCATATAGATAGAGTTTGCATATCATGTTTACTTATGTTATCATGTTTATTTATGTTGTCATATTTATTTTTATTCATATACTGCATTTGAAAAAACAAATCCAAAAATATCATGCATTGCATTTAAGTGTTATTAACGATACCCATCTTGGTTTAGTTTGTCCTCTAATTTATTTTTATGATCTTAATTGCATAAATCCCATGATTTGATTGAATTTCTTGAAAATGATTTTGGAGCATGATTTGAGAATATAATTGAGCAAGTATGATTCATAGTTGAGGTTTAATTGAAATTTAAAAAAAACATAACCTTTGTGAGTTTGTTTTGGCCTTATAGGGACTTTACATATTATTTCCTTTTGCTTTTATTGTGTGATTATACTCTCCATACGCTTCTTATTTCAATACCGTATTGCACATGTTTGTTGCTTGTGAATTTCAAATGATTGCGGCATGTTTTCTTTAGCCATATTATACCTGTCTACATTAGATATTATCTTTTGCTTGAAGCCCATCTGAGCCTTAAAGCCTATTTTTTTTATAGCTCCACAAAAATATATCATAGCCAATGATTAGTCTGACCCTATCCGGGAATTAGGAGGAGAATTGGTGAAAAATCTTTATGTTGGAGTTGCTTTGAGTGGAGATGATATACGTATGGTTGTGCATTGCGAGAGGCATAGCCAAAATAAGGTAACCCTTCTTGCATAATATAGATGACTTATTACTAGGGGCCTAAGGAGGATAAAATTCACTTACGAGTAAAAGTCTAATAAGCTTGGACCTAGGGAGGATAAAATTCACCTAGGGGCAAAAGTAAGCATAAAAGAAAAGAAGTCATCATAATTAAAAAAAAAATGCATGAGTTGTATGGCTATTGAAATCGAAGAGTTTATTTTTATGTAATGGAGTTTATGTTATAGGAATGGTTTGCGAAGTATGAAAGTTTTGGTGTTGTTCTGGTTGGTTGTTGTTCTTTTTTCCCGGATTTTTAGCACCACAAGCCTAAACATTTCTCGTGCCTTATGTTCCTACCAAAGCCCCATTACAACCTTATAAAAGTCCTCATGATATTTTTTGCAAGTGATGACTTTACGGTGTATAGAGCATTTTGGATTGAGTTGAGAGTTGGACTTTAAAGCCTAAACACATGAGAGCTTGAGTGAAATACATTATCCCGGTGAGGTTGGATTAAATTTGCCTATACTATTGGATTGCTCATATACTTGCTATGATATGTGTTCTCTTATTCATGTCTCCTATTGCTTGATGTTGCTTTTCTAAAACTATAGCATGAAGATCTTATTTGTGGGATGATCAATTCTATATTTGTTTTTTATTGCTTGAGGACAAGCAAAAGCTTAAGTGTGGGGGAGTTTGATAGCATGCATTTAGAGAGTTATAATAGGTTGCATTTAGCTTAATCATGATGCATATCATGCACGGTTTAAGTATAATTTGCATATTTGTTCTCTGTGTGGTTGGAGTCGGAATCTACATGCTTTTATTGATTATTTCAGGTAATCGTGGATCCGAGGAGGAGACAGGGGTTGATAACGCATTAGATGAGAATGTCTAGTTGATCGAAGAAGCTTACATGAAGATCTCAAGAGGTCCTGAGAAGAAGAAGCGAACCTAAACGAAGAACAAGTCTGCAGAAGTTGTCGTCAGACATGCTGAACTTGTTTTGCACTTTCTGGAGGCCTCGGTTGTCCGATTGACTATTATGACCATGCGTTGGAAAACTCTTTCAAAGAGCTACAACTTTTCTAAGAAGAGAAAATTCGAGACGGATTTTTCGTAAAAGACCAATGCAGCGGCCGCAACATGTGTGTTGCGGCCGCCGCCAGTGAGGATGCTGCGGCCGCAGCACGTGTTGCCAGCGCGACGCCGTTTTAATTAAAAACCCTAGTTTTGTGTTTTCCTTTTGTGTGGCCGCCTAGACTTTTGTAAGGCCGAGTTTTATGTTATTTTCACAACTTCTATTCTATTCTACGTTCTATCAGACAATTGGAGAGAGAGCGATGTTCGCCATGAGCGGCTAAACTCTCTTCGTTCTACTTGCAATTGAAGCTTTATTTGGATTGATTGTGAGTTTTTGAATCTTGTTCCTTATTTTCTATATTGAATGCTTCAACTTCTTTGTTTTTGATTGTTTATTGTTTTGTTCTATCTTGTCTGGCCAACTAGTTAGATCAATTCAATTGCCAGGGTTTTGTAGATTCCTGATTGCGAACCTTAACCCAAGTAGCAAACTTGTCCCTTTAGGGCTGATTGAACTAATTGGATGGATAGGAAGTTGGATGTGTTGTTAAATCCTTCTTTAGGGACTGCAAATACCTTGGTTAATCTCTGAACTTAAAGCTATCAATTGGGTTAAATCCTTCTTTAGGGACTGTTCGATTGATAAGGGTTTTTAGGACTGATTGGACTAGTAACTATATTAGGTCGGGACAAGGGCATTCATAGGAAGACTAAAAGGACAAGAGGAAGTTATAATATCAATTCAACCAAATAAAGTGAATAATTGTAGGTATAACGATCTTCTCTAAATTGTTTTGCATTATTTGTTTTTATTTTATTTTGTTTCTTTTCAATCTCAATCAACCAAAACCCCCCTTTCTACTAATTGGTAAATACACATTGCTGAGAAATACTTGATTCTACGTGGGATCGACCTCTTACTTACTTGCTATACTAGTTCTAGTTTGTAGGTTTGAGTTTTATTTTGATACGGTTTATGCGACTAAAAACTATTCATCATAGCATATGGACAATACTGCAGGGGGACATATCCATGGATAAGGAGAGTCTTCATGTAAGTGGTAAGGGTGCGAATGCTCCATTTGGCTTTCCTATTATGGGAGGAGGTGTGAGGACAAGAGAAGCAGAATTGAATGCCATGAGTAGCGAAGAAGGATGTAAGGGCATTGTTGTTAAACTCACCGCCCATGTCACATTGAAAGGATTTAATGGGGAGGTTGAATTGGGTGTGAACGAAGCTATGGAAGATCATAAGGTGTGTAACAACTTCAGATTTGTACTTTAGGGGAAACACCAAAAAATAATGAGAGAATGCATCAACCAGAACAAGTGCATAGCGGAAACCATCATAACTGATAATAGGAGATGTCCATAGATCACCATGAATGATGTCAAATGGAGCGTGCACCTGAGTATAAGACGTGTCAAAGGGAATTCTAGTGTGTTTGCCAAGCTGGCATGCCGGGCAACTAGTTGAGGGAGGGGCTTTATTGCAGGGAATAACCCTGGACTTGAGAGACTCGAAAGCCGGGGAATCTGGGTGACCAAGACGGGCATGCCAGAGAGATGCCAAACGAGCAACTGCTGATAGATTTGCTGCTGTAGGGGAGGTGACAAGATGTGTGTTTTTGGTGACAGGATATAGTTCTCCAACGCTATTACATCTTATGAGCGGGGCTCCAGTTGTGAAATCTTTGACAGCAAACCCAAAGCGGTCAAACTCAATGGAGATATTATTGTCCGTGGTGAGACGACGAATGGATACAAGGTTATTTGTTAAGCCCGGGGAGACGAGGATGTTGTTAAGGCTTAGGTCGGTGGTAGGAGTTGGTAATGTAGTGTGCCCAAGACCCAAATTATACCTGGGTTGTGCGACATGTGCGACATAAATTATTAGAAGCAGGGACATAAATTATACCTGGGACCCAAATTATTAGAAGCAGGGACCCAAATTATATCGGGCTTAGGTCGGTGGTAAGAGTTGGTAATGGAGGTAGAAAGACTATTAGAAGCAGGGACATAAATTATACCTGGGTTGTGCGACATGTGCGCAGTGGCTCCGCTATCCATCTACCAGTTTGGATCGGCAGGTGCCACGCCTGTAGGTGTCATGATGACGGCCTGCCTGTGTCGGGACGATGACGATGATCCCCCTGCTAAGGCCTGATCCAGATGGTGCGGAGAGGGCCCAAGGAGTCCCTGTTGGCTCAGGTATGGCCTCGTTGGAGAGGCCGGGTAGCCCTGTTAATGGGCTCCAATGGGGGAATACCCCCTTTGTAATTGACTTGGAGGGGCAATAATTGATGTCCACTAAAATAGCCATGTTGAAATGCACATTTTAGTTCCTTATTCTATATACTTTGCATATTTAGGGATGGGAATATGTTGAATTTATGTAATATGTGCTTATTTGCAAGAAATAGAGGTCTACATAAGTTTTGGTTTAATATTACAGAATTTGGAACCATTCCGGGACAAAACCAAGAGGAGAAAGATGAAGCCGAGTGTTACTCGATATCGAGAAGCTTTCCTCAATATCGACAAAAAGTGTGCACCCAAGCCTGGTCGAGGAGAAGCTTGATCAGGGAAATGAAGACGAAGCCAACTCGAGTTCAGGGCATTACTCGATATCGAGTAAATTACTCGATATCGACCAAGACTAGAAGCCACACCTGGACTCGAGGAAGGAAATCTGATCCAGAAGCTGAAGAGCAAGACACATCAAGCAACATTTACTCGATATCGACAACATTCCTCGATGTCGAGTAAAACAGAAGCACATGTCCAGTCGAAGAGAAGCTGCTCGAAAAAGACAGGCCAGTAAAATCGACGACATTCCTCCTCGATATCGAGGAAATTCCTCGATGTCGAGCAAAACATTCCCAGGCCGTGACGCTGTTGGGCTTGTCCGAGTCGAGTGGGCTTGTTTGGGTTGCGAGAAGTCCGAGTCTATCAAAGATCTATCAAGTCTATCAAGATCTATCCATGGAGAGAGGATTTATCCACACATGAAGATATTTAGATATTTTAGATATATTTCCTTTTAAGATAAATGTCCCTTTTATTAAAGTTTTATCTTTAGATATTAGATAGATATTTCCTTCCTTGATTAGCAAGGATTGGAAGCCTATAAATAAAGCCCATGGGGCTGATTTCCTATTCATTCAATTGAGAAGCTAAAGAAGTAGTTCCACAGAGAAGTTTAGGAGTTCAAAGGTTTTAGGGTTTTGGCGTTCAACGAAAGTTGGAGTGCCGGGATTGTAAAGACTTTGAATATAGTTTAATGCAAGTTATTTCTTTTAAATCAATGTCTACAATTAAATGAGGCACGAGTAGTCAACCTATTTCTAGGATTGGGGCGAGCCGATGATAGCCCTGCATGTTTGAGGTAAAGATCCGATATTTATCATGTTTTGAGCATCTACTACCTTTTATGTGTTTATTATCCATTCAATGGAGATCCATGCTAACAACTTGGATTGTAAACATAAAATCGGTAGATACAATTAGGGTTTCTTGAAAGAGTTGTCTAATTGTTGGAAAAGGCGAAAGCTTGATCCTTCGATGCAATTTGCATGATTACCGTTATTTATCTTGCCTTATGCATGCTTGGTTATTGTCGTTGCAAACCTCGATCTTGGAAGTTTTCTTACATACATAGTTTATATCACAAAGCCTTGTTCTTTATTCTATTTTGTTTTAAAGTTTCTGTTTCTCCTCGATATCGACCAAAATTGGTCGACATCGACTACTGATTTTCGATTGCCTAGATCGTTGTAGCTTCTGGTTTACAAGAACCTGACGTCGACAAAGGTTACTCGATATCGAGTAAATCTCCTCAATATCGACCAAATCCTGTGACTGCTGCCTGACTGTTTCGACTTGCCTGACCTTCTATCGAGTAACCTTACTGGAGGTCGAGCATCTGTAGTCGACTTCTGCCGTGAAATTCATCCACTGCCTAGGATCCGCTGACACGCTTCCTCATGGATCGATCCTGACTTCCAACTGCTACATCAGGACGAGGTCTTGTAATCATTTGCAAGGGACGGAATCTGGTTTGCTTTGCTTTATTCGTATTTTATACTGCAAGTCTAGATTTCCTCTTACAACAATAATCTCGTTGAGAGGTCGTTGGTGATCGTAGAAGGCCATGGTAAGAGTTTTTTTTTTTGCCATCTAACTTAATAAATAATTAAATCATGGTCAGAAATGAGAATAGTAAAACACAAGGGACACTTTTGTAATTTCTTCAAAAGAGATTAAAAATCTCTGCTTTCTTCTCTTTGGAAGCACGTATAGAGATAGAGAGTCGAAGGAGCTCGATCGGTCGGTTATTCACGGGCGCGGCTCTCTGCTGCGTCGACAACTGGGGCGGCGGCTCGGCGGCAACCGGAGACAGCTCAGACAATGATGACGTGGTAATCGGGGACGGCTTGAGCGTTTATTCGTAGGCGTCGCGGCTCGGCTTTCTATTCTCCGGTAAGGCTGTGTTCTACCGAGGCGATGGCGAAGAGCGGCTGCAGCGAGGGATTCGGACTCAGGTCGCCGGTGGCTGATCAAGGGAAATCGGCTCACGGGAGGCACGCCGATCTCGGCCAGCGATTGGAGAGAAAAGGAGGACGAGGCGGCTTGACCTTGGGGGATCTCCGGCCGGCAAGGCGATGGTCAGTGGTAATGGGCTCAAACTGGTCAGCGAGGGGAGATATGGCGATCGTGGGGAAGGAGGCGGGGGGAGATATGGCGATAGTGGACTTTTACCGTGAAATTCATCCGCTGCCTAGGATCCGCTGACACGCTTCCTCGTGGATCGATCCTGACTTCCCACTGCTACATCAGGACGAGGTCTTGTAATCATTTGCAAGGGACGGAATCTGGTTTGCTTTGCTTTATTCGTATTTTATACTGCAAGTCTAGATTTCCTCTTACAACAATAATCTCGTTGAGAGATCGTTGGTGATCGTAGAAGGCCATGGTAAGAGTTTTTTTTTTGGCCATCTAACTTAATAAATAATTAAATCATGGTCAGAAATGATAATAGTAAAACACAAGGGACACTTCTGTAATTTCTTCAAAATAGATTAAAAATCTCTGCTTTCTTCTCTTTGGAAGCACGTATAGAGATAGAGAGACGAAGGAGCTCGATCGGTCGGTTATTCACGAGCGCGACTCTCCGTTGCGTCGGCGACTGGGGCGGCGGCTCGGCGGCAACCGGAAACAGCTCGGGCAATGATGACGTGGTAATCGGGGACGGCTTGAGCGTTTGTTCATGGGCGTCGCGGCTCGGCTTTCTATTCTCCGGTAAGGCTATGTTCTCTCGGGGCGGTGGTGAAGAGCGGCTGCAGCGAGGGGCTCGGACTCAGGTCGCCGGTGGCTGATCAAGGGAAATCGGCTCACGGGAGGCACGCCGATCTCGGCCAGCGATTGGAGAGAAAAGGAGGACGAGGCGGCTTGACCTTGGGGGATCTCCGGCCGGCAAGGCGATGGTCAGTGGTAATGGGCTCGAACTAGTCAGCGAGGGGAGATATGGCGATAGTGGGGTAGGAGGCGGGGGGAGATATGGCGATAGTCGACTTCTGCCGTGAAATTCATCCGCTGCCTAGGATCCGCTGACACGCTTCCTTGTGGATCGATCCTGACTTCCCACTGCTACATCAGGACGAGGTCTTATAATCATTTGCAAGGGACAGAATCTGGTTTTCTTTGCTTTATTCGTATTTTATACTGCAAGTCTAGATTTCCTCTTACAACAATAATCTCGTTGAGAGGTCGTTGGTGATCGTAGAAGGCCATGGTAAGAGTTTTTTTTTTTTTTGCCATGTAAATTTATAAATAATTAAATCATGGTCAGAAATGATAATAGTAAAACACAAGGGACACTTATGCAATTTCTTCAAAAAGATTAAAAATCTCTGCTTTCTTCTCTTTGGAAGCACGTATAGAGATAGAGAGATGAAGGAGCTCGATCGGTCGGTTATTCACGGGCGCGGCTCTCCGTTGCGTCGGCGACTAGGGCGGCGGCTCGGCGGCAACCGGAGACAGCTCGGACAATGATGACGTGGTAATCGGGGACGGCTTGAGCGTTTGTTCATGGGCGTCGCGGCTCGGCTTTCTATTCTCCGGTAAGGCTATGTTCTACGGGGGCGGTGGTGAAGAGCGGCTGCAGCGAGGGGCTCGGACTCAGGTCGCCGGTGGCTGATCAAGGGAAATCGGCTCACGGGAGGCACGCCGATCTCGGCCAGCGAATGGAGAGAAAAGGAGGACGAGGCGGCTTGACCTTGGGGGATCTCTGGCCGGCAAGGCGATTGTCAGTGGTAATGGGCTCGAACTGGTCAGCGAGGGGAGATATGGCGATAGTGGGGAAGAAGGCGGGGGGAGATATGGCGATAGTCGACTTCTGTCGTGAAATTCATCCGCTGCCTAGGATCCGCTGACACGCTTCCTCGTGGATCGATCCTGACTTCCCACTGCTACATCAGGACGAGGTCTTGTAATCATTTGCAAGGGACAGAATCTGGTTTGCTTTGCTTTATTCATATTTTATACTGCAAGTCTAGATTTCCTCTTACAACAATAATCTCGTTGAGAGGTCGTTGGTGATCGTAGAAGGCCATGGTAAGAGTTTTTTTTTTGCCATCTAACTTAATAAATAATTAAATCATGGTCAGAAATGATAATAGTAAAACACAAGGGACACTTCTGTAATTTCTTCAAAAAGATTAAAAATCTCTACTTTCTTCTCTTTGGAAGCACGTATAGAGATAGAGAGACGAAGGAGCTCGATCGGTCGGTTATTCACGGGCGCGGCTCTCCGTTGCGTCGGCGACTAGGGCGGCGGCTCGGCGGCAACCCGAGACAGCTCAGACAATGATGACGTGGTAATCGGGGACGGCTTGAGCGTTTGTTCGTGGGCGTCGCGGCTCGGCTTTCTATTCTCCGGTAAGGCTATGTTCTACAGGGGCGGTGGCGAAGAGCGACTGCAGCGAGGGGCTCGGACTCAGGTCGCCGGTGGCTGATCAAGGGAAATCAGCTCACGGGAGGCACGTCGATCTCGGCCAGCGATTGGAGAGAAAATGAGGACGAGGCGGCTTGACCTTGGGGGATCTCCGGCCGGCAAGGCGATGGTCAGTGGTAATGGGCTCGAACTGGTCAGCGAGGGGAGATATGGCGATAGTTGGGAAGGAGGCGGGGGGAGATATGGCGATAGTCGACTTCTGCCGTGAAATTCATCCGCTGCCTAGGATCCGCTGACACGCTTCCTCGTGGATCGATCCTGACTTCCTACTGCTACATCAGGACGAGGTCTTGTAATCATTTGCAAGAGACGGAATCTGGTTTGCTTTGCTTTATTCGTATTTTATACTGCAAGTCTAGATTTCCTCTTACAACAATAATCTCGTTGAGAGGTCGTTGGTGATCGTAGAAGACCATGGTAAGAGTTTTTTTTTGGCCATCTAACTTAATAAATAATTAAATCATGGTCAGAAATGAGAATAGTAAAACACAAGGGACACTTCTGTAATTTCTTCAAAAGAGATTAAAAATCTCTGCTTTCTTCTCTTTGGAAGCACGTATAGAGATAGAGAGACGAAGGAGCTCGATCGGTCGGTTATTCACGGGCGCGGCTCTCCGCTGTGTCGGCGACTGGGGCGGCGGCTCGGCGGCAACCGGAGACAGCTCGCACAATGATGACGTGGTAATCGGGGACGGCTTGAGCGTTTGTTCGTGGGCGTCGCGGCTCAGCTTTCTATTCTCCGGTAAGGCTGTGTTCTACAGGGGCGGTGGCGAAGAGCGGCTGCAGCGAGGGGCTCGGACTCAGGTCGCCGGTGGCTGATCAAGGGAAATCGCCTCACGTGAGGCCCGCCGATCTCGGCCAGCGATTGGAGAGAAAAGAAGGACGAGGCGGCTTGACCTTGGGGGATCTCCGGCCGGCAAGGCGATGGTCAGTGGTAATGGGCTCGAACTGGTCAGCGAGGGGAGATATGACGATAGTGGGGAAGGAGGCGGGGGGAGGCCGGCAACGGTAGGAGATGCGGCGGGGAAGGGATCGAAAAAATTTAGGATTAATTTTGATGAAATCCTAGAGGCTCAGATACCATGTCAGAGTGAATAATCCCCGTTAGGGTTGCCTTTGCTATCATTAGAATATGTATAAGAGTACAAGATAGTTAACCCTAATTACAAATGGGTAATTGGGCATATACATATATTCTATCTAATAGAAATAACATGAAAATATTCACTTAGTTGTTTGTGTGATTTATTAAAACCATCATATTTCATCCTATTAAAAAAGATGCAATTCAACAATAAAATAAATATAAGATTATGGATCTATTTGAAATAACATGAAAATATTGATAACCATTAATATAATTTAACAAAAACAACTAAGTGAATATGAATATGTGAGAGGAAGAGAGTGTTGGTGAATAAGTTCCATCTTTTTGTCCCACATTAGAAATGAAAGACTTTTTGTCCCACATCGGAAATGAGAGGATATGTGGTTGGGAGTATCCTACTCTATAAAAGGAGATAAGCAAATAATGAATCTTACCATGCATTTAGACCTGATAGACCTGGGCCAAACCGCCCAGCCCGCCCAACCCACCCGAGAAAAAAGGCGGGCTTAGATAAAACAATCGGCCCAAGCGGACTGACGGGCGCGACCCGGTAGGCCCGCCGGGCTGGACTTTGGCAGAGTATGAGGCCCAAGCGGGCCGGTAGGCTCGGCCCGATATATATTAATATTATAATATTATACGTATAATTATATATATAATGATTTTTTCTTATCATAATACAAACTATATATATTTATAGTGTGTACATTTTTTTTAACTATATATTTATACAATGTGTATATACATTTATACATTGCATGTTTATACAATATGTGAATATATATTTATATAGTGTGTATTAATATACAATATGTGAATATAGTTTGTGTATTAATACACTGTATGTTTATACAGTGTGTGTATATATATATATATATATATATATATATATAAACAGACTAATACAATGTGTACATATTGTATATATATGTATATTTATACAATATGTACACACTGTATTAGTCTATATATATATATATATATATATATATATATATATATATATATATATATATATATAGACACACAAACTAATACAGTGTGTACATATTGTATATATATATGTATATTTATACAATATGTGAATATAGTGTGTATTATATTATGTTATATATATATATATATATATAGTATTGACTTTGCTTCTTGAATATTAGCTAAAGAGAAAATTTTGAAACCTAATCGGTTATGCTATCGGGTAGGGTTCTCCGTCCCGAATCCTTTCCTAACAAAAAAAAAAAGCCCGCTAGGCCCGGTGGGCGGCCCCACTCGCCAACAAGAGCGGGCTTGGACAAGGTGTCAGGCCTAAAAATCGGGCTTTGCCCAAGCCCGACCCGGTATAATGGGCGTGTAAAATGCTAGCGGCCCGGCCCATGCTCAGGTCTACATGCATTACATATTGCATTTGCATATGAGTTGCATATTAATATGAATTTATATTTATATTTTATAGATATGAATTATAGTTTTGTTTATATTTATAATATAATTATTATTATAATTATAAATATAAATATATATATATATATATTCTAGTTTATATTTATATATTTATATAATAATAATAATTATAAATATAAATATATTATTATAGTATAATTTTTTTAAAAGTTTTTTTTATTTTGTTGGGTTGACCCATGACCTGCCGGGTCACCTTGACCCACCGACCCGCCTCTCTACGGGTTCGGGTGCGGGTCATGACTTCCCCGACCCGTGACCCGGCGGGTCCGACCCGTGGACAAGCCTAGGTTTAACCCATGCCATTTCCCCTCTATTACTATTCTATATATATAAAAAACTTTATATGTTTTGTTTCTATTGGTTATTAAATTAAAATTTTTTTACAGTAGGCAAACAGTAGGATGTCAGAAGATTATCCTTGATCATCCCGGCGGATGATGTTATAAAATTCCCTACTCATAGAGAGGTTATAGGGATTAAATTCAGTATTATTTCTAGCTAGGAAGTCTGCAGCCGAATTTGCTTCTTTGTAGCAATGTTGCACCTGAACTGAAGTGAACTCCCGCATCAATCTTGAGATCTTCTATGTAATTCTCATGATCTCCCAGTGAGGTGTGTTGACCCTTGTAATAGCCTTTATAACTTCCAAGTTATCTCCTTCTATGATGATCCTTCTCCAGCCTCTAGCAAGGGCTAGTTCTAATCCTTTGCAAACAGCCAGAGATTTTGTTTGAATTACAGATCCCTTGGTAACCTTTTTCTAAAAGAAATCTTTGATTTGCCCATTCCAATCACGGACAATACCCGACCCGGCAATCCCCCGAAGGCTTAACCGAGCCGTCTACATCAATTTCCCACTCAACAATACTCTTAATAGCTTTCCTAGCAAGAGTATCAGCATTGTCTATACCTTTTCCTTTAAATATAGAGGAGTTCCTGGCTTCCCAAATTATTTTCCATATTACACATATGTGTTCAAAGTAGGAATTTGTTCTTCTAATTTGCTCCAATTCTGACATTGTTGTTGATGAGTTTTTCAGACCTAGAAAAGCTTATCCTTTAAGCTGTTCATATTTTTTGAAAATTTCGTTTGTAATCGAAAAGTTTACTAAGAGATGGTCTAAATCTTAATTCCCTAGGTCACACAATGAGCAATGTGCGAGAACTTTGTTAAAAAATCTATTAAGACGTTCTTTTGTCACTAGACCATCAATCACAATTTTCCAGATGAAATTTTGGGTCCTAGAAGGAATACAGAGATTCCAGATCCATGAATTGCCTCCTACGGTTGTCAATGGAGGTTGTAGCATTGCTTTGACAGATTTAGTAGAGTAATTACCTTGTCTATCATACTTCCATATTAATTTATCCGGGGTATTCCACTTAGGGATTTGAAGTTGGCTTATTTCGTCAACATTATAAGAGGGGAAAAGTTGTCTAATTAGACTCCCATTCCATTTCTTGTCAATAGTGAGCAGGTGTGCAACCTTCATATCAGGGTCATTGGTATTTCTGTAGCTATCTAATTTTGTATCCTTAAGCCACGGGTCAGACCAAACATTAATTTTCGAGCCATCCCCTACTAACTAGAGAAGGCCCTTTTGAAAGTTTTCTATGAGGTGAAGCAATCTACCAAATTGCTAGGAGGTGTTTTGAATGTTCAGGTCTTGGATTTTGTTATTTTTGATTTACTTTTCATTGATTACTTTAACTCGGATGTTGTCAGGTTGGGTGTAATTTTTCTAGAGAAGTTCCATTTGAAGGCTAATGTTACGCTCTTCAGCTGATTGGATGCCCAAACCACCTTGGTCTTTAGGCAGGAAAATTTTATTTCAGCTGATCAGAGGATGGTACTTGTCAGCGTGGGTCTTGTTCCAGAAAAAGTTTTTATTTATTTGGTCAATTTTAGTTAGAACTCCTTTCGGAAGAAGGAAATTTTGCATGAGATAGTTTGTTTGGGAACTTAGATTTGCACCGAGATTGTTGTTTTTTAAGTTGTTGAAGAGCTTCATCAAAAACACAATTCTTTACTCTTCCACTTACTATGGGAATTCCCAAATACTTTTCTATGCCTCTGGCTACAGGTATATACATTTGCCGAGCGAGATCATAAGCCTTAGTTGGGCATATGTTTTTTGAGACTTGGATGGAACTTTTCTGGTAATTGATAGTTAAACTCGAGAGATTAGAGAAAGACTTAATCATGTTTCTGATTGTGTCCAGAATTTTGTATGAGGCCTTGGCAAAAGTACGGGTATCGTCTTCAAATGTTAAAAGGGGAAATAGGTTACCTTGGGGGGATAATTTGATTCCAACTAGAGCATCCTCTAGGCAAGATTCTACGTATAGTTCTCTAGCTAGGTTTTCCATTACTATAATGAATATGTAGGGAGCCAGAGGGTCACCTTGTCCGAGTCCCCTATCGGGTCTAAATGGTTTGTCAGGGTTATTGTTAACGAGGACAAAAAGAGTCGTTGTCGAAAGACAGTTCATGACCCATTTGATCCATTGAGGATGAAACCCTAGTTTTTTAGAGAGGCTTGAATATATTTCCAGCTTATCTTGTCGTAGGTTTTTTCCATATCAAGTTTTATCGCCATCCATCCATTTTTATTTCATGTGCAATAAGAGTATTATCTTGAATCGATCTACTTCCACAAAGGCTCCCTGGAAGGGGTTGATAATGGATGGTAGGATTGGTTTGAGTCTATTTGCTATTATTTTAGATATAATTTTGTAGATTGTGTTACATAGGCTGATGGGTTTGTAATGGTGAACAGTTGTTGGTGTTTCTACTTTAGGAATAAGAGCTAAGAAGGTCTGGTTTATTTCTTTGACGATGGTTCCAGAATGGAAGAAAGCTCTAACTGCTCTACAGACAGAGTCTCCCACAATATGCCAATATTTAGTGAAAAATTTCAGAGGATAGCCATCTGGACCCGGCGACTTGTTTTCAGCCATGCTAGTGACTGTTTATTTAATTTCTCTGTTAGTTGGAATTTTAATTAGACATTCGTTCTGATCATCGGTAATTTCTTTATTTAGATACATTAGTTATTGTGGGCTTACATCCAGTGTATTTGGACAAAGGAACCTTTCAGCCATCTCCTTCGAAATTTGGTCTTGAATCTGACTTTTGTTAGTGATCAAAATGCCTTCTTTAGATGTGAAGCTAGAGGTTGAATTCGTGCTACATCGAATTTTCACATTAGTTTGATAGTATCTCTTGTTTTTATTGGTTAGTGTAAATGTCTAGTTCTAGTTCATTGCTTCCAGAATTTATAACTGAAGTTTAGGATCTGATTTCTTTTGTGTTCTAGTCTATTTAGTTTGTTGGCATCCATCTTTGAGAGAGTGCCCCAAGGCAGGGCCATAGATAAAGTTAAGAAATAGGTAATTGGGTAAACTTATGGGTGTGAGAAAAATCTTAAAGGAAGGGGTAGAAGTATTGAAAAATGAGGTATCAAAATATTACGATAAGAGATAATAAAAATTAGGAGTGGGTTTTCCCATGAATGTTGATGCTCTAAAGCAACCCATATTGAAGCCAATTTAATTTCTACCTATTTTGTTTTTGTACAAGACTATCTTAGCAAAAATAAAATAAAATTGGAGAGAGTAAGAATTCGAGATCAGACAGGTCTGAATTTCGATAGGTCGACAAGTCGACAGATGGAAGACTGTCGAATATATAACAATTAACAGGAAAAAGGTGCAATAAAACAAGCAGCACGCATGGACTCTACAAAGACGAGTCAATGAATGAAAGGATCTGATTAGGTGTATCTTGTATATCTTTGTATATATTTTTGGTTACAATATCGATCTGATTAGGTGTGTAAAAATATAAAACCAAATCTTTTCATCATGTATATTTATACGTTCAACTCAATGAATGAAAGGATCGTCTTCAATTCTCAATCTTACCTATCTTATAATGTATTTTAAAATAAAAAAATTTGCTAAGGGTAAATGTCCTAACGAGATTTGGTTTATTTTCTCAAAATAAAGTATTTAGTTTATTAAAAACAAAATAGCGGCTTGTTCCAAACTTCCAATCCGGCAATCCCTAATTTCTTCTTCTTTCATCTTTAGTTCGACAGTTTTTCACATTTTCACAGTTCACCTCCGCACCGCCGGCCGCCAGTCCTCCGCCGACTCCGTCCAGGCCTGGATCTGAGGATCTCCGGTCATCCCCGTCCACGACCGAAGACACATGACAAGCCTCTCAAGTCTCGACCCTCTCTCGTATCCGTAAGTTTTCGAATCATTCGATTTTGTTCTCCTTTCTCTCAAATCAATATGAGATTTCATTTCAATGATTCGATCTCGCTTCAAACCGGCTAAATGGGTCATACTCGAGCTTCGTTGGGAAGACTCACGGGCAGGAGAAGGGGTGCACGAGGAAGAGGTGCGAACGGATCTGTTGGTGGAGATCGTGGAGCGGCCGGGCATGGATTGTACCTGTTGGCGAGTCCTTGAATTGTGAGGCCTTTGTTCTGATTTTTGTTTAAGAAATAAGAAGTTGAATTCTTGAATCTAGGTCCTTGAAATCTTGAACTGTTGAAGAAAAGGTTGATTTATTCATGTTAAGGCATTTGATTTTGTTAAGGCATATAATTACAGTGTATGTCTTGTATGCTGTTCATTTTGTTAAACAGGTATGAATCGGTACCGATGTACCACGGAGTATAAAATGTAAATTGATTATTGAAATTTGCGGTGTTGGTTACCATGGTACCGACCTTTGGTAAACGAAAGTCTTGGTACCAACAATATCGGTTACCGATATTAACGGTTGGTACGTGGTACAAAAAAGTTCATACCGAATGTATCGGTACGGTACGTTGTAATCGAAAATTTACCATGGTATTGTACCTTGTCAGCCCTAGAATTGTATTTTCTTTCTTTAGAAAAAAAAGAATTAATTCCATGTGGGTTAATTAAACAACTTTCCCCTATCATGAATTAATTAAAATCGATCATATTTCTATATTCAGAAATTTATATAGCTATTAATATATCGTATTGCCCGTAATTAGTAACTAATTATCAGTGCTCTACACGAGCTTCTGTTTAATTTCGCAAAAATCGGACGCACTTTGGAACTTAAAGAAAAGTCATGAAAAAGCTAAGGATGGTGCAGTTGGAGAAAACACCATTTTTCACCATTCATCATTCGAAATCTGTTGTAGGAGGAAATCGAGTATGCAAAATAGAATGTAAATAAACTAAGGCAAACAAGATTCCGTCCCTTGCAAATAATTACAAGACCTTCTCCTGATGCAGCAGTGGGAAGTCAGGATCGATCCACGAGGAAGCGTGTCAGTGGATCCTAGGTAGCGGAGAAATCTCACGAACAGAGGTGGACCACAGATGTCCTCGATCTCGACTAGGGTTAGTTGACAGAAGATCGGACAAGTCGAGCACAGCACAACAGCAGCTCCCGACGGTTTTGGTCAAGATCGAGTAAAGCTTACACGAGATCGAGTAGACTTGTCGACGTCGGGTTGGCTTTGTCGATCACCTGCACATAGAAGCTACAGCGATCTGGATCGAGAATCAGTACTAGATATCGAGGAGTGCAAGTCGATATCGAGGAAGACTGATAGCATGCATTTAGGTAGGCATAATAGGTTGCATTTAGCTTAGTTAAGATGCATTTCATGGATGGATTAAGTACAATTTGCATATTTGCTCTCTATGTTAGTGGAGTCGGAATCTACACACTTTTATTGATTATTTCAAGTAACTGTGGATCCGAGGATGAGGCATGGGTTAATGACGCATTATAAGAGAATGTCTAGTTGATCGGATAAGCTTACATGAAGATCTCAAGAGGTCCTGAGAAGAAGAAGCGAACCTAAACGAAGAACAAGTGTGCAGAAGTTATCGCCAGACATACTGAACTTGTTTTGCACTTTCTGGAGGCCTCAGTTGTCCGATTGACTATTATGACCATGCATTGGAAAGCTCTTTCAGATTACTACCACTTTTTTGTTGACAAGAAGAGCGAATTCATGATAAATTTTCCGTGAAAAGCCCCTGGCTGCGGCTGCAGCAACCTTGCGGCGCCCGCGGCCAATCAATTTGCAAAGGGTTGGAGGAAACAGTGTGCGTGGGGCGCAGCACCTATGCTGCGCCCGCAAAATTTTGGTCGTCAGCATTAATTCGCAGGGTTTGGATTAATGAAAACCCTAGAACTTATTTATTTCTTTCATGGCCGACTTTGGATGTTTTAAAAGGCCAAGTTTTATGTTATTTTCATAACTTCTATTCTATTCTGTTCATCAGACACTTTAGAGATTTTGAGCGATGCTTTCCATGAGGAACTAAACTCATCAATTCTGCCTGCAATTTGAAGCTTTATTCGGATTGATTGTGAGTTTCTAATCCTCGTTCCTTGTTTCCTATATTTGAATGCTTCAACTTCTTTGTGCTTGATTGTTTATTGATTTGTTCTATCTTGTCTGGCCAACTTGTTAGATCAATTCAATTGCTAAGGTTTTGTAGATTTCTGGTTGTGAACCTTAACCTAAGTGGCAAACTTGTTCCTTTAGGGCTGGTTGAACTAATTGAATAAATAGGAAGTTGAATGTGTTGTTAAATCCTTTTTTAGGGACTGCAAATACCTTAGCTAATCTCTGAACTTAAAGCTATCAATTGGGTTAAATCCTTCTTTAGGGATTGTTCGATTGATAAGGGTTGCTAGGACTGGTTGGACTAGTAACTATATTAGGTCGGGACAAGGGCCTTCATAGGAAACTTAATAGGACGAGAAGAAGTTACAAGGACCGCTTCAATCCAATAAAGTGGAAGATTGTAGGTAGAATTGCTTATCCAAATTGTCTACAAACCAAATTCCTTTGCTTTGCTTTCTTTACTTCGCTTTGATAAAAGGCGAAACTTTCACACACAAAAACCCCCCAATTTGGTTACTTTGGTTGACACTTGAATCACACTTGAATAATAATTTCCCTGTGGGATCGACCTCTTACTTATTGCTATACTAGTTATAGGTTTGAGTTTACTTTGGCGGATCAACGACAGGTTTTCCCTCCGTCAAATTTGGCGTCGTTGCCGGGGAAATTTATTGATTCTTGTGTGTTTTTTTGTGCTGATTTTTGGTGTGGACCACTTACATGGTCCGTACTCGTGCTACTAACATATGTTGAAGGTGAGGTTATTGCAGTTAGACGGAGAGAGTTTTCATCAATACTTCATCAGACTGCAGGAGTAAATTAGCGATGTTTATTCATGGGGATATCAAGCTAGTATAAGGGAAGTGCTTCTATGTATCTTTGATGGCATGAATTTTGAGACACGGAGTCTTGCTGATCGCATGAGTGATGGAGGTTTATTAGATATGGGACTCTCGGAGATGTGGGAATTTTTCTGCTACATGGATCATCAATGTGCGCAGAACGAGTCACTTCCTCCAGTATTTCAAATCGTTGAGACCTCTGTTGCACCTCTTGAGGTCATGGTGGAAAATCACATTGAGAAGGTAGAGGAAGACCACACTCCATCTGACGAGATCATCCCTAGCTCCCCCATTGATGAATCAGATCTAGAGCCTAATGCCGAGGCTACAGAGTAAGTAAAAGTTATCTCCTGCACTAGAGAGAATATTGGTGGATACGTTGATCCATTTGACTGCTACTTTGACAAGCCACCAATAGAATTGAATTGGTGGTATTATATACCCTTTGTGGGTAGTCAAGCTCAGGAATACAATAAGTTGAAACAACTCTTAAATTCTTTATTATTTAGTTTGAATTTATTTGTCTGTAGTGCATGTTTGTTTGTTAGTTGTGCACAAGAGTTTGACAGGTTGATGAGGGCTTTGACTATGTCTTATTAGTGTCTTGAGCTTCAATATTACGTCGAGCCAACGACTTGAAACAAAGGCGCTTCTCGGGAGGCAACCCGAGGTAAGTTTTTCTTTCTTTTTCCTTTTCCTTTTCCTTCACCCTGATTATAGTTGATTCACTTTTGTTGTCTTTACTGTTTCATTGAGGACAATGAAAACTTCAAGTGTGGGGGAGAGGAATTCTGTATATATAGATGCATATAGGAGATCATATTTAAATTTCTGCACCATGTTTAATTTATTTCATTTTTTTAATTAATTTCTTGTTTATTTTCGTAATTAAAAAAAAATCAAAAATTCCAAAAATGAGCATGCATTGCATACATATGTGTTATTCAAATACCCATCTGGCTTAGTTTGTCCTCTTATTTAAATTTCAAGCATGATTCATAAAAATCTCATGGAGTTCTGGATGTTTTGATTATTGTTTTTATTTGATTTTTGTGGAACATGAGCTAGCAAATATAATTGAGCATGTATGATTGAGCTAAAGTATGATTGAAGTTCTCAAAACATGACCATGTGATAATGTTTGGCCTTATTTGGTTTTTTTTGCTCAATTGTGTGAATTACTCTCTTTCTGTTGCTACCTCTTGGCATTGACTGCAATATCTATTTTTAAAGACCGACTCACATGTCTGTTGCTTGCGGAGTTTATGTTTATATTTTGAGTCTATTATTTGAATTTGTGCATATTTAGTGAATAAGGTGGCAATGGTTGATGCACTTAGTAACTGGGTCTACGCATGACACACATGGGCATGATTCGCGCAAAAATGTGTAGAAAACTATCCACTAGGAAAGAAAGCTTGATCATTGAGTAACCAGGTTCATTCATGACACCCATGTTTGCAACTTGCGTCAAACGATGTTCAAGTGGAGTTCATATTAGTAGGTTGAGTGAGGTGTTGATAGACCGGGGCCATTCATGACACCCATGTTTGCGCCTCGCGTAAGGAAAGCACCAAGACAAGAAAAAAAAAGAAGAAAAAAAAGAAAACAAATGAAAAGAAAAAAAAAGTGTCACATTTTATTTAGTTGTCTTTATTGTGTCCCGCAAGTAATGACAGTTCGGTAGATATTTGGTGATATGGTGGTCATTATCTATGAGCTTAGTGCATTTTGGATTGAGTTGAGAGTTGTACCTTAAAGCCTAAACACATGAGTGAAACACATATTTCTGGTGAGGTTCGATGATGTCTACTTCTAAGCTTTGATCACTGGAATACATGCTATGATGTTTGTTTTCTTGGTTTATGTTTTCACTTGATATGATGTTGCTTTTTGATAAGGTTGAAACTTGAAGGGATTTCATGTGGGATACATTGATTCATGTTCATTCTATCATTGCTTGAGGACAAGCAAAAGTTAAGTGTGGGGGAGTTTGATAGCATGCATTTAGGTAGGCATAATAGGTTGCATTTAGCTTAGTTAAGATGGATTTCATGGATGGATTAAGTACAATTTGCATATTTGCTCTCTATGTTAGTGAAGTCGGAATCTACACACTTTTATTGATTATTTCAGGTAATCGTGGATCTGAGGATGAGGCATGGGTTGATGACGCATTATAAGAGAATGTCTAGTTGATCGGAGAAGCTTACATGAAGATCTCAAGAGGTCCTGAGAAGAAGAAGCGAACCTAAACGAAGAACAAGCGTGCAGAAGTTGTCGCCAGACATGCTGAATTTGTTTTGCACTTTCTGGAGGCCTCGGTTGTCCGATTGACTATTATGACCATGCGTTGGAAAGCCCTTTCAGAGTACTACCACTTTCCTGTTGACACGAAGAGCGAATTCATGATAGATTTTCCGTGAAAAGCCCCTGGCTGCGGCCTCAGCAACCTTGCGGCGCCCGCGGCCAATCAATTTACAAAGGGTTGGAGGAAACAGTGTGCGGCGGGCGCATCACCTATGCTGCGCCCGCAACATTGGTCTTCGCGTTAATTCACAGCGTTTTGATTAATGAAAACCCTAGAACTTATTTATTTCTTTCATGACCGACTTTGGATGTTTTAAAAGGCCAAGTTTTATGTTATTTTCATAACTTCTATTCTGTTCATCAGACACTTTAGAGATTTTGAGCGATGCTTTCCATGAGAAACTAAACTCATCAATTCTGCCTGCAATTTGAAGCTTTATTCGGATTGATTGTGAGTTTCTAATCCTCGTTCCTTGTTTCCTATATTTGAATGCTTCAACTTCTTTGTGCTTGATTGTTTATTGATTTGTTCTATCTTGTCTGGCCAACTTGTTAGATCAATTCAATTGCTAAGGTTTTGTAGATTTCTGGTTGTGAACCTTAACCTAAGTGGCAAACTTGTTCCTTTAGGGCTGGTTGAACTAATTGAATAAATAGGAAGTTGAATGTGTTGTTAAATCCTTTTTTAGGGACTGCAAATACCTTAGCTAATCTCTGAACTTAAAGCTATCAATTGAGTTAAATCCTTCTTTAGGGACTGTTCGATTGATAAGGGTTGCTAGGACTGGTTGGACTAGTAACTATGTTAGGTCGGGACAAGGGCCTTCATAGTAAACTTAATAGGACGAGAAGAAGTTACAAGGATCGCTTCAATCCAATAAAGTGGAAGATTGTAGGTAGAATTGCTTATCCAAATTGTCTACAAACCAAATTCCTTTGCTTTGCTTTCTTTACTTCTCTTTGATAAAAGGCGAAACTTTCACACACAAAACCCCCCCAATTTGGTTACTTTGGTTGACACTTGAATCACACTTGAATAATAATTTCCCTGTGGGATCGACCTCTTACTTATTGCTATACTAGTTATAGGTTTGAGTTTACTTTGACGGATCAACGACAAGTTTTCCCTCCGTCAAAGACAGAAAACTAAAACGAAATAAAGTAAAAACAAGTGCTTTGGGATTTCGAACTAAACTTTATGTAAAAGAATTCCAAGATTGGGGTTTGCAACAACGATAACCAAGCATGCATAAGGCAGAGATAAATTAGATAATCATATAACTTGCATCAAAGGACTAAGCTTTCGCCTTTTTCAACAATTAGACAACTCTTTCAAGAAACCCTAATTGTCTCTACCAATTTTATGTTTATAATCCAAGTTGTTAACATGGACCTCCATTAGATGGGTAATAAACACATAACAAGTAGTAGATGCTCAAAACATGATAAAAGTCGGATTTTTACCTCAAACACGCATTGCTATCGTCGGGCTCGCCCCAACCCTAGAAGTGGGTGGACTACTTGCGCTTCATCGCAACCTCAGACATTGATTGAAAAGAAATAACAACTTGCATTGAACTAAATTCAAAGCCTTTACAATCCCGGCAATCCAACTCTCGTTGAATGCCAAAACCCTAAAACCTTCGAACTCCTAAAACTTCTCTGTGAACTACTTCTCTAGCTTTTGAATTGGATGATTCCTAAAATCAGCTCCATGGGCTTTATTTATAGGCTTCTAAACCTTGCTATTCAAGGATAGAAATCTCTATCTATATCTAAATCGATATCTAAAAGCTTTAAAGATAAATAAATGCAATAAAGGAATTAAATCTAAAAAGGGAATTATATCTAAAGACTAAAGTATCTTCATGTGGATAGATGTTGATAGATCTCGGATAGACTCGGCAATCTTCGGCTCCAAGGATTCCCAAACCGAGTAGGACAGCTCAAACCGCGTTACGCGGCTTCTGGAAGATTTCCTCGATCTCGAGGAGTTTCCTCGATCTCGAGTACAATGGTGTCGTCGACTTCAGTGGCTCGGCATGTCGACTAGCTCTTCCTCGGACTGGCTCGGACATTGGCTCCTGGGGTTCGTCAATCTCGAGGACCTTCCTCGATCTTCGAGTAACTTGGTCTCATCAACTTGGCCGGCTTGGTGTATCGGGTAGCCTCTCGTCGATACTGCTCGGACTGGTGCCTTCGGCTTTGTCGATATCGAGTAAGTAACTCGATATCGAGTAGGGTGAGGCTCAGTGTCTGGGTGTCTGGCCAAGTCGGGTAATTCTCCTCGGCATCGTCGATCAGGTTGTCCTCGACTCCGGGCATGGTCTTCGGGGCTTTGTCGATATCGAGTAACTAACTCGATATCGAGGACAGTGCTGGAGTCGGGTTGTTGTGTTCCTCAGCTCCTCGACATGTGCTCCTCGAACAGGGTGTGTCCGGCCATTTCTTGTCGATATCGAGTACCACTCATCGATATCGAGTAGACTTGCTGCTTCCGTCTTTGCTTCTTGGTTTTCTCCCGAAATGGCTCCATATTCTGCCATATTAAACAGAAACTTATGCAGATCTCCATTTCTAGCAAATAAGCATATACTACATAAATTCGATATATTCCCAACTCGAAATATGCAAAGTGTATAGAATATGGAACTAAAATATGCATAAAAACATGGCTACTTTAGAGACATCAAATCACCCCATACACATCCTTTAAGTCTTCGCCTTTTGTCAAAAGCAACATCTCAAGTAGTAGCAATGTAAGACAAGTGAATTTAACGTCATCACACATATATGAGCGATCCATAGGCATAGGCAATATAAATCCAACCTCACAGGGATTATGTGTTTACACTCAGCTCTCAACGTGTTTAGGCTATGTAGATCAACTCTCAACTCAATTCAATATACAATCTCATAAACATTTCAATTTAAATATAAATCCACTTTGCAACCAATTATGAAAATGCAACAAGAATTATCAGGAGGACTTCGCTCAATAGAAGTATTCAAAGAAGATTCCATTCGGCGGGGTTGTAATGGGGCTTGGTAAGAAATAAAGGGTATGGAATTATTTGGCCATGTGGTGCTTAATAAAATTTGGGAATCAAGACTCCTAAATCTCCAACACAACTCAACCAAACCATAACTTTCAAATGTATGCATCAACCAAACTCCCCAACTTATCTCAATAAAGTATGTAACCTTTTAAGCTTTCTTAACCTTCCCCAAAGTATGCATCTTGCGAAAATGAAAGAAATAAGGTGATTTTGGCTCATGCACTTTATTCATAAACGTAAACTTTTCTATACTACATTTTTTTCGATTTTTTTTAAACGAAAATAACATAAAATAACACTAGTGCATTTATAGGGTGAGCCAAAAATCCTTTTATATAGTATGCATAGCAAGATAAAAATATAAAACCAACCCATTTCTCAATAAATTCCAAAAATCCTCCTCACTTGAATTGAAACACAAGCTCATTCCTTCCACAAATCATCATTCCAACCAACTCTAAGTCTTAATTCCCAAATGGGGGTCAGACTCAATTTGGCTAAGGATAGTTTTGTGGAGTTTTATAATAAAAGTCTCAGGCTAATGTTCTGGCTTCAAGCAGGGATAATGCAGGGTAGGTAAAGAGAGGATAAAATTGGCTTAAAAGGTGCCTCCATCATTTAATCCTTATTCACAAAAACATATAAATGCATTGGCTTTGAATAACTATCACAACATTTAGAGATGCATAGGAAGAGTAAATACACTCAAGAAAGCAGAGGAATTTTTAATGTTCTCCCTATAAGGCCAAAATTCTCACTAGGACAAATTTTGTTGGATTTCAACCTTTAGTTTAGGATCATATATGTTCAATTTCATCACGAGTTCACAATCCACATAAAAACAATTTTGAGGACTTAGGCTAAACCTTCCAAACATGCCATAGGATTTACATGATCAAGTCAATCATTATTTATCATCATAGGACATCTAAGTTAGGATATAAAAACTAAGACAATGCAAAAAAACTAAACATGCATTTTTTTTTCTTTTTCTTTTTTCGACATTTTTATTTATTTATTTATTTATATTTTTTTGTAACTAAAAAAAACAAGACTAAAGTATGACAAAAGACTAAAATGCATAAAATTTAAACATGAATGCATAACATAAAAATTTAAAATTTCACCATGTAAAACCAAAAGCAAGACTAAAACATATAATAATGATAATGATCCCTTCCCCCACCCCATACTTAAAATATACAGTGTCCCCACTGTATAAAATAAAAACAAGAGTAAAGGAAGAAACTCACCGAATAACACATCGAGGAAAGCAGATTAGTGCAGGTCGAGTAAACTGTTTGACGATATCGAGTACAGTACTCGATATCGAGGAGACTCTCAGCGTCAAGTGGCTTCTGAAGTCGAGGTGTGTTGTCTGGCTTAGTCGATATCAAGTTGGCCTACTCGATATCGAGGAGTTTCTGGGCTTCTCCTCTTTGTCGTTGTCGACTTGGCCTTCGTCGATTCTGACTGTTTTTTCAGGGACCTCTTATTCCACTTTTCGCGATCCGTTTATGCTTTCCGACCTAAAAGTGTTAGATTGCACACAAAAACAAGACTTTCCACATGAAATATTCTAAACTAAAAATAAAAAACCAAAAATAAAAAACCAAAAACAAAAAACCAAAATCAAAAGTTCAAAGTCCCAACATTCATAAAGTTTTATATACATGCTCTAGATTTTAG
The DNA here is from genome assembly GCA_037127255.1 of Persicaria tinctoria. Lineage (NCBI taxonomy): Eukaryota > Viridiplantae > Streptophyta > Magnoliopsida > Caryophyllales > Polygonaceae > Persicaria > Persicaria tinctoria. The sequence continues at coordinate 24,999,595 of JBANSL010000019.1, read as the reverse complement.
AGTCGCTAGGCCGACTTCTTCTTTCATGCTCAAGGACCATTCATGTGGGGCCCGCTCATGCTTGGCCCTTCTCCTGGATCATCTAGGTCCTGATTGTAGTATGCAAGCTCAGCTGATAAATGGTTGCTTGCATAGTCTCCCTTGGCTCCCTTCTTTTTCTTTCCAGCTCAAAGCTTTCGCAGATTCTCTCGCCATGGGGCCTTACCTCCCCTTAAATTATTGATAAATTTCTTAATGGACTGAGGAGTAGTAGAATTCATACCTGAACTTACCTTTTCGGGCCCAAAACAGAAATCTCCGGGCTTGGGGTTAGTCAATATCGGGCAGGACTGGTCGATATCGAGTACAGGGACCCCATACTTAGGCTCTTGGCAAGTCAGTGGCTCAGCAGAGGAAGAAGTCGATGTTGACGAACCTTTGTCGAGATCGAGTAGCTCCTTTGTCGAGATCGAGTAGCCCTTGTCAATCTCAAGTTGGCTTCCGGTGTCTTCCTCCGTTATTTGCTTGGTCCCGTGGTTGCTGATGCTTTTTACCTCTAGCCATGAAATTTCCTCCTTTGCAGGGCCAAAAGAGAAATCTAAGACCTCATCGCCTATGGTGAAGGTGAGCGATCGATTTTTGACACTAATTCTGGCATCTGCAGTGGCTAAGAATGGTCTACCAAGAATAATACGGCTAGTAGGATCTTCTGCACAATCTATAATAAGGAAATATACTGGGACAAAGAATTTACCAACCTAGATGGGGACATTCTCAACTATACCCGTAGGGGAAATCAATATCTGGCGGAAATCTATGGAGACCCAGATGGGACAACTGGCAACATCCGTCCCCAAGCAATCAGGTACGCTCCCTGGATCCTCTGAACCTAACCCTAAGGGTAAATCTACAAGACAGGTGGCTGCCATGAATCTAAGGAGTGGACGACAGATGCAAACGCCCGAGCGCAACACAGAAGAAGAGGCGACAAAGGACTCCTTGACATCGACCAACCCAGTTGACGTCGACCAAAACCTGGTCGATATCGAGGAACCCTTGGTCGATATCGACCAGAAAGCCGCGCCCAACCCGAAATTGACTTCTGTACTCGACGTCGAGGAGACCCTAGTCGATGCCGACCAGCCTTTTTCCCATATCGACCACCCTTCTGCACCTCCGAAAAAGAAAAAGCTGTCATTCCCAACGAACTCTCCAAAGGATCCAGCTGAGAAGAAGTTTCAGCGTTTCATAAAGATGCTTCAAAGGCTCAATGTCACAATTCCTTTCACAGAAGCTCTTAATGAGATGCCATCATATGTAAAATTCCTCAAGGAGATCTTAAGCAAGAAGCGGTCATCCCTTGCTATATGCCTCATAGCTAATAGCGATGGGCCTTCAGCCACGGATTTTAGCAACGAAAATTTATAGTCGTGGCTACGTCTGTGGCTAATAGTAGGCGACATATCCCGTGGGTGTGGCTACGTACCAGGTTTGAAAACAACCTTGAAATTGAAGTCATCGATAAAGTCGTGGCTAAATTCGTTGCTGCAAATAGGTCATGAGCCTAGTCGAGTCCGTTGCTGATCCGTTGCTATGGTCGTGGCTAATGCCGATTTTCATTTGTTTCATGATTTTGTAGCAAATTTTGTATACTCGTATTTTGAAAACATTATATATATATATATATATATATATATATATATATATATATATATATATATATATATATATATACATATGATATGGAAAATATATAAATACATAAATAAATTTTATACATTATAAGTAGGTCAATAAAATGTTAATGGAAAGGGGAAACAAACCAAACTTATTGAGTACAAACCGACCTTACAAATTTTTTTTGCAATAATCTAAGTAAAGAAAGCTAATTTTGTCTCATGGAGATAACAACCGATCTATGTGAAATCCTCCAAAACACTACTCCTGAACAAGTCATGCATATCAAATTCAACAAACCAAATCAACACACCAAAAAATGAAAACACAAGAAACCCCCCAAACTCATAAAGAGCATTCAAAGCCCCAAAAAATCTAACACAAAATCATACCTCCGAGGCCTCAAACGCATCAAACCTATACGGTCAGCAATTTCTCCATCCTCCACCTAAATACACCAACATTAAATCCTTCAAGATGATAATAATCATAATAACGAATTCCAACCAAGGATTCACAGCATAATTCATCATATTTGAAAGATATGTTGATGGTTACACGGCCATATAAGCTCTTTTACACAAATTATGCATGACATTTTATCTATGTTTACTATCAATGCAATGACAGCCATAGCTATATAACGTATATATATAGCCGGTCATACAAGCTCCATTCTAGCATATCACCAAATTGTGCAGAGAAGTAAATCAAACAAGAAATAAATTGTGAATGGAAAATTTTGGTAAACTAAAAGAAATGCATGATTTTAAGAACAAATATGATGCAGTAGAAATGAAACTCATACTCTGTCACTCCTCAAGCCACATTGCCTTGGAACCTCCTCGACTATCAAGCCATCAGGGAGTATTGAACACACAATTTGCTATGAAGTAGAAGGTGCCACATCTTTTCTTATTCGAGCCGATTCAAACTCCTCCAGCCTCCACAACTGACTCAGATGCAAATTGAGTAAGTCAATCGTATGAGGACTCTACAACACCAGCAAATTGTTCAAAGTTAGCAGAAACTAGTATAATTTTCTTTATATTTTCTTAAATACCTTTCCATTGTATACAATTCTCCTTACAGTTCCAAATCATGGAGTACCTTCCTGAAGAGAACATCAACGGAAACAAATCACAATCCGGAAACAATGAAATGAATTTTAATCAGCGTGTTTATTATGAAGCATGAAACTTTAGCGCATCAAAACACAAATTAACTTTCCAATTTGACAACTTCTTTTTAGCCTTTCTATTTCACATTAAATCCTTCAAAAGAATAAAACTAAGAATGCAACCACCGAATCTTCAAGGTAGAAGGTTCTAATAGAGGAAATGTACCTGGACAATTGTTGAAGAAAGCCGACACTTAGGAATGAGAAGAGTGTTCTTCCTCACTGTGTTCAACTATCGAATAAAATCTTCAAGGTAGAAGGTTCATCGTTCGCATCTGTTCTTCAGACTGACACCAACCAAATACAGAGAAGAAGAAGAGTTTGAATAGTTGGCATATTCAAATTTCTGAAATCGAGAATGAGAAGAAAGGAGAGAAATGCCTCGCGGCGTTGGCGGTTGATTTTGTCGATTTGAGGGCGGAGTAGTTGGATTTGCACTTGAACACAGTGAGGATGAACCTACTAGAGCACGAAACCACCGGATCTGGAAACTTTGAGGGAGGGGAGAGTGTCCGACCAGAAGGCGCCACCATGGGAGGCCGAACAAGCCGAGAATCTGATAACGAAACCGCCCCGCCGAATAGCTGTGAGTTTCTTTTCGTTTTAGATCTACGCGCGGTGAAGAAGAGGCAGACGACGACGGAGTTTTGGAGAAGGCGAGGTTGGGGGATTGTTGGTGGAGAGCAATGGCCAACGATGGGCAGTGTGGAGGCCGCTAAGGTGGTGATGGGTCTCAGACAAAGAGGAATGACGGGGAGGGAAGTGGAACACGAAAAGAGGAATGACGGTGATGGCGTCTGCCTTTGTGAAGTGGCGTGTATAAGAAATGAAAAAATTGGGTTAGAGGCTTACTTGTTTCCGCTTTAAATTTTGGCCGAAATTTTGGGTGGAAAATTTACCGGCCAAACATATATTAGGCGGTAAAATAATTTCGATAGGGTGATTTTTTTTTCTTCACAATTTATATATAGAAAATAAAACTATCAATACAACTATTTATTATAATATATATTTCAAAAAATAATATTTCTCAAATTTAATTAGATATCTATATATTTTTATACGATTTTACAAAAAATCATTAAACTAGTTCAGTACCCGTATCTTATGGGCATTTTTCAAATATCAATTTTAATATTTATATGTTTGGTATAAAAAAATTAATATAAAAAAAATTTATTCGTTAATATAAGGTTTTATTCAACATTTATTAGTCACTTATATGAGTTTTCCTCAAAACATACTCTTATAGTATTCTAATAAGAATTTACTAGTTAATATAAGGTTTTATTCAACATTTATTAGTCACTTATATGAGTTTTCCACAAAACACACTCACATTGTATCCTAAAAAGAATTTACCGGTTAATATAAAGTTTTGTTCAACATTTATTAATCACTAGCTTATATGAGTTTTCCACAAAACACACTCTTATAGTATTCTAAAAAGAATTTACTGGTTAATATAAGGTTTTATTTAACATTTATTAGTCACTTATATGAGTTTTCCTCAAAACACACTCTTATAGTATTCTAAAAAGAATTTACTAGTTAATATAAGGTTTTATAGTATTATAATAAGAATTTATTACTTAGTATAAGGTTTTATTAGCTACTTATATGAGTTTTCCTCAAAACATAACCTTATAGTTTTATATTAGGAATATATTACTTAGTATAAGGTTTTATTAGCTACTTATATGAGTTTTTCTTAAAACATAACCTTATAGTATTTTAATAAGAATTTATTACTTAGTATAAGGTTTGATTAGCTACTTATATGAGTTTTTCTCAAAACATAACCTTATAGTATTATAATAAGAATTTACTACTTAGTATAAGGTTTTATTAGCTACTTATATGAGTTTTTCTCAAAACATAACCTTATAGTATTATAATAAGAATTTATTACTTAGTATAAGGTTTTATTAGCTACTTATATGAGTTTTCCTCAAAACATAACCTTATAGTATTATAATAAGAATTTATTGCTTAGTGTAAGGTTTTATTAGCTACTTATATGAGTTTTCCTCAAAACATAACCTTATAGTATTATAATAAGAATTTATTACTTAGTATAAGGTTTTATTAGCCACTTATATGAGTTTTTCTTAAAACATAACCTTATAGTATTTTAATAAGAATTTATTACTTAGTATAAGGTTTTATTAGCTACTTATATGAGTTTTCCTCAAAACATAACCTTATAGTATTATAATAAGAATTTATTATTTAGTATAAGGTTTTATTAGCTGCTTATATGTGTTTTCCTCAAAACATAACCTTATAGTATTATAATTAGAATTTATTACTTAGTATAAGGTTTTATTAGCTACTTATATGAGTTTTCCTCAAAACATAACCTTACAGTATTATAATAAGAATTTATTACTTAGTATAAGGTTTTGTTAGCTATTTATATCAGTTTTCCTCAAAACACACTCTTATAACATCCTAATAAGAATTTATTAGTTATTATAAGGTGGTATCAACATTTATTAGTTACTTATATGAGTTTTAATCAAAATATACTCTTATAACATTCTAATAAGATATTATTAGTTATTATAAGGTGTTATCAACATTTAGAAGTCACTTATATTAGTTTTCCTCAAAAAATATTCTCATAATATTTTCATAAGAATATATTAGTTCCTATATGATTCTGTTCAACACTTGTTAGTTACTTATATGAGTTTTCCTAAAAACATATTCTTATAATATTTTAATAAGAATTTATGTGTTAATATAAGGTTTTATTAAACACTTATTAGTCACTTATATGAGTTTTCTTCAAAACATACTTTTATAGTATTCTAATAAGAATTTATTATTTAATATAATGTTTTATTAAACATTTATTATTCACCTATATGAGTTTTCTTCATAACATACCCTTATAATATTCTCATAAGAATTTATTAATTAGTTAATACATGTTTTTTCAACACTTAAAGCTCATTTAGGCTCATAATAAATTAAAGCTCATTTAAGCTCAACCGTAAATAGCCACGGATTTAGCCATGGATATGGTCGTAGCTAAAATCGTGGCTATTGTGGATGGGCCCATTAATATGGGCTAATAAGGTAATTGGGCTGATCATTTCTAATGGGCTATTGATCCATGCCGAACTCATAATATTTGTTCTTTGTTGGCCACAGATTCAGCTACGATTCAAGCTAACTCACCCCATGTCCGACCCGCCTACGATAACCGATCCAAGCCCACTTACCTCGTGTCCATTGCATCGTCGGATTTCTGATGCTGAATAGCCACGGATTTAGCCACGAGGTTGATGTTGTTGCCAAATCAGCATCGAATACAGCCACGAAATAAGCATTCGTAGCTAATTTCGTGACTAATTACCACTATCATCCACTTCTTCAGCCACGAAATCAGCCACGGGCATTGTGTTCGTTGCAATTAGCAACGAATTTGATGATGTGGCATTTTTGGGTGAACACCAACCACGAAAATAGCCACGGTCAAGAACAGTCGTGGCCAATGTCATTGCTATTGGCAACCAAAACAGTGTCGGCTGACATTCGTGGCTAAAAATCCGTAGCAATTTCCTTTTTTTTTTAGTAGTGTTAGATATATTTGTATAAAAATATTTTCAAAGGATGTAAAGGAAATTATTTAATTGGAAAAAAGTGATTTGCATTCATCAATCTCATATTATAATCTTATTAGAAAAGTTTGATATATTTGATGTTGATGGAAATTTTTTAGGATATTTGTAATGTTAGAAATTTATAAGATATGATCAGGCTAATTTAATGTTTAGGGAAAAAAATTATATCATGGTTAGATGATTTGATATATTCGGAGATCGAAATTAATTATGTTGAAAATATGTAACGAATTAGTTAATTAGAAAAAAAAAAGTTGTGTTTATCAATCCCATACGTAAATTATAACCTTATTACAAGAGTTACATATATTTGATGTTTACAGAAGAAATTTTGGATATTTATAATTTTAGAAAATTATAAAGTCATATTGTTGATTTCACGTACAGGGAAAATTTTATAGGGAAAACTAATTAAAATACCCTCACCTTTGGGGGTATGGTAAAAATATATCCTCAACTTTTAAATGTAATAAAAATATCCCGACCTTTGAGGGTAGTGGTAATATATTACCACGGGTTTTCTCATTGGTCAAAAATGCTGACAAGGCAGCCTACGTGGATTTTGTTTTTGACAAGACAATTTACGTGGAAGCATTTTTACAAATTAGCACTAAAATCGGGTTTTCTTAAACGATTTCCTTAGGAAAAAAATGCACCGACAACAAAATTAAACCCGAAAAAAATGAAATTGATTCAACCAAGCAACTAATCCGGTCAAAATTGCCTCAAATTAACACAACACGAATATTCCTAACACCAAACCGACAACAAAACTAAACCAAAAACAACAGCAACAACAAAGAGGGAAAAAAAGACTTATTCAGCTAAGTTCGTGAACGAATCAAAGAGAACGAAAGCTCAAGATAGGCGACCACGAGGGAGGAAGACTGTCATTGAAGAGGAACTATGAGCTGCCTGGAAGACCAGAAGACAGTTCAAGGGGCGATCATGAAAGAAGATAGGAGGGAGGAAAAGACGTTGCGTATGAACCCGGTCCAACTCTTTATTTTTTTTCCTAAGGAAATCGTTCAAGAAACCCTTGTAAAAAATCAACGTAGGATGTCTTGTCAGTATTTTTTATATGTGAAAAAACATGTGGTAATATTACCACTACTATCAAAGGCCGGGATATTTTTATTACTTTTAAAAGTTGAGGATATATTTTTACCATACCCCCAAAGGTTGGGGTATTTTAATTAGTTTTCCCAATTTTATATCATCTTTAGATGAGGTAGATATAGTTGAAAAAAATATTTTCATAGTATGCAACCGAAATTGGAAAAAAATGGTTTGCATTTATCAATCCCTATATGTAAATTGTAACTTTATTAGATGAGTTGGATATATTTGCACTACAGGAAAACAGTGTCAATTTCGACACTTTTTGTGACCATTTTCGACGTTTTAAAGCGTCGCAAATTTCAATTTCGACACTTTTAAAAAGCGTCGAAAATTCTTGCGTCACGAATGACAAGTGCTATTTTCGACGCAGAATTATGTCGCAACCAATCTCGATGCCATAGGGGGTCGAAAATGACATGCCAATTTCGACGCTTTAGGGCGTCGAAATTGGCCTGTTATTTTTCAAATGACATGCCAATTTCGACACCATAAAGCGTCGAAATTGGCCGGTTAATTTTCAAAAAAAAAAAGATTTTTCTTCATTCATCCTCCTTTGATTACACATTAATTTAAATCCTTTAATTAACAAAAAATACATTAACACAAATCCAATAAAAGCATTAGACTAACGAATCAAGATCTTACATGGGTAAATTAAAAATAATATACATGACAGCTAAAGAGTGGATCAACATCAATAAAATGTATAATTTCTTCTTTACATCTACATCATTTCAACCAACATTGATATAAAAATTAATCAATGTAGCTGACATGCACCTGAAAAAAGATCAAAACATAAATCTGAGTAAAATATCTGTTTTACATGCTTTGAATGGCAAGTCCAATAAATAAGTGCAATGCATATCAAGAATAAAACCCAGTGTAAGTGGAGTGAAATACAAAGACTGCTCCACTAGTAGAAAATCGGGATTTTACCCCATAACCTATTACCCCGGATCTCATAATTATGGGGTATAATGGCAAAACTGACAAGTTATCTTTATTTTTTTTTATTAAAACAAATATACCCCGGATCATATAAAAAATATTCGGGGTATATTATATTGGTATATTAATTGTATCATATTTTATACCCGGGCGTTTTATTTTGACAAATATACGGGGTAAAAGGGTATTCTTTTAATTTAATTTTTTTTTTGTAAAACAGATGCTCGCTTCTTTTGATTAAAAAAAAAAATCTCTGTAGCTTTCCTCTTTCTCCTGTGCACGAGAGATCGAGCAGATCGCGCGGCTGTGTCCATCCTCCATCCTCCATTGTGTGCTCCGACCACCGACCACCGACCACCGAGCCTGCTCCGACCACCGAGCCTGCTCCATCGTCGGCTCCCTCTGTCGCCGATTCCTCACCCGCCGAGCCCCAGCGCACAGAGTGCTCCCGCCGACCTCCATTGCTGACCGAACCTCCATCCTCCATCACTGGCCTCATCTGTGTGAAGGGAACCCCCCATTAACGTCTCCTCTTCCTAGGTAAACAAAACCCCCTAAATTTCAGATTTTGCAAAAACCCTAATTTCTTTCGTTTCGAGATTTTTTGGGGAGCTAGGGTTTATCTGTTTTTGTTGTTGTTGAATGTTCGATTTGTGGAGGGTCCGTTAATACTTTATTTGTTTGGATGATCATATGCGATGGATTCGGTCAGAGATGCGCTTGGAAAGTGGGGGAAGAGGGCGGCCGACGCAACCAAGAAAGCCGAGAATCTCGCTGGGAACATGTGGCAACACTGTAAGTGCTCAATTGAATGGCCGTTTTGTTTGATTTAGTTTTTTATTCCTCAATTCCAATCGGTCAGTTGTAATTTCTATAAATGCGAACCTTTTAAATTATCAATATTACTAATGATATGGATGTTTTGAGTGAACACGGGGAACAATTAAGCTCTGAATCTTGTACCTTGTGAAGGATCTCAGTGGATTTGTAATCGGTGGACTGAACTCATTCTAGATGCTTCTGGTTTTTCACATTGCTTGGTTCAATTTCAAGAGGCCTTAAATGGTTGTTTTTATCTGCTAGACATGCTAATTCTATGTAACTCTATGCCTTGATCCTTGTTAGAATTTGTATTATGGTTGATGATGTATGAGATTAATATGAATTTAATCCTGTCACTTTACCATGTCATTACCTGATAGGTTTAACATTCAAGGAATAATGACGCATGTTGATATGTTTTGTTTTGTTGCTATTAGAATTGAGAGTAATCTAGTACACTTCAAGTCTTGGGTGTTGCTAACTGTGCTTGCAATGCGAACTTCTGTTTTTGCTTATTGTGCATTTGAGTGGATTCGGTGATGCTATTGCTAATAGTTTTAAACCTGTGGGAGATATATTGAATGCATCATGACTTTTTTGGTTTGGATCAGTGAAAACAAGCCCTAATGTCGTTGATGCTGCGGTGGCTAGAATAGCTCAAGGAACAAAAGTTCTTGCTGAGGGTGGATATGAGAAGGTGTTTCGTCAAACTTTTCAAACTACTCCAGAGGAGCGACTTCAGAAGTCTTATGCATGTTATCTCTCTACATCTGCTGGTCCAATCATGGGAACTTTGTACTTCTCAACCGTGAAACTTGCATTTTGCAGTGACAATCCTCTTCCATGTCAAGTTGGTGAGAAGACTGAGTGGAGCCATTATAAGGTTAGCCTGTCCTTGTGCAAATTGTTATTCTCTTATTTGATGAATTTAAGTAGCGGGGATCACTCATCGGACAACATTCGCAATTTTATCTTTTGATTTCTATGCTCTTAATTAGACCTAAAAGTTGATGCATAGTAGTCCAATAGAGAATAGAGACATAAGAAGTATGGTAGCCAAGCACCTTTGTTCTTATTAATGATGGAGTATATAATATAGCTCGGGCATGCATGTTTTTTGCTCTTATGAACTTGATTTAAGGAACAATGCAGGTACCATCTCGCATCTCATCTCGAAGAGAAGATGTGTCAGGATTGATAGAATAGGAAATAATTGAGGTTTGTCAACTCATCCCTTCTTATGCTACCTATCCTTGATTTTAGTGGAGCATTTGTATCTTTCTTTTGGAACAGTGTAGTCATTTGTGACTTGTGAGTCTGAATTATCCATCCTGAATTATCCCATTAGAGTTGAGTAAAATAGATGACAATAAGATTGCATGTACCTGAAAAGTTTGATGTATTTTCATCAATAAATGTTGTATGATACTTGGTATTTTTTAGGAATATTTGGGCTTCACATTGATGCATGGATAAATGTGTGCAAGTGAGAGGTTAGGAAGATTAAAGGGACTTAGATCACCACTCACCAACCCAGAAAATACTCATGTATTGAGATAAAAGAACCAGATACTTATCAAAGGAGGTCATCCCCAGTGAACCCAAGGCAAGTTGCCTAAAGATCGGATCCTAATTCCAAATTGGATAAAAAGAAAATAGGGACGCAACCTTGTATTTAAACTACCTCACAGCTGTGATCTCACAAGGATCACAGCCTGTGACTCTTATCATTCCCCTCTAACAAACTGACATGTCAAACACCCTGTTGCCCTCACCTGGCTTTACACATTATTTGCTCCCCTTTTTTGTATTTCCTTCTAGAATAAACTATAGGCCCTTTTGAAGGCCGACTGCTAGCATAATGGTGGCTCTTTGTCCGGCTTGTGAAAAAGATAAATTGATAATGTTCTCCCAAATGCAATGGTCATAGAAATCAGGAATTGTAAACAAGAATATATTGGTATTTGGTCACCTTGCATTTCATAAACGCATGGATTTTCATCACTATTTGAGATTAGAAGTGTTCTCTTCACCCTTCAGAAAGTAGAGCTTTTGGTTTTAGAAGATGTTTATGTTCTCTTCACCTTCCTTGCCTTTGTTGCCCATGTTAACTTTTCTCTTCCCTTATTTAGGTGAAGTTGATCGCATAATTGCTTTTGGGCAGCTTAAGCGGTTTGCATATCGTGAATTGCAGCTAGCTACAGACAGCTTCAGTGAGAAAAATGTTCTTGGCCAGGGAGGCTTTGGCAAGGTGTATAAAGGTGTCTTATCAGATAATACAAAGGTTGCTGTGAAAAGATTGACAGATTATGAAAGTCCAGGTGGTGATGCAGCTTTCCATCGTGAAGTTGAGATGATAAGTGTAGTTGTTCACAGAAACCTATTGCGTCTTATAGGGTTTTGTACCACAACAACAGAGCATCTGTTGGTTTATCCATACATGCAGAACTTGAGTGTTGCTTACCGTCTATGAGGTATTGTAAAGATGATTCCTGTTTACTTAGATCTCAGAATCTTAGCATGATCTCAGTCTCTTATTTGGTGTAAATTTACAATAACACACTAGACAATTTACCTCTCATGCATTGGCAGGTTGTTATCCACCCAAGTAAAGGTTGTTAATCCTTCTACGAACAAGACCAACCCAGCTGAGAAGTACATACATATTATTACAATCGACGAGCATGAGTTCTGGTTCATGGGATTTGTAAACTATGAGTCTATGATAGTGCAGTAAAAAATCTGAAAGGAGTCCAGTGAAATTGTGAACACTGCTGGTGTTGATGTCGATATGTTACAATTAGGTATTAAAGTTTTTTTTTGTGTTATATGTTGTTCTATATCATCAAATCAGCTTACCAATTAAATCTAGCTAGAAATCGATTTGGTTCCTTGATTTTGAGAGACTAAAAGGCTTTATCTGCTTGATACTACTATACACCCCGGATTATTTCAATTTTATACCCCGGCTAAATTACAATCCGGATTCGATATAATATATACCCCGGATTTTAAATAAATATACCCTGGACGTTTTGTTTAGGGGAAATCGGCTACATGTATATACCCCGGATTATTTTAATTTTATACCCCGGATAAAAAAAATTTACAACCAGGATTGGGCATACCTAATACCCCGGATATTAGCATAATATACCCCGGATATTACTAGAATATACCCCGGGCGTGTCTTTCATAGCACTTTTTTTTCAGTTTTGCCTAGGTTTTATACCCCGGATTTTTAAAAAATATATATCCGGGGTATAAAGTCGGACCATGTATTAACCCCACCCTAGTTCTACCCCGGAGCCCTATATTGTCAGATCCGGGGTATATTTAAAAAACGTTCGGGGTATATTAGTGATTTTCTACTAGTGCTCCTAATCTCCATTCTCTGGCCAGTTCCATCTTTACCAACGAAAACTAATCCCACCTCCTCATGTTGATTGACTACTTCAGGATTAATCTAGATGAAATTAAAAGAAAAGCACAATTAGGTTAGATGACCAGTGAAATACCTCACTTGTAGGAAATCATTGATATATTCAACCAACCTCATATCTATGTCGATGCCTCTCATCCACGAAGCTCACATTGCCATACTAAACATGTTTCCAACATAGTAATCGGAGCTCTTGTGAAAAATGCAAGATCCAGTTTTAAAAAATCATCAGTTAAGGTCTTCTTACAGTTTTGCAGACTTGTTGTCCTTAACAAGGAAGTGTGTCCTACGAGATCCAAATCTCATAGTTCCACCCATATGCGTTTTCGAACCCTGCTAGCACAATTTTCAAATATTTTAGCGTTTGTTTTCAATGAGACTTCAGAGGCCATCAATGAATACTCTAAAAACGAAAAAGAACATGATAAAACCTCGGGCATGAATATAACATAAGGGTTTCTGGTTTTGGGATCAAACTATGTGCTATTTGCATCTTTTACACCGATAACCGATCTGGCAAATTCTATCACAGCAATCTGCATGCCTAGACAAATTCCAAAGTATGGGATTCTATTTTCTCGGGCATAGTTGGCAGCCAGGAATTTCCCTTCAACATCCCTATCTCCGAATCCTCCGGGGACCAAAATACCATCTGTGACCTCAAGATTAAAACAGTAACAATGAACATCAGAAAATTTGAAAAAAGAACATTCAACAAAACTTCAGTTGGGCAAAAAATCCACTCCTGTCATGGAACGCCTACCAACTTGTTCTTATTTAGAATAGCTCGAGACATTGTATTAAGAATTTTGTGATGTACTATTTTCCAGAGAACATATTCTAATAGCATGAGTTTAAGCATATTGATAGCAACCTTGAGAACATATTCTAATAGCATGAGTTTAAGCATATTGAGCAGACTCCATGCTTTGCTGTAATTTTCAGGATCCTGTAATATATAAACCACTTGTAAGCAGCAATTTAAAGCATATAATCTCGATGCAAGAACAAGGATGGGATGATAAAAAAAATAAAAAATAAAAACCTCTAATCTCATCGAATCTTCAAGATTATCAGCTGGAACCCAATCCACAACAAGTTTCTTGCCACGAGCAACAGATGCATGCAAAAGAGCATGCAGGATGCATCAAAGGCAAATTAACATGAAAGTGGTCAAGATAATGCTAAATTTGAGTCCTTGAATTTTAAACATTCGCAACATGAACAAAGACTTCAATCCCGTCGATCCAAATCTGTCATTTTACTAATGACTTTCCTGAAAATTGCATCTACTATATATGGCATTTTCAACTAATACAAGAGAGAACGGTCCAGAGAGAAGATTAACCATAATACAATATCAATAGTAATTACCTTCACTACGGAGAGATAAGCATCGGTAAGGCCTGTATACTTCCCAACCACAGCAATTCTTACCTATTAGTATTGGAAACAGCAGGAAGAATCAACAATAGATATGAAAAAAAATATATTTGATTTGGAACCCACAGGCTCGTGCAATTTGTCACAGATTTCAGCCCTCAAAGTCCACTTGTTCAATTCAGGCTCTCTGAGACAGCTGCATATTAAGAAAATTTGCAGCAAGGAAGAAGATCCAAACTCATATAACATCAATACAAAACAAAATGAAGAAGCATTATAGAACAACAAACCTAGAAACGCTCAACACTTTCAAGAAGCATTATGTTATCTTCCTGTTCAAAACAATTATGGTATGAAAAGGTTCAATACAAAGGTAGCTAAATACAAGTCGTATACAAATATCAGATCTTCTTTATATTTATAAAGGGTCAATGGCAAGGTGACTATATTTATAAAAGTTTAATGGCAAGGTGACTATATACCGGTATATGGCAAAGTTGTGACAGCTTGGCCTTAATATTGGTGACAAGAGGAAAACATGTCGTTGTTCTTGCCAAAGAATACTCAAACTCACAACTAGTATAGTGTGTAAGCAAGAGGTCGATCCACAGGGAAATCTATTCACTTCAAGTGCAAATCTAATCACTAGTAGAGAATATGGGGGGTTTTTGGTGTGAAAAAGATCCGCCTTTTATCAAAGCGGAAGCAAGCAAACAAAGTAAATTGATTGTAGAATGCAGTGGAAGGAAATAGGTTCACGTACAATTTATCACTTCGATTGATGAATTCGATCTTTGTTTCAGCCTCTAGTTCTTGTCTTTTCCTATCAATGTCCTTGTCCAGATCTTAGGTAAATTACTAGTCCTACGAGTCCTAGCAACCCTTATCTCTAAATAACCCTAACACGGTTAAGATTCAACCTAGAGATAGCATTAAGATTATGAATTAACCAAGGTACACATAATATCAAGCTACGAGTCGATATTCAACATGTATTCAACTTCCTACACATCCAATTAGTCCTACGAGTCCTAAAGGGATATGATTGCCACTTGGGTTAAGGTTCGCTACGAGGAATCTACAAACCCCTAGCAATTGAATGAATCTACTCTAACTAGTTGATCAGGCCAGAGAGAATAAAACACATTCAAGCAATTAAGCACACAGAAGTCAGAACATTGCAATAGGAATAAGAACTAGATTAAGAAACTCACAATTCAACAATCAAAGATCTAAACTGTAGGCGAAACCTTGAGAGTTTAGTTGCTCATGCTCAACGGCGCTCTCAACAATAGAATAAAGTGCATAAGGTTAGTGAAAATAATAACTAGAAAAACCTTAAATAGTCTTTAGAAAGTCGGCCAAATAACTTAATAAAAACCCTAAGTAAAGTCCAGTCTTGAATCGGCGTTTCTGTGAAGGCCGCGGGGCAGCCACCACAGGCCGCGGGGCGTCCAGGCGATCAGCGAAATCGTTCGACAGAGCTTCGAGCCGCGGGGCGGCTTTTACTGTTCACAGTAATTTTTCCGTTTCGAATTTGGTCTCGATGTCAACATGAAAGTTGTAGATCTCGGAAATAGCTTTCCAACGCATGGTCATAATAGTCAATCGGACCACCGAGGCCTCCAGAAAGTGCGAAACAAGTTCAGCATGTCTGTCGACAACTTCTGTTGACTTGTTCTTCACTTAGGCTCTCTAACTTCGATTCCGCATCCGGGCTCTTCACTTTTCCTCCTCCTCTTCACTCTTCCTTCATCCATGAGCCTCCTCATTCCTAGTCGGATCCACATATACCAAAAATAATCCATAAAAGCGTGTAGATTCCGATTCCACCAACAACACAAGTATAAATGCAAATCTAGCTTAAACTATTCATTATACACATCTAAATCATGCTAAATGCATCCTAATATGCCTACCTAAGTGCATGCTATCAATTGGCATCCAAAACCTACAGATAATGTAAAAGGTTTGAGATTCGGTCATTGAATATGAAGTTTGGGTTTTTTTTCAATACAAATTTAAGCTATTCTTTGAAGGGAAGCAGGGGCATAGACATTTGTGCTGCAACAGGCCAGAATGTCTAGCTAGCTTGATCGATATATATAGTATGAAATCAAACATAATAATTGTGAACAATATCAATTAAAAATAAAAGAAAGATGATGAAAGCTTCCAAATTAAACAAAACAAGTGAACAAGCTAGGCAGGAAATGGAATCCGGATGCATGCTTAATGATGACAACAACTATTAGTACAATTCAATAATAATTAAGAGATATATGGATCGAGAAGAGAGAGGAAGACAATACCTGGCCATGGAGGAGAAGACTCTTTCGGATCTAGAAAATCAGAGAAGAGAGAGGATGAGTGATGGAGGTCTACACTCCACGAAGCTAAGATCTACACTCGAAGCCGAAGAACGATGATTCAAACCTGGAGGACGGCGATTTGAAGCTGCCGACAGGAATCCAACTGCCAGATCTCTCTTTCGATCACTTGAAATTTCCCTTGCCAACAAACTGCACATTTCTTCAAAGCTGGAGATCGTTGAAGATGAAGATCTACACTCGAAGCCAGAGATCAGCAATCTGAAGCCAGCGAATGGCGATTCGAAGTGAGAGATTGGATTATTAGGGTTAGGGTTACGACTTACGAGGGACAGGTGGAGTGCGGAGAAGGAGACAGGAGATAATGGAGGGACTCAATTTTGGGAAAATGCGGGTGTAGAAGTGGGTCTTTGAATCTGATATATTTTTATTGCAAAAATTAAAAAGGCAGGCCATTTTCGACGCCAATGGGTGTCGAAAATTAACGACGCATACACAAAGCGTCGAGAGACTAGCGTCGAAAATTACATGTTTTTTTAGTAGTGTTGATGTTTAGGGAAGAAATTTAGGATATTTATAAATTTCGAAATTTGGAAGATAATGCTAATTTCATGGTTAGGAACAAATTTATTTCATGTTTAGATGAATCAGATATATTTTAAAAAAATTGTTTTGCAATTATCAAACCGAAATTAGTTAATTGGAAAAATTGCTTTGCGTTTATTAATCCCGTATTAGTTACCTAAAATTAGTTTATTGGACAAGCTAAGCAACGTCATAGCGAGTCGCTAAGGCATTGGAGCGACAATGACCCATGACTTCTTATCGCTGAGGTGAGTGCATCAGTTCTACAAGAGAGAACATCGTCGCCCAGGCCAAGTCGTCCTACATTAAGACACTCCTCTTCCAAGCATACACCGTCTCCTGTGATCTCGAATGCTAGAATAGGACTCATTTACTCGGACGACGTGGGTGCCTCAGACGAGTCAAATGAGGAAACAAAGACAAATACAGAGAGGTTTAAGGAATCTAACATACATGTATCAGGCCACTAATCAGGAGGCATTCAATGCTATTGCATATGATTACCATAATATGGCTACTGATGCAGTGATTGCCCGCATATGTACCAACATCAGGAATATCATTTTATATCATCACAAATGAACCTATAAGCACAGTAGTATGCACGACAATTCTTTCCACCACAATCCACAACAGAAGGTCCAATAGAACCCACCAGGGCAAGTTGGGGCGCATTATGTAAAGGAAGCCCAGTAACATCCTCCCTCAAATGACAGTTGAACACCAGATAATGAGCTACTCATGTGGGTATGACTCACAAATGTAGGCTTATTTGGATGGGGCAGGTATGTAGTCACATGAATCTGCTTGCGAAATTTATCACATAATGTCATCAATTAAATTATTAACTAATGCACAAACTGGTTTGTTACCCTTGGGAAAATAAGCTACTTTTGATTCGTTCGGCGCGACAAACATATCACCTTCTTGAGGTCTTCGCCTCATGCTCTTCATCCTTTGAGTTGGTTCAGGTTTGCATAACAGAGTGGCTTGACGGTATTGGAGGATGGTGGAATGGACCATTACCATTACCCAATTGTGTTGATCTGACTGTTAATTTTCAGTATGAGTGCTATATATGAGAGTGTGATTTACTTTCTTAATAACAATAATAATAATAATAATAATAATAATAATAATAATAATAATAATACAGGCAGAGGCCTTCTTAATAATACAGCGTTCACCAGGCGATTGCGATTGGCGATTGCGCAGGCGGAGGCCTTCTCTCCGGCCGGTTCACCGCCTCCACGGGAGGTTTCTGGCGACCGCACCACCTCCGACGTGCTCCCCTCCTCCCGGCGCACCTCCTGAACCCCTCTATCCTCCCTCTCTCCCTCCTTCCGGCGTCGCGACCCTCCATCTCCCTCCTCCTTTTCCGGCGCTGTGCCGCCACCTCCGGCCGTCCCTGGCCTAGCCGTTGCCAGCAGTAGAACCACCTCGCCTAGCCGCACCTTCCTGCACCCTCAATTTCCCTAATTTATGTGTTTAAAAAATCCGACCCCTTTCCCTATTGACTGCACTGTTTTCCTTGGGTTTCGGGCTTGTTTTCGATCTTTCGTCTTCGTTTCGCTGCCATGCAGGCCCCTAAGGAACGTTTTTTGTGCTCTTTCGTTAGCATCCATAATTTCCCCAATGGTGGTGGGCGTGGGCTTTTCAGAACTGCCTTCCTGCGTCATTTCAAGGATAGGCATGGTTCTGTTATCGCCGTCGTCGATACTTGTTTACTTCTGTTGTCTTCTCCGGCCGTCTATGCCGATGTTGAGGCTACTTTCCGAAGGTTGAGCGTGTGCTTATGTGGTGTGTTGTTCCCTTCACACGTTGTGTTCTCCTTGCCGTCATCCTAGTGGTGTTGTTGTATACCCGTCGGACGATGGCAACGGTAATGCTCTGTTTTTCATTTTCAATATTGATTGTCCTGTTTTGCCACCTACTTTGCCTGCACCAAGATCTGTTTTGTCATCCCCTATCTCGTTAGATGGTTGTGCTCCACGTGATTGTGGGGTTGCGTGAGTGGACTTTGGTTGGGATTTGTGTACTTTTGATCGTCTTTTGGGCAAGGGACTACGTACGGTTAAGTCCGTACCGCCACGTTGTTGTCTTGGTTTTGCTCGGGCCCTTAAGGGGGTGCTTGACCGTGTTATTGCCGCCCCTGATGACATTGCTTCTTAGTTTCGGTTTCTGGCTATGCCCATCTGTGTTTTGCGTGCTTTTGTAGCGCGGAGTAGTAGCGATCGTCGATCAGGGGTATGACGTACTCGCCAGGAGGAGTCGATTGCCAGTGCTCTTATTGATTGGAGTGCTCCAGGGGGTGACATTGGGCTTCTTGGGGCTGCCCTGAAGTCAACATTTGTGTCTTTTAGCGAGGGTGTTGGGGATGATGATGAGCCTCATACACCAGAGCTTAACCTCCATCAATGCCGTAAGAAGATTTCTGATGGGCATTTCACAGCTGCTATGAGGGTTCTCTCTTCTTCTGGTGTCGCTCCTTACTCTAATTCTACCTTGATTGCGCTTCGTGACAAGCACCCTGCTGCACTCATTCCTGCTTTGCCATGTGGTTTCGCCCCTCAGCCTTCTATTTTTGCTTCCCCGCCCACTGTTTTGGATTCCATTAGGAGTTTCCCGCGTGGTACTTCTTGTGGCAGGGGTGGGCTCAGGGCCTAGCATCTGTTGGATTGTTTGAGTGGTGCGGCAGTTGCTGTCTCTGATGAGCTCCTTGCTTCCTTTACGGGTGTGATGATCACCTTCTTGGAAGGCAGGTGTCCGTCTGTTCTCGGGGAATATGTTCCTAGTGCCCCTCTTACTCTCTTGGTCAAACCAGGGGGTGATATCCGCCCTATTGATGTCGGTACGATCTAGAGACGCATTGTGTTTAAGGTGGGTGCTTTATTGGTTGGGCCTAAGTTATCTGGGTATTTTAGGGACCTGCAGTTTGGAGTTGGGGTTTCTGGAGGTGGGGAGGCCATTTTGCATGCCTTGAATAGGCTCGTAGAGTCTCGTGGGTCTGAGATGGGTCTTTCTATGTTGTTGGTGGACTTCCAAAATGCTTTCAACTTAGTTGATCGCACTACTCTGCTTTTAGAGGTCCGCCGTCAGTGCCCTAGCCTCTCGGGCTAGGTCGAGTTCTGTTATTCTCGCCCTGCTCGGCTCTACTATGGGGAGCGATGTCTTTGGTCTTGTCAGGGGGTTCAACAGGGTGATCCCATACGCCCGTTGCTTTTTTCTTTGGTCTTGCATCCTCTGATATGCAAGATCCGGGATTCGTTTGATTTATGCTTGCAAGCTTGGTATTTAGATGACGGTACTATTGTAGGGGACACTCTTGTGGTTAGACGGGTTCTTGATATGATTATGTCTGACGGTCCTGCATTTGGGTTGCAACTTAACGTGGATAAGACCGAGGTCTTCTGGCCGGTTGTGGATCCTAGGGGCTTGGTGCCTGCTGTTTTCCCTCCCCTCATTGCTCAGCCTGTTTCTAGCGTTACGGTATTGGGTGGTCCTGTCAGTATTTGCCCTGTTTTCAGCGCTAAGATTTGTGACTCGTGTGGCCAAGACCGTCGAGCTTATGAATCTTGTTGCAAAACTCGAGGATCCACAGAGCGAGCTGCTTTTGATCCGGGCTTGTTCAGGTATATCTATACTCTACTTCACCATGCGTACTTGTCCGCCAGGTACCGTTGTCTCAGCTCAATCTACTTTTGACATTGCCCTCCGTGTCTGTTTAGAGCGTATTGTGGCTGCATCTGGACCCGGGTTTGGTGATTGTCAGTGGAGGCTGGCTACTCTTCCGTTTCAGTACGGTGGGCTTGGCGTTTATGTTGTTGGTGACGCCATGCATTACTCTTTTCTGGCCTATCGCCTGCAGTCTTCTGGGCTGCAGTCCTCACTCCTCCGCCTTGCTGGGCTGCCCTTGGGTGAGGGGCCCTCTTTCGACGCTGCACTGTTTGACTTCAACGGTCTTACCGGTTATAACTTCAGTCGTGATTCTTGCGACTTCGCTGCCCCCAAACTAATGAAGAAATTGGCAGATGTGTACTTCGCCTGGATTGTTGCTTCTTCTGAGTCGGCTTTTTCATTGACCCAAAGGCAGGTGGTGTTGTGGAGGTCTCAGCATGGGCCCCATTCGTCTGATTGACTCAGAGCCATTTCTATTACAGGTATGTGCTCTGCTATCGTTTGGGTATCCCTTTATTTCGGCCTGGTCTTCCCTATTCTGCAAGTGGCCGGGTTTTTGAGGCTGATATTTTTCGGGATCATGCCGTGTCGTGTTCGAGTTCTGTTGGGATCAAACATCGGCATAATCTTGTTCGTGATACCCTCTTCGACATTTGCTTCCGTGCTGGGATCTCCTCTGGGAAGGAGGTGGACATTGGTGTTGTTGACAGTCTTGGTGGACCCCTTAGGTCTGCTGACATTCTACTTTACTCTTGGGATCGGGGTCGGGATGTGTGTGTTGATATCACTGGTTCTTCCCCCCTCACTCAGACTTGCTTGGCTTCCTTCGCTCATGGACGGTGTGTACTAGACGCTGCGCGGCGTAAGTGCACCAAGTATCGAGATGTGTGCTCGTCTGCTGGTTATGAGTTTTTGCCTTTTTCTTTATCCTCTTTTGGTGAGTTGGATAGGGATGCTGTTGCGCTGTTGGGACGGATCCGCTCTTTCACTTTAGCCTTAGATTCTAGTTCTCGTCTAGCTGCTAACTTCTTGTAAAATATTTGTTTGTTTTTATAATAATATTATTATAATAATAAATAATAATAATAATAATAATAATAATAATAATAATAATAATAATGGAGTGAGAGAATGCTTTAATGGTCCTACATGGTGTGGTTTACTTATGCTATCTTTAACCATGGTACTCAAAGTATCATAAATCATTTTTAGAAAAATAAATAAAATTGCACCAAAAAAAAAAGAAAAATAAATAAAATAAAAAAGTCAGATTTTTTTATTAAATTAATGCAATAATGTGAGATGAGTATTACACATATGGTATTCACTTTATTTGTTCTCTTCCACTTTTTATTTTTTTTCAATAATTTATGATACTCATATTGAGTATCACCATTAAAGATTTCATAGGGAATCAATTTTTTTTTTTTGGTGCAAAGGGCGGGCAAAGCCCTGTTTTATTAAAAGACAAAATGCTTAGTTTGACATCCCAATAGGAGGGACTATGGAGGATACAAATTGGAGGCAAGAAGGGATTTCCTCAAAAATAATAGTGGGGTTTGCTAAATCAAGAGACGCGTTTGCAAGCAAGTCCGCCCCCTGTTAGCTTGTCTACGAATCAGGCTGAGAGATACATCCCAAGGCACGTTTCGGATGAGCTGCCGGCATCGATTGATCAGCTGTCGATCGGCATGAATCTCATCCTCTTCCTTACTAAGACGATCAAAGGTAGTCGCGCTATCCATCTCCACCACAAGCTTTGTGATCCCCATATATTTTGCAAGTTGTAACCCATGGAACACAGATCAAGCTTCCGCCGTATTCGCCCCACAAGTTCCGCACTTGAAGGCGAAGGCTCTCTTGAAGTAACCGTACTCATCCCGAATTATGCATCCACCACCAGCACGTCCTGGGTTCCCTTTCGAAACACCGTCCGTATTAAGCTTGAGCCAACCCACGACCGACGGAATCCACTCCAGGTGCAGCGCCTTTCGTGTCTTTCGGAACCTGATCAGACCCTTGCTCTTTCTCTTAACATGGACATATGAGGACACTGTCCTCCAGACTCTGTTTATTACCCCTCTAATCGAGTCACTGCCTTGAAAAATCTGTTCATTCCTAACCTTCCAAACCATCCATAACATGGTTTCAAACACTGCACTCCATCGGTCTTCCTTTTGAACATTAGCAAATACCCACTCTTGCAGTTCCTCCGTCACAAAGAAGCTTGGTGGGAGGTTGTAGTCACCGAGAATTAGCCAACACCTCTTCACTTCCGCACAATCTCTTAGCAAATGCATCCCAGTCTCCTCTAACCCACACCTCGAGCATGCTGAGAAATTCGACAAATGTCGCCTTACTCGATTCGCGTTGCATAGCATAGCGTCGTGGGCTGCAAGATATGTAAAAGACCTCGATCTCTGCTGCGTCGGTGCCCTCCACACATGATTCTAGTCGGCCGAGTGTTCTCGGTTACCCCGACCTCTTAACAAGTCAATAGCAGATCTCGTGGTAAACTTTCCTGTTGGAGAATGTCCCCAATACAGTCGGTCTGGTTCACTAGATCCCTTCAAGACTTGTATCGACCGAATCCGGTCCATGATTTCCACTGGGAGGTACGGCGACAGTGAGTCCCATCGCCAATCTCCATTGTCCCAAACCTCCTCCACTGTCTGACCAAGTAGGTGTTCTGGGACCTCCTGAGTAGCCACATCTGCCAAAGGAGCACTGTGAAGCCACAGATGCAGCCAAAACAATGTCGATTGCCCATTTCCAATATCCGACCTGAGTCCCGAAACTAAGACACTAGCTCCCCTCGTGAGCCCCTTCCATAGTTGGGATGCATTTGCTCTCGGTTGAAACATGTCAACGTCTAACCTTCCACTATAATATTTTCCTCGAATCAATCGGCTCCACATCGACTTTGACTCTTGGATTGCCCTCCAACCTAGCTTGGCTAGCGTTGCTTGATTCGTTACCTCCATTGAACGAATGCCTAAACCACCCGCCTCCTTATCAGCGTATAGAACCTCCATTCTAAGAAGGTGGACACGACGGTGGTTAGTGGTTGAGCCTCACACGAACCCTCGGACTGCCTTATCAATATCCTCACACACTCGTTTCGGAACCAGCGACGACTTCATCGTATAGAGAGGGAGGCTAGTCAGGACTGATTTTGCCAATGTTATCCTTCCTGCCATGGACAACGATCGAACTTTCCAGCCAGTAAGTCTAGTTGTTACCTTGCTTAGCAAATAAGAATATCGTTCAACTGACATCCGGCTAGTTCCCGTCGGGACCCCTAGGTAGTACCCGAATTCAGGCACAATTGGCATGCCCAACTCTGCACTAATCTCCGATTTCACTCCGGCAGGGACATTACTGGAGAAGAACACCGAGCTCTTCACGAAGCTGACCTTCCCTCCAGAAGCACCACAAAACTTATCAAGGCATTCCTTTATTATCCTACTCTGATCGACGATAGCTTCACCGAACAACACTAGATCGTCGGCGAAGAACAAATGGGATAAAAACACTCCTCCAACCGTAATGGGGCTCCATTTCCCCATTGCAATCGCATCTTGGATTATGTGGGAGAGATGTTCCATACCAAGGACAAACAAGTATGGGGAGAGCGGATCTCCTTGGCGGATTCCCCTCGATGGCTTGAACCTCCCCGATCTCTCGCCATTCCACAGTATCTCGGAGGCTCCTTGTGTTTGACATTTCATGATCACGTCTACGAGATTATCTGGCAGTTGCGCTTTAGTGAGGATCGACTTGAGGAATCGCCAATCGATTCTGTCGTATGCCTTCTCCAGATCGACCTTTATAATCATCCATTTCCGCCTCCTTTGCTCGGACATAGAGTGAAGCACTTCCATTACAACCAAAATGTTATCCAGAATCTGTCGGCCAGGTATGAAGCTAGATTGCACCGGTGAAACGAGATGCGGCATAATTGGCTTGAGTCTGTTCACGATTACCTTGGTAGCGACTTTGAAAATAACATTCAATAAGGAGATCGGCCGGAATTGTTTCGGAGTTTCAGGAGCATCCACCTTCAGAATAAGCACCACCAAAGCATCTCCAATACCACTCGGCACACGGCTCTCATTCAATAAGCCTAGTACAGTGTCGCAGACTTGATTACCTACCAATTCCCACTTTCTTTGGTAAAAAAATGCTGGAAAACCGTCCGGCCCCGGCACCTTATAAGCCCCCATCTGTTTCACTGTCTGCCAAACCTCAGCCCTTCTGAATGGAGACGCTAGT
This sequence comes from Persicaria tinctoria, assembly GCA_037127255.1. Lineage (NCBI taxonomy): Eukaryota > Viridiplantae > Streptophyta > Magnoliopsida > Caryophyllales > Polygonaceae > Persicaria > Persicaria tinctoria. The sequence continues at coordinate 24,974,536 of JBANSL010000019.1, read as the reverse complement.
GCATCAGCTCTGCGCTGCTCAATGGTCGGGAAGGTGTGATCACACTGCATACAACTCTCCATGTTTGGGAGGGGCTCCGCCGAGTACAGTTGGTCGAAGAAATCTACCACCAACTTTTTCACAGTCGACTCCTCCTCAATCCACACACCAGCATCATTCTTCAACGCTCTTATTTTGTTCGCTCTTCGGCGCACAATTGTGGAAAGATGATAGTACCTTGTATTCATATCTCCGTCAAGCAAGAAACTTGCATGAGATTTTTGGAACCATAAGAGCTGCTCTTGCTGCAGTATCTATTCAAGTTCATTGCAAAGATGTCCTTCCAAATGGACATGGTGGTTTGTGACTCTCTCTGCAAGTCGAATCCTCACACCCTCAATCCTCTTCTCTAGCCGACGCTTCTTCCGAAAAATGTTCCCAAAGACATGCTTGTTCCACTCCACAAGGTCTGAAGCTAAACCCTTCAAAGCCACACATGAATCAGCCCCTCTCAGCCATTTTGAAGCAACAAATTCCTCGAAATTTTCATGAATCATCCATGCCGATTGGAACCTCAATGGTTTGTTTTGGGGATTGCCATCACCAATAGCTCGCAGTGGTCCGAATAGGCTGCTATAAGGTGCCTCACCGCCGCCTCAGGGAAACGGAGACGGAGGCGCCAGTCCGGGCAACAGAGAGCCCAATCGAGTCTAGCACCCACTCTGGTCCTCTCCTCTCTCCCACGCCACCATGTAAAAGGAGCTCCCTCATAGCCAAGATCAATCAGCTGGAGGGAGTTCACCCAATCACTAAACGCCTGGGAAGCTCTGTTCGATCCAACTGATGATCCCGGTGTTCGTTCCTGCGCGTTCAGAGTAGCATTAAAATCCCCTGCTAATAACCAAGGTCGGGTATTGTGCTCTGCGAAGTCTAAGAGGCTTCTCCACAAGTCAAGTCTCCTGATATGGCTAGGAGCTGCATAAATTTCCGACATGACCCAAGGTTCCTCTCCTCTTCTATTTATCTCTACCGTTATGTGTTGTGGATGACGAATCAAAGGGATGACATACACTTTTGTGGTTCGCCAAAGCACCCATATCCCCTCTGAGAAACCTACCGCCTCCATTCGTTCGCAACCATCGAATCCAATTCTACCACAAATCATATCCATTGTATCCTCACTAATGCGTGGTTCTACTAGGATGAGGACCTGCAGGTCATGGTTTCTGATAATGTCTCGGAGCGCCCACATGAAAGCATTGCTTCCGGCGCCGTTTGTATTCCAGGCAATAATTCTTAGATTATTCATATTTACCAAGGTGTGAGTGATCGCATTAATGATCGGTCTAGCTGACATTTGCATAGCATCTGCAAACGCAAAGGCTGCCTCATCGAGGCGTTCAATTAATGCAGTGATTCTCGGGGGCACTGACGCCCGGCATAAAATCGGCTGGTTTTCCGTTAGCAGGGGATGAAGTTCCATTGTAACCTGGTCCGCTACCCACGGAGGCACCACCGGGAAAGGTCCTATCCGGTGGTTTGACGTTACGAAGCTCCGCCGATGTCGGACCGGGACTAACTTGATCTCCAGACTCTGATCCATCGCTCGGTGTAGCCGTAGTCTTTCTCACCAGTGATTTTTGGATCTCGGTAGAAGAATTGAGTGGTTCTTCTGGGATCGGTTGGGTAGTAGGATGTCGGCTTGTGGTTGGGCTTGTAACTGTGCGTTTGGTTGCTTTGTTATTGGGGGCTTTGGTAGGATTGAGTATTGAGCATGAAAGGGCGTTTTGTGAGCCTAATTTCAGAAGTACCCTCAGCAATAAGGTTCAAACTGGTCTCTCTCAACACCGGTTTCAACGCCTTACGTCCTCCCCTCTTGTTGATCGTTGAATTCTTGATCGCTAAGATAGGGTTTCCTTTTCCTTTTTTCCCCTTTTTACCCTTTGGGATTAAATTTTCCTTTACGATAACTACCCTCTCACCCCTGGATAATATTTCCTTAGCCAAATCTCGTTTGACATCCCCACTAGAATCTCCCAAAATCTCTTCCTTCCTACTATTCTCACCAGAATTTTGATTATCTTCCAAATTCTCAAGAACAGCAAATCTCGAGGATTTCGGAACGCCTATATCTCCTCGGATCTTGAGGCTCCTGATAGCCTCCCCCGTCTTTCTCGCACTGTCAAGCTTCCTAGTCGAATTAACCGGCGGAGTTTTCCGGCCATCTGATGTCACCCCATCCTTTGATGAGCCTTCCACCCCAGCGGCATCCTGGCCGGACTGGTTATTGGCACTCTTGTTACTGCGACGTCGGCTAGTCTTCTTCGCTTGCATCCAGTCCCCTAAGTTTCCCTCCCCGACCTTGGTCGTCGGGGTTTGGTCCGCCACCCTGCTCTCTGTCGAATGAGACTCAGAGGATTCCACATTGTGACCAACCTTTCCGCACTTGAAGTATACCATCCTAATGCCCTCATACTGAATCGGCCAGACCTTACCGTCCATCCGAAATTTTGATAGGAGAGGTTTCGTGAGATCCACCTCAACACTCATCCTAGCAAACTGTCCTCTCTCCGCTAAGGCCGTCGTATTATCGATTCGGAGGACTCGCCCTATCTTCTGCCCAACCATTCTCAGAAATCTGTGGTTGAAATACTCTATATGGAGGCAAGGAATGCGCACCCATACAGTCAGTGTCATGATTTTCGCCTCACTAGCATCAAACTTTGACACCCACTTTCCGATTGACAGATAGTTATCTCCGATCAACCAGGGCCCCTCCAAGAGAACATGATCGTAATCCGATTGGTTCGAGAAACGAGCTATGTAATACTCATTTCCTAAGTCAATCAGGGAAAATGGTGCCTTGAGAGCCCATTTCTGAGACAGACGCCTATGAAGTTGCATATACCCCGGACGTTTATCAAACATCTTAATAATCAGAGTGTCCCTCCATGGCTTCCAAAGTTCTTCTTTCTCAGCTCTAGTCAGAGTGATGGTAGGGCAGAGAGGATCGTCTTCCTCCCGCTGCATATCATCATCATCCGACAAATCAAACTCCCCATTATCCACTGAAATAGCACCCGTCTGATGCATCACAAAACTGTCATTCGCTCCCATTAGCAACTTATCTTTGAAACTAAGTTCAACCTTCTCTTTCTCCTTGAGTAGCTCTGGTTGTCCGATCCCTTTTTCCGTTGTTATGACCATCGTTCCTGCACTCCCCGGTGGAGGACTTGCCTCATTGTCCCCGGGAGCCCGATTCCGATCTCGGTCTCTATCCCGATCTATCTCCATTCTTATTTGTATAGGTACTATTCATCTTGGTGTTGGATTTTCTTCAACTTCAAATGTATGGCATGTGAAGAAATGGGCCTTAACCTTTAACCTGTCCTTTGGTTTGGATAACCGCTCAACCTGGCCTACCATCAAATATCTTGTCCCAAAATCTTTTATTTTTCTATATATATACGGAGGGAATAACACAACAACTGAAATGGCGGTGTGGGCGGTGGCCACTGCCTTTTGATTTTCCGAAATTATTTTTAAAAATATTGATTGTGAAACATATCACTACTTAAATCTATACCTGAACAAATACGGGTCGGCCCGCTCAGTCTGCTCCACCCGCCCGCTAATATGGATGGGTATGAATATGGGGAAAAGCCCATGCGGGTGCTAAGCTCGGCCCGTGCCCACATCGGATATGGGATCGGGAAGACCAATGTATCCGTTGCGGGCCGATAAGCCCGTAATGAATACCCGCTATTTTTTTTTATTAAAATTATAAAAATATATATTATAGTGTATATATACCTATATTATTGTGTACAAATATATATATAGAATCGTATATAAAAAACCAGTGTACCGCTTCAAAAAAAAAAAACAGTATGTATACATATATTATACAGTAAAATATGTATACAAAAAAAAAATATATGTATACAGAAACAGTATGTATACAAAAAAACAGTAGAATAGTGTGTGTGTGTACACAGTGTATATATGCATTAACCAAAAAAACAGTGTATACATGCAAACACATAAATATATTAGTGCTTAAAAAAGCTCTCTTTTGAGCTTTGAAAAAAAAACCCTTTTGGGGTTGAAGAACACCGCCACCGGAAACCCCTTCTCAGTGGTTCGAAAATTCCTCTTCGGAGGCCTGAAAATCCCTCTTTGGAGGCCTAAAAACCCCTTTTCGGAGGTTGGAAAACCTCCTCTTTGGAGGCACGAAAATCTTTCAAACATCGGTTTCGGCCGCTCTTTTCTGCCCTCGGCCGCTTCGACCCGTTTCTAGCCGCCTTCGTGCCACCATGATGCCACCACTTCGTTCGTTCGACGTAGCCTGTGCTCAGCGAAACCCTTAATCGAGTTTTCCTTCCCAGGTTGTTTGAATCCCAAAATTTATTTGGGGTTTGTGTTGGTTCTGGTTTTGTAGCTCTGATTCGGCACTACCCTTGGTCAATTTTGTGTGGGATTCTCCCAAAGCTTAAATCGGGGAGCGATCTTCGTCTTCTAGCCGGACTCTCCAGTCTGGGTGATACGGGGTAAGCCGTATGATGGCCCGATCTTCAACAATCAAGACTCAAATTCTAGAATAGAATCAAGAACAATGCAAGACTCAAAGAAAGACTCGAAATTGATAGAACAAGACACGATAGAATGGTGAAGCGATCTGTATAGAACAAGATGAAAACCCTTGGCTCGAAAGGAAAGATCCAACACCAATGACTATATATCCCATTTCGACAACCGAAGCGATCTATATAGAACAAGATGAAGACCCTTGGCTCGGAAGGCAAGATCCAACACCAATGACCATATAACCCGTTTCTACAACCCTAGACAACCAACCAGACAACTTAGATGCACAAGGAGAGGGCTCGTGGATATCAGGGATTACCAAACACTTCCGAGATTGACAAACACAAGACCAACTCAACTGAAATCAATACCAAATACCAATGGATGCAATCAACGAGCCTTGCTTCGAATCGATTGACTTTGCACTCATTGTGTTTCAACACAAAAGAGAACTTTGATTCAAGAATAGCATCACGAACAATGCAAGACTCAAAGAAAGACTCAAAGAAAGACTCGAAATTGATAGAACAAGACACGATAAAATGGTGAAGCGATCTATATAGAACAAGATGAAGACACTTGGCTCGAAAGGCAAGATCCAACACCAATAACTATTTAACCCGTTTCGACAACCGAAGCGATCTATATAGAACAAGATGAAGACCATTGGCTCGGAAGGCAAGATCCAACACCAATGACCGTATAACCTGTTTTTACAACCCTACACAACCAAACGGACAACTTAGAGGCACAATAAGGGGGCTCATGGATGCTTGATAGCACCAATCCTATGACGAAAATCGACACACACCATGCATGATGAATAGCACCAATGCTATGAAAAGAATCGACACACACCAAACATGTGGTAGCATCAACCCACCAAAGAGAATCGACACACACAAGACAAACCAAGCTAAGAACAACACATCGAAACCTATCCCACGCAGAGGAACTTGGTTCCTCCCTAGGAGAACTCTCCAAATCTGACTTTTTGTCAAAAATTCAATTCTATTTAATTTTATTGAATAAATGAAACGTTTAAATAGAAAAATAACTAGGGTTTGGTTGGCTTCCTTAGAGGCTAAGGATTGCTTGCCAAACTTAATCCTAACTAGATAAAAATATCTTAATTAATAAAGATAAAAACTAATTAGATATAATATCAATTAATTGAAACGTAAACTAATAGATATTATTCTAATTTACATTATTCCTAAATTAATATAAGAATAAAATGATAAATTAAATATGGAAAGATAATTATTTTCGTCCAAATAGTGAACAACTGCAATTATGTTGATTTTCGGCAATGTTCTCGGTAGATTCTGGAAAAACCTTCAACATAAAAGTTGTAGTTCTCTTCGTTCTCGTTCCGACAAGATATGGCACGATCCAATCAGAACAATATTGACTCTGAACGACTCATTTTAGTGAGACGTCGCAAATCTGTCAAATTTGCGGAACGAATCCAAACTGGTTGATAAGCACCACTTGTTTTCCCTTAGTCACTGGGGCTCGTTCTCTTCGGCTTGGATCAGGCGTTCTTGCTACAGGGCTTCCTCCTTCTGGTTCCCCGGTGCTTCCCTCCCGCTCGACTTCACCGAGTTGGTCTTGTGGCTGCCCGGCGGTGGCCGCTCCGCTCTTGATCATCTTCCTCCGCTCCGTGCCTCCGTTCACTAGCGGGGCTGGTAGGAATCTACGGCTTGCCGTCTCTTTTGTCGATGAGGGTTGGCTTGTGTGAACACATGCCTCCTTTGGGCCCGGTCCCTTTTCTTTAGGCCCAAGGATTGCCTTGGGCCCAAAGGCAACCCGAAAATAAATAAAGTAAATTATAATAAATATTAATTTATATTTTTGTTTTTACATTAATACCGGTTGATTCAAGCTTCACCTTAATTAATTTGCAATAATTAGCTATAAGTAAATATCGGAATCTTTTATGACCCTTCGCTCTACTCGCGGTTGTGCTTCATTTTCTCGTGTTGTTTGGGTGTCCGTCTGTTGGTTCATGGTTAGTTTCGGTTAAGGAGCAGTTCTACGACTCTGGTTGATCGAAGTGATCGTGGTGGGGCTTGTGGTCTCCGAATATCCCTCATCTAGGTGGGGGGAACGTCGTGTGATCCACACTTCCCCAGGAGTTGTCTTTGCCTTACAAGGATTTCTGCTTTATGTCTTTCTAGCGGCGATGCATCGTATCAGTTGGTCCTATCCCATGCGCTCGCTATCCACTTCACCACGCCAAGCTTCCTTCCTCTCGATGTTATGTCCGCTTGTTTTCTTAGGGTTTGGGGTTTTTTCGGGTTTTCCATGGGTGTTTCTTTTGATGTATTATGTGTTTGTATTTCTTTCGGATCTTCATGATCTCATCCTTCGGGGTGTTCTCGTGACCTATGTATATATATATATATATATATATATATATATATATATATATATATATATATATATATATATATATATATATATATATATATATATTAGTGTATATACTCCATATTTCCAGTATGTATACATATATTATTGTGGGTACCCACGGGTAGCCCGTGCTCGCAATTCCGGACGGGTTTGGACACGACATCCAACCCATTATGCGGGCTTAGCCTGACCCGCACCCAGGACATCGGGATAAAATCTCGAGTAAAACCTGTCCCAAATCCGGCCCGCATCCACATTTGCCCAGGTCTACTTAAATCCCACTATATTTCATTTTCATATTTATTGTTTGACTTTTTGTCAAGTTTTTAAGAAGGTAAATAACTAGGAAATTATTAAGAAAAGTTAATTAAAAAAATAATATTTTATATAATTTTATATTTTCAAAATCACGTGCCCTTGTCAAAATAATGATAAATGTAATAAAATAGATGGGGTATAAAATTGAAAGGAAACAAAAATGCAAAATGTAATTAGATGGTCGGTTTAGATGAGAATGGGTGTCCACATAAAACATGAGAATAAGGGATGACTTTTTTTTTTTTTTATTGAGTAAGAATTCGGTCCGATAGCATTCTTTCGGATGAGGTCGTTAAGACCTGGATCATTGAGAAATGAATGGGTGGGGGCAATATGATCAAGGTGCGCAACCCTATCTGCTACAGAATTGTCGCTACGAAGGACGTGAGAAAACGACACTTCGTAAAACTAAGTAATGAGAGTGCTAATGTCAGACATAATTAACTCAATTTCCTATGGACATTTTGTTTTAGATCATAAATAATCTATGATTGTTAGCGAGTCTCCTTCAATAATTATATTGGGGATTCTCATTTCAAGGGCTCTGAGGACTCACTCTCTTAAAGCTAGTGTCTCGGCCATTAACGGTTTTTGAAAACCAATAACTTTTCCATCGGCAACTATGGGGTCTCCTATGCTGTCATGAATTATATAACCTATAGAACTTTGCCTCTGCCCAGATGTAGAACCATCAAAGTTAAGTTTCCACTTCCCTGGTGGCGGTTTATTCCATTTAACTTGCTTCTTTGCACCCATGTTATTCGGAAACCTGCTTATTTGATTTCTGATTTCATTTTTCTCTATAAAAGTGTGTTTATAAGCCTTTTCCCATTCGTCGTAAAATGATTGGACCATTTTTAAGAATCCCTCCGTATTTGGTAGTTTTTGTTGTTGGAAGATTAGTTTGTTTCGTGTTAGCCAGATTGTCCACCAATGAAAAGTGACAGGACAAGATCTTTGTATTCCTATCAAAAGAATATCCAAACTAACCAACTAGTATAGCTAGTAAGTCCGAAGTCGATCCACAAGGAACTGCCGTTACTTTATGCCTTATAATCACCAATAAGAGTAAACAAGGGGGTTGTAGAAATATAAAGATGAAACGAATTGAAGAAGTAAATAATGGTGATGGTTGTAAACAATGATGGATGATATGTTTCACCTATGATGCTCAACTTTGGTTCGTCTACTTGATCATAGTTCTTCCTTCTAATTGTGTCTTTTCTATCATCCACTCTTATCTTGATTTAAATAGATTATTAGTCCTATGAGTCCTAATAATCCCTTATTCCTAGGCAATCTTAACACGGATTAAGGTTTAATCCTAGGAATAGCACTAAGTCTCAAGAGATATGAAGCTTATAAGCAATATTAATTCTCTAAAGAACTAACATTTAACCTATAGTCAACTTCTTATACAATCAAGCTTTTCTATGAGATCCACTCAATTGTACTTGTTACTCTGGATTAGGTTTCACAAACATATGATTCAAAACCCTAGCAATGATGCAATTCTAACGAGGTCGGGAATCAAGATAGAATCAACACCACAAGAAATAAAAGAACAAAGAAATTGAAGTAGATAATAGAAAACAACTAGAATTCCAAACTCACAATTCAACAAAGCCAAGTCTTGATCTTAGACAAAACAAGATGAGTTTAGTTGCTCATGCTTCCAAACGTCGTCTCTCAATTCTTGAAAGGATAAAAGATCACTAAAAACCATCTAAAATAAGTCTTTATAAACCTAGGAACATCGTCAAAATAACCCTAGAAAGTATTTTCCAAACAAAGGCCCAACTTAGGAAGGATAGAAAATCGGCGCTGAACCGGCTCAGAAAAACCGCAACCAGGCCGCGGGTGCGGCTCCTAGAGGGAGTCCTGAAATTCTGGCCGCACGTGCTGCCTGGGTGGCCGCGGGTGCTAACTTTTGTGCTTCCCTTGTTCCTCTTGCCGCGGGTGCCGTTTTTCTTCTTGTATGCACTTTGCCTATTCCTTGTGCATTCCAACTAGCTTCTCTAGCTCGTTCCTTGCCTCCATATGATCCATATGAGTCTCATGAATGACCTCCTCACTACTTCGACTCTGAAATCTACAATTACTCGTTAAACTTGTGTAGATTCCGCATTGAAGCACCAAATGAGCAAACAAGTAAACTAACCCCTTAAAATGCAATATATACATCTAAATGACCCTAAAACTACTCTATAATGCCTATCTAAATATGCATTATAAAAAAGCCAACTTCTTTCTTTGCTGGTCATCAAGTAAGCCAGTAGTAAAAGCCATTAATGACTCAATGTTTCTTGACGTTTTAATCTTGCCAGAAATTTTTGCTTTTATTGCGCCAGACAGAATAGGACAACTCAATGAGTATTTACATTCAAATAGAATGTGAGTAGTATCTTCTTCATGGTGATCACATATAGCGTAGTATGGTGGAATCGCAACACCTCTCCTTGACAATTGAGCAGCCGTTGGAAGCCCATTGTGCCAGACTTTCCACACAAAATTCTTAATCTTGGGTGGGGCATTCAGTTTCCAGGTCCACACATTTATGTCATCAGTTAACTCTGTCGTTTTTGTATTTAGTCTATATGCACTCGATGTTGTGAATGACCCTTTTTTATCCGGCCACCAATATATTTTGTCTCGAATCTGGTTTACATGGAGAGGAATTTCAGCAATTTGTTGCGCCACATCACTTCTCAACGTTGACTTAAGCTTCGCCAAGCTCCATTCTCTACCAGGAATGTATTGGTCAACCGTTTCGTCCCTATTAATGCTTGCTAGATCGAGGTAGGCCGAGTTTATATTCTTTACAGGCGCCCATTTGTCCTTCCAAAATTTAATCGTTTTCCCATCACCTATCGACCATGATAACCCTTCCTTGAATGGTCCAATGATTTTCCTAAGTTGTGTCCACTGCCACGAGGCATTTCTTTTCTTTTCAAAGTTTAGAATCGGCACTGATTTTAAGTATTTATAGTTAATAATTCTTACCCAGCTATTATCTGGTTCCGCAATGATTTTCCAAATAAGTTTCATTTGTAGCGCCTCATTCATTTCTTTTGTCTTTCGTAATCCCATTCCTCATTTAGCTTTAGGTCTACACACTCTATCCCATCCAATCATTGGTTTGTACTAGAGATCCTTATTCCAAAAGAAAGTTCGATTAACTTTATCTAAAGCTGAATGTATTTTCACAGGGAGCATGAAGCTTTGCATTGAGAAAAGTGGTTTGGCGGCTAGGTTTGAGTTTATTAACATTGATAGACCATGTTGCGACAGAGAGTCGACCTTCCATTTTGATAACTGACTGGTCTCTTTTCCGATTAGTCCTTCAAATGTATCTTTATTCACTCTATCATTGACAATTGGACAACCAAGATACTTATCCAGTTTCACTTGTTTTGATATTCTCAAGCACCCTTCAATAGTCGCTATCCGCGAAGCAGGTATCCCAGGGGTGGGCTGAAAAGCAGATTTGTTATAGTTCACTTTTTGACCAGATAGTTTATAGTATTCGTCAATGATTTTACTAATTTTATCGCATGTGGTCATGTTAACTTTAGTGAAGATGATGATATCGTCTGCAAAGGCAAGGAACGGGATTCTCGGACCTGGGTGACCGAATCGGAAGCCGATACCAGATTAGTTGTTGTTGGATTCCGAAGTAAGCTTCCTAACAAGGATCTCTGCACCAAGAATTAAGAGAAAGGGAGACATTGGGTCACCTTGTCGCAGGCTTCGAGAGGGTTTGAACACTTCCGTGGGTCCGTTATTGACAAGTACTGAGAAAGACACTGTTGTAATGCATTCCATAATTAGACTGATAACTTGATTACTAAACCCAAATTTCCTCAAGATTGCCTCTGTAAACGTCCAATCCACTCTATCATATGCTTTTTCCATATCAATTTTAATAGCTAACCATCCCTCGGTTCCTTTCCTTGTTTTAAAAGAAAGAAACACTTCATGTGCAATTAGAATATTGTCTTGAATGACTCTGTCAGACACAAAGACACCTTGAAACGGGTGGATGAGTCTTCCGATCACTTTTTTAAGCCTCTCAGTCATAATTTTGGAAATTATTTTATACATCGTAGACCATAGGCTAATGGGTCTGTAATCAGTCATTTTAGACGGGTTGTTGCACTTTGGTAATAAAGTTATAAAAGTGTGGTTGACTTGCCTGAGTAGTTTGCCAGAATGAAAAAATGCTTTTACAGCTTTAATGAGATCACTCCCAACTATGTCCTAGTAAGATTTATAGAATTCCGCAGTCATTCCATCTGGGCCCGGAGATTTGTTTCTACCTAAAGTCCAAACCGCGCTCTTAATTTCACAATTTGTCGATTGTTGACTGAAGCTCCTATTTTCCTCCTCTGTGATTGTGTGTGGCATTAGATCAAGATACTCATTTAGTAATGTCATGTTAATTTGTTCTTTGGAAAATCACCTTTCAAAATCACTTTTAATTTCTTCCTTTATGTTTTCTTCACCCACAATCTGTCCTTGACGTGCTTGCAATGCTCCGAATTATCTTCCTATTTCATTTTTCAGATGCGATTCTACGGAAGTAAGTCGTATTAGAATTAGCTAGCTTAATATGTTTAGATTTCGCCCGTTGTCCCCAGTATTTCTTTTGAAATTTAAGTAGCTATTGTTTTTTTATTAATAAGTTGTTTTTCCACTACCATCTCCTTGCTCGTATTCAAGATTTTTAGATTGGATATTCATCAACTCTTTTTCTACTATATTTCTATTTGACGGAAAACATTTCCAAATGTATTCTTATTCCAGTTTTTGGCTCGGTTTTTCAAAAGTTTTGTTTTATACATTAGTCTGTACATCGCTGACCCAGTGCACCTTACTCTCCATGTCTGCGTAACAATATTCCTGAAATATATCCTATGCAACAACATATTTTCAAATTTAAACGGTGGCGGAGTAAATTTTTGTCCAGAATCTATGCAGATAGAGATGGGACAATGATCTGATCCCGAAAACGCACCGTTAAAGGTAGCAAGTTCGGGAAAAGAGCTAAGGAACTCGTGCTGGATGAGGACTCGGTCTATTTTCACCCAAATATTATCTTTCGCTTCCTTTTTTTCCTCCAGGTGAATTGGTTTCCCGAAGACGGAATCTCAATTAAAGCATATTGATCTTTAAAGTCGTTCAGTCTAGAGTATCTGGCTACATTGTTTGACACTCCTCCAACGTTTTCACTACTATTGCTAATTTCATTCATATCCCCAATAACTAGACACATCAAAAGTTCACTAGTAATTATATCCGAGAATTCTACCCATAAGGGGTCTTTGTTAGATTCGTGAGGGGGGGCATACACAAAGAAAATTATCCCTGTAAAATTCTTGTCAAGGCACTCATATTTTACTCGTATTACTCTAGGTAGTATTACCTTGGCTTCGATTGATTCGTTCATAAATGCGTTCTCGTTCCAAAATAATCCAATACCCCCCGTTCTATCTTCCCCTACAGACCAAATGGCCTTATTAAAACCCTTTGATTTCCAAGTTTTATCCTGGGGAATTTTGTTCGTTTAGGTTTATGCAATTTCCATCATAATTATATGCTCGTTCATTCATATTGCTTTGAGATCTGTTCATATATTTCCCCTTCCTAGACCTCTAATATTCCAAAAGCAGGCTTTCATTTTATAACTACCCGATCTATCAGAACCCGAGGGTTTGGAGCTTCTGATAGCAAGAACATGTTCTCCATTTTGATTACTCCTAAGTGCTTAATCACCCTAGCATCAGCTAACCAGTACTTAGTATTGAGATCTATATCTTCAGCATGAACATTAGTTCTCTTTACAAACTTAAATTTGCAAACATAATTTCTTGACTTCGTTATGCTAAGAAAGACAAATCGAACCCATTTTATGTCATTGATTCGTTTATCACAATAAACAATTGGGAAGTATTCATAGTACAAGTTCTCCTTGCATTCATACATGAGAAGGTGTATTAGCACAGTCCGTAAGATGCAATACAAACTGACATTTGATCCAAATTCTAGCAAGAAGTTTCCCATAATACTACATAATTTAAGCTTAGACCTAGACTTGGACATACACTAGAGCAGATGATCGACTAATTTCTCGCAAACTAACACCAGATTTAAGAGAAATCTAGACAGCAACACAACACATATGAAATTTGCACAAGTCAATGGCCTTATTCGCTACTTAATCGGCTTAGAATTCACTCTACAGCTGCATCTGCCTAATTTTTGTGTCAAGTAAATCTGTTTTGGAAATAGGTTAAGTACCAGTAAACATGCTTGCCGAGCAATTGACACCATTAATTTAATACTAGTAGTTGCCAAGTAAATCATTGGCTAGTTGAAGGTTCGATAATGTATAACAAAGTAGAATAAAGATACTCTAGAATAGGGGTTGAATAGAGTATGCCAATTTTTCGCTGATAATCTCAAGACTTTTGAAACGCTTGCGAAACCCTTTGAGAGTAGACTTAATTCTTTCCTTTGGAAAATCTGAATCACAATAGAGTTATACAATTTGAAACAAGTGCGGAAATATGGTAAATCAATAATTAAAGAACACAATGAATTGTTAATGAGGTTCGACTCCTTAAAGGCTTAGTCCCCGCCTTGAATTGGGTTCTTCCACAACCCTAGGATTCAACCGGCCTTATTGATTGACAAGACTTAGGATCATAATAGCTCATAGAGAAGCCTCTCTCCTATACAATTGCAATCTAGTCAACTCACGTTCCCTTGGAGTCCTAGACCAATCTAGAAGAGCCTCACCTCTCTCAGCTATCTAGTACAATCCTCTTACACTTCGTGAATCAATCGCCTAGTGCTCACTTCCTGAGTTATAAACTCTCGAGTATAACACTCTCTCAGAATATATCCTATAAGCTCACTGTGTAACTCTCAAATGGTTTGAAACAAAAGATACGACTCTTAACACCTAGCAGAGAGTACACGAAGAGAACAGATTGACTTGAGGGCTTGTGTGCGATGTAGTTCAATGAGGTTTGTGTTCAATGCTTGTATCTCTCCTCTCTTCTTCATCTTATTTTTATACTTGATCAAATCGACGCCTACTTTCAAAGAAGGATCTTTGCCCAACGGCTAAATCAGATCATGGCTTTAGAAGCAATCTTCACAATCTTATATTCTGAGAAACTTCGAAGCCACAATCCAACAGATTTGATCTTCACGTCTTTTAGCTTAAGGAAAGATATTTCTTTGAAATACTTGTTGTATGGTTAGTATATATATAATAATATCTGGAAATATATAATAACATCCGGAAATAATATATGCAAATAATACAGGTTGTGTATTTCATCAACACAACTATAGCTTCAAGACCTTTGACATGAGCTATGTGTCAAAGCCTTTGAAACCATTTTCGATTTTCATCAAGGGAGTGGAGTTATCAAACTCCCCCTTGATGAAAGACAAAACCTGTGCATCCCTGTAACTTAGTCAAGCAGATATATCATTAGGTAAAATCGGACTAAGTACGTGCATGGGTAAGACAAATGTTGGATCATATAAGTTTTAAAACCAATGAAAGACATCCAACACAATAAAACAAAATAAGGTCTTCCAAGACCCTGGTTCACAGCAATTTTAAAGTCTTAGCAACGACTAAACCATCAAACCATCTTCTCCCCCTTTTTGTATTTCAACAAAGGGAGGAGGATAAAAACAGTCACCAAAAGTTTTGAAAAACAAGGCCGGCAGTGTTTAGATCACGGGCTAGGATAGGGGTTTAGGTTTCACTGTCTTGAGCACCATCCATGAAAAGCAACTTCAACTCATTCAACATCTTGGCCATCACGCCCATCTACAACAACAACTCTCGGTGCAGCTCCTTGACGTCCATGCGAACTTCCTCCAAACCCAACTCTAGATTCTCCATGCGCTCATCAATGGCAGAGGCAGTGGGAAGAGCTTTTGAGGAAGGAGAGGCAAGACTCCAAGTCCCCTGAGGGGACTGAGTAATGCCAATCTTCTCAAAGCTCTTGGAGTCGAATTTACTCAAATGATGTTGTCGTTCTTCATTTTCAAAATCAATTTTAGAAGCTTTGAAGACATGGGTCAAAAGGTTTGCGAATGGGAGGGGAGTTACTTTTCTGGCTTTGCGGGTGTGAGCCATGGATCGTAGAATTGTATTGGCCATATCAAGATCATGGCCATTCAATATTCGGAATAGGAGGACCATAACATTGTCAGTGAGGAGGGAGCCAGAGTTGATTCGGGGTAAAAGACATCTCACAATGATGTTGAAGATGATTTTGGCTTCAAGTGTGAGGGACGAGTGGTGAGTTGTTTGGTGGTGCTATTTGATGCTTCAGGGAGCAGGTATTTGGATCGGGCAAGAGAAACACACTGGTCTTTTGTGGGGGGTTTCAAGGGAGGGTGGACAAGGTTTAGGAAGGCCAAGGAGTTCAGTGAAGTAAAGGGAGTTGAATATGATTCTAACTCCTTTGACGACTGACTCCAGAGTCCAACCGTCAGCAGTGTGTTTGGCTTTGAGGTTTATGTAGAATAGACGGGTGAGTTGGGGGTAGTACTATTAGGAGGAAAATCAAGTAAGAAATATAAATCTCAAATTCTACTCCCTGATCTCCGCAAATTAATTACAAGACTTCCTTTCGCTGTAGTAGAAGGTAGTCAGGATCGATCCACGAGGAAACGTGTCAGCGCCCGCCTTTTCAGTTCCAAATTTGTTGATAGGAGGAAATCGAGTATACAAATAGAATGTAAATAAACTAAGGCAAACTAGATTCCGTCCGTTGCAAATAATTACAAGACTTCCTCCCGATGCAGTAGTGGGAAGTCAGGATCGATCCACGAGGAAGCGTGTCAGCGGATCCTAGGCAGCAGAGAATCTCACAGAAGTGGTCGACAGCAGCAACTCAGCAGTTTTGGTCGATCTTGACAAAGGCTTACTCGAGATCGAGTAGATTCGTCGACGTCGGGTTGGCTCTTTTTGATCACCTGCACACAGAAGCTACGACGATGCTGGATCGAGAATCAGTAACTCGAGATCGAGGAGTGCTAGTCGATCTCGAGGAAGACAGAAACTAAAATCGAAATAAAGTAAATGCAAAGGCTTTGGGGTTTGAACTAAACTTAATGTAAAAGAACATCCAAGATTGGGGTTTGCGACAACGATAACCAAGCATGCATAAGGCAAGAATAAAACAGATAATCATATAATTCGCATCAAAGGACTAAGCTTTCGCCTTTTCCAACAATTAGACAACTCTTTCAAGAAACCCTAATTGTCTCTACTGATTTTATGTTTACAATCCAAGTTGTTAGCATGGACCTCCATTAGATGGGTAATAAACATATAACAAGTAGTAGATGCTCAAAACATGATAAAAGTTGGATCTTTACCTCAAATATGCATGGCTAACGTCGGGCTCGCCCCAACCCAAGAAGTGGGTTGACTACTCGCGCTTCATCGCAACCTCAGACATTGATTGAAAGGAAATAACAACTTGCATTAAACTAAATTCAGAGCCTTTAAAGATAAATAAATGAAAAAACATAATTAAATCTAAAAAGGGAAATTATATCTAAAAACCTAAAATATCTTCAAGTGGATAATTCTTCTCTTCATTGGATAAATGTTGATAGATTTTGATATAACTCGACAATCTTCGGCTCCAAGGATTCCCAAACTGAGTATGACAGCTCAAACCGCATTACGCGCTCCTCGAAGATTTCCTCGATCTCGAGTAATTCTACTCGATCTCGAGTAACTCGGACGTCGACTTCAGCTTGGCTCGGCGTCTTAGGTATCTGGTCTTCGACATGCTCGGATGCTGGCTCCTGATGTCCTCGATATCGAAGAGTGTCCTCGATCTCGAGTAGAGTGTAACCCGACATGTTCTCGTCCTCGGCTTCTCGATCAGGTGGTCTTCCTCGACTCCGGATTGGTCTTCAGATCTTGTCGATATCGAGTAATGTACTCGATATCGAGTAACTCTCTGGAGTTGGGTAGCTCTGCCTTCAGTTACTCGACCTGGCCCGTCCTCGACCAGACACTGCTCAGACACTTTTGGTCGATATCGAGTAAATGTACTCGAGATCGAGTAAATCTCTCAGCTTTCTGCTCTGTTCTTTTCGGGGGCTACAACTCTCATGAAGACATCAAAGCTCTTTTCGGGGGATTGACGGACGCACTTTCCCGAGTCCTCGTTCGTCGGATTGACGCATATGACCATGCGTTGGAAAGCTCTTTTCGGGGGCTACAACTCTCATGAAGACATCAAAGCTTTATTCAGAATGATGAATGCCGAAAAATGGCCATTTCTCCAGCTGCACCATTCTTAGCTTCTCCATGAGTTTCTTTAAACTCCAAAGTGCGTCCGTTTTCTACGATATATAACAAAAACTTGTGTAGATCTCCATATATTGCAAATAAACATATACTACACAGATTCTGTATTATTCTAACCCAAATGCATGAAATGCATGCAGAAAACGATATAAAAGTAACTATAAAACATGGAAAATTAGGCTCACAACAAACACCTCATACTTAAGCTTGCTTGTCCTCAAGCAATACTTTTAATTTTCATTCAGGGAAAGAATTCAAATCTCAGCATCCTAGATTCATTGCCATATAACCCTGCAATCAATTACCATCCTCCAAAAGGTACTAGTGTCATAAATTCATGCATGTGCAATAAAAAGCAACATCTACTCACAAAAGGAGGGTTATGCAAAACCATTCATAAGTGACAAGCATTAATAATCAAGAGGACTTTAATTTAAGCTAAATAAGGAGTAGATTGGTAAAAGGCAAAAGGTGGGCAGTTTTTGGCCATGTGGTGCTAACGATTCGGGCAAACGGAGTATTTCCAAACTTTCTTAACCACATCCCTTCTTCCTTTGATTCATCACCTTCCATAATGTTTTTTTCAATAATAATGCTTTTACCTCTCTAACCTCAGCACTGCCTTCTCGCGAGTCGCAAACATGGGTGTCATGAATGGCCCCGGATACTTAGTGCTTTGGACTCCTCACCTGTGTGTCCCATCTCACTGAACTATTATCTCAGTAAGCAGGGTCGATCTACCTTTATCTCCTGAGGTGATCGGATTTTCTTTCACTCATTAAATTTTCCATAATGATAATAACAACACAATAACCATATAATAATCTCCATAATGTGACATTATTCTCAACATAATCCCCGGATAGGAAATAAGGTAAAGAATGGAAAATATTTAGAACATGTGGAGCATAATATGAAATAAGGCATATATATGACTTTTGTGATGCAAAAGCATAGGTAAGGGTAGGATATAACAATGAGCACATTATATGGAAATATAAAGTCCTCCATCCTCTTATCAAGCAATATGTCAAAAGCAACATCAAATTTTACCTCCTTTCATGGTTTTCAAGAAAATGTGCACTTCATTGTGACTTCCCTTTACTAGGCAATTTCATGTTATATCTCTAATGAATCAAATTTTGCATCGTCGAGTTCAATATAAGCTTCCATGACACTAATCAAAATTTTAAATGGGGGTCATTTTTTCAAATTTTGGAAAACATGCATGTAAGCCCATAAATCAATAATGAATTCCAAAATAGCCATGTATAAGCAATAAAAAAATAAACCTTAAAAAATGCACACATAATGTCAAATAAAACCAACTATGCATAAAGTAAGTCATTCCTCCACCCTATACTTAAACATTACAGTGTCCTCACTGTATGAAAACAAGGGTAAAGAAAGAAACTCACTAGACAGGTGTGCAGATCGTCGGGAATCGAGTGCTATGCTCTGGGCCGAGTCTGATTTAGTTTACTTCTATCCCCATGGACCTGAAAAACTGTAGAAGAGAAATACCCACAATAGAAAAACTAAAAGTTCAAAACCAAAAACAAACAAAAGCAACAATGTCCAAAAGTCCCAAAAATAAATGTCTATTTACAAGCTCTAGATTTTATAGTCGCTAGGCCGACTATCTCCATTAAGCATTAGCCTGGCTCATCTTTGTCCGGAGGTATAGGTGGATCTGGTGGTTCCTCTGGTGGTGGGAAGCGTGGGATGTCATCCGGGGGCATCATGTGAAGAAGCTTAAACCTCCCCGAGTGGATGCTCCATGGCTCCACCCATCCATCTTCCTGGGCTCTAGTTGGCATGCATAATGGAATACATAAAGGAAATTTGCATACCTCATAATCATACCTCTTTCGCTCCATTGGTTGATTTGTTTGCGCGTCTCCACCACAACAAAACGGTGGAGTGGGAAGAGATATTTCCACCTCATCGTGCGGAGCTTCATGCCACTTTGCGAGGACCCCATACTTGAATATGAACATCGGTTGCTTAAAATCGTCAGGGATAGCCTTCACCTTATAAGGAAAAAGTGACTTTGAAACAACAGGGGCAATGACGTCCAACTTCTTCTTTTCTGGCTCTTCTTCCTCTAGAGGTTCTTCAAATGGTTTTTCAAAGACAAATGACGAAGTTGGAATTGAGATAGCGGAAGGACATACCTGGGTATCGACTAGAGATAGATCGATATCGATTGGAAATGGGTCGACATCGACTAGGTGTTGGTCAAGGTCGACCTTAGGTTCAGATTCTCCTTCTAGAAGGATTGGGGCTTCTGGCGGTGATTTTGACGAATCCCAGAGCTTCCTAAATGCGCGTACACCCTCAAGCCATGCCTCCTCATCAACGATGTATAGCCATCTCAAATATTCCAATTCTTTTGCATACTGTCTCGCTCTTTCCCTTTCGAAATACTCAAAGGTGTCCTGCATATACCTGTAGAAGAAAACTCAAAGAAAACGTGAGATCTAATTACCTAAGGCGCGAATAATAGCTTCCCCGACAACGGCGCCAATTTGTTGTAGGAGGAAATCGAGTATACAAATAGAATGTAAATAAACTAAGGCAAACCAGATTCCGTCCCTTGCAAATAATTACAAGACTTCCTCCCGATGCAGAAGTGGGAAGTCAGGATCGATCCACGAGGAAGCGTGTCAGCGGATCCTAGGCAGCGGAGAATCTCACAGAACTGGTCGACAACAGGGGTCCTAGATCTCGAGTACAGTTGCTCGACAGAAGATCGGACAGTCGAACAGCGCAGCAGCAACTCGGCAGTTTTTGTCGATCTCGACAAAGGCTTACTCGAGATCGAGTAGATTCGTCGACGTCGGTTTGGCTCTTGTCGATCACCTGCACACAGAAGCTACGGCGATGCTGGATCGAGAATCAGTAACTCGAGATCGAGGAGTGCTAGTCGATCTCGAGGAAGACAGAAACTAAAATCAAAATAAAGTAAATGCAAAGGCTTTGGGGTTCGAACTAAACTTAATGTAAAAGAACTTCCAAGATTGGGGTTTGCGACAACGATAACCAAGCATGCATAAGGCAAGAATAAAACAGATAATCATATAATTCGCATCAAAGGACTAAGCTTTCGCCTTTTCCAACAATTAGACAACTCTTTCAAGAAACCCTAATTGTCTCTACTGATTTTATGTTTACAATCCAATTTGTTAGCATGGACCTCCATTAGACGGGTAATAAACATATAACAAGTAGTAGATGCTCAAAACATGATAAAAGTTGGATCTTTACCTCAAATATGCATGGCTAACGTCGGGCTTGCCCCAACCCTAGAAGTGGGTGGACTACTCGCGCTTCATCACAACCTCAGACATTGATTGAAAGGAAATAACAACTTGCATTAAACTAAATTCAAAGCCTTTACAATCCCGTCAATCCAACTCTCGTTGAACGCCAAAACCCTAAAACCTTTGAACTCCTAAACCGTCTCTGTGAACTACTTCTCTACTTCTGAATTGAATCGTCCCTAAAATCATCCCCATGAGCTTTATTTATAGCCTTCTACTCCTTTCTATTCAAGGATAGAATATCTCTATCTCTATCTAAATCTATATCTAAAGCATTAAAGATAAATAAATGGAAAAACATAATTAAATCTAAAAAGGGAAATTATATCTAAAAACCTAAAATATCTTCAAGTGGATAATTCTTCTCTTCATTGGATAGATGTTGATAGATTTGGATAGAACTCGACAATCTTCGGCTCCAAGGATTCCCAAACCGAGTATGACAGCTCAAACCGCGTTACGCGCTCCCGGAAGATTTCCTCGATCTCGAGTAATTCTACTCAATCTCGAGTAACTCGGACGTCGACTTCAGCTTGGCTCGGCGTCTCGGGTATCTGGTCCTCAACATGCTCGGATGCTGGCTCCTGATGTCCTCGATATCGAAGAGTGTCCTCGATCTCGAGTAGAGTGTAACCTGACATGTTCTCGTCCTCGGCTTCTCGATCAGGTGGTCTTCCTCGACTCCGGGCTGGTCTTCAGATCTTGTCGATATCGAGTAAAGTACTCGACCTAGCCCGTCCTCGACCAGACACTGCTCGGACACTTTTGGTCGATATCGAGTAAATGTACTCGAGATCGAGTAAATCTCTCAGCTTTCTGCTCTGTTCTTAAAACGCACTTTTCTGAGTCCTCGTTCGTCGGATTGATGCATATAACCATGCGTTGGAAAGCTCTTTCCGAGGGCTACAACTCTCGTGAAGACATCAAAGCTTGATTCAGAATGTTGAATGCCGAAAAATGGCCTTTTCTCCAGCTGCACCATTCTTAGCTTCTCCATGAATTTTCTTTAAACTCCAAAGTGCGTCCGATTTCTGTGAAATATAACAAAAACTTGTGTAGACCTCAATATATTGCAAATAAACATATACTACACAGATTCTGTATTATTCTAACCCAAATGCATGAAATGCATGCAGAAAACGATATAAAAGTAACTATAAAACATGGCATATTAGGCTCACAACAAAATCTCAGCAGAAAATCAACCAGACAAACAGAAATAACAGAGAAAAGCATAAACAAAACGAAAAGCATGAACTTTGGTCGATATCGACCTGGGCTAACTCAATATCGAGTAGAAATATTGACTGCAGCAACTCGTAATCGACTTGAACAGAAACTTAAAAATCCGAAATTCGTGAAATAAATCAGAGATCCAAGATCAGGGTTTCAACACCACAATGATAACCATGTAAAATAACACATAAAGACATAAAAGATCATGCTTTTTCATCAAATAACTTTCGTTATTGACAAATAGAAAGATAGAGGCTTTCGCATAAACCCTAATTGTTACTAACCCTTTTTTCACATAATTAATCCAAGTTGCTTTAAGATCACTTTCGCTTCAATAACACAAACAAGGATCACCTTCAACTTTCGCAAAAGAATCATACTCATAGGGATAGAAGACGAATTGCATTCAAAGATTGTAGCTTTACCGCATCACCTTACATGGCTACCGTCAGACTCTCCCCGACCCTAGAAGTTGGGTGACTACTCGCTCTTCATCATAAAGATGACATTAATAATAACAGGGAACTAAATGGCATTAATGAAATAAAAGAAAGCTTACAACCAATCGAAGCCAAATCCCACTCTCGCCTTCTCCAACCTCAATCGGCTCCAACTTTCTCTATGTAACCAATTGTCTCTAGAATTCTATCACTAAAAATCAGCCCCTAAGGCCTTATTTATAGTGTTCCATGTAGCTATTCTAGGATGGAACAACTATATCTAAATCTATCTAATAATATAAGATAAAACATTATGATAAAGGAAATAATATCTAGAAGGGAACTACATCTAATGTAGATAAATATCTCTTCCATCTTGATAGAACTTTATAGAATTTGATCTTGTGGATATCTCTATTGGACTTTGATTAGAACTCGGATTAACTTGAAATCGGCCATTGTGACTCCACTCGATATCGACCTCGGCTAGTCGATATCGACCTGCAACTTTCCTCTTGTGCTTCTCGACTCGATCTCGGCCTCCAAGGTGAAAATCGACCACTTGTTACTCGATATCGACTTGATTAACTCAATATCGACCTGTACTTTTCCTTTTCTCCAGCTCTGGTCGATTCCGGGATCTTGACTCGATTTGGGTCAACTCGATATCGACTTGTTGTAGTCGATATCGACCTCTATTCTTCCTCTTCACCCGATTCTGGCTTTTCTGGGTGGAAATCGATTGGACAACTCGATATCGACTTAGATAGGTCGATATCGACCAGTGTGTGTTGACTCGATTTTCTTGTTCTTTGCTTGATTTGTCCTGGTTCCACTACTCCTTGACCTTAGACTTTCTGTAGTTGACTTCGAGCTTTTCCTCCTTTCTCTGAACTGCTGTAAATTGCCTCGATTTCTGCGAAATTAAACAGAAACTGGTGTAGATTCCATAATTTGGAAAATAAGCATAAACTACATAGATTATGTACTATTCTAGGCCAAATGCATGAAATGTATGTAGAAAACGATATAATAGTAAGTATAAAACATGGGGAATTAAGCTCATAATAAGTACACAGATTCAAGGTTCGGAAGGGTCCAGGCAGAGGTTTGTTTGAGAAGATAAATGCAGGGTAGGTTCAAAGCCTCTAAAAAATCAAGATCAATAAAATCATAACAACAAATCTTACGAGTTCTAAACTCGTCTACCCATTTGCCAGCCATCTCGACATTCTCAAACTAGGAGGAGGGTAAGGATTGGTTTACCTGGATACGTGCAGGGGGATCGACATTCTTTCTTTGAGCTTTTGTGGGAGCTGTCGACTTGACAAGTGCGTCAAAGCTTCTGAGAGTGGCTTTCCTCGAGCGCTTGGGAGGTGGAGACTTCTTGACTTTAGTGGCTTTGCGCTTATTCGGAGACAGGGGAGGAGGAGGAGTAGGAGAGGGAACCAGTTCCGGCTCCTCTTTCGCTTCTTCCTCAGACCCGGAGTCCTCAGCAGACACTTCAGCTTCATCTCCCTCGGTCTCCTCGTCATCATCAGTCTCGTCGTCCTCCTCTTCCTCTTCCGCTGGTTCCTCTACAGCGGGAACCTCCTTCTCTGGTTCTCTTTGGGCCTTTTCCTCGGCCTTTTTCCTTGCTTTCTCAGCCTCTTCCTCTGCCTTTTTCCTTGCTTTCTCAGCCTCTTCCTCGGCCTTTTTCTTTCTCTGGGCCTCTTCCTCGGCCTCTTTTGCAGCCTCTCACTCTAGAATCTCATCAAGATCTTCCTCTTCCTCCTCTTCCTCAGCAATGATCTTTCTCTTTCCCTTTAGCTTTGCACTGACTGGCTTCTTCGTCGGGCGCTTCAAGGACCGTTTGATTTCGGTAATGGTGCTCTCAAGGATGGTACTCAGGACAATTATTTGAGGAGTAGGTTCGGGTTGAGGGGAAATCACAAGGGGAGTCTGACGCCCTTTTGGGGTAGCGCCAAGGCATTTGGGTGTGGAGTGGAAATCTTCTTGGATTTGGGTGCCATGGATGGGATTCGGTGAAACTTCCAGAAAACGAAGGTTGAAGGAGAAGGTTAAAGGTCGGAGGGTTTTGGTAGTTGTGAAGAGGTGAATAGTTAGGGTAAGAATGTGTGATTTAAAAAGGGCGAGAGGGTAAGTTGATGGGACAGATTTGTAGTTCCAATGGCAATAATCATAACACTACTGCCATTTTGAAAAGATCTGATTTACCAAATAATTCAAAATTCAAACTATCCTTTCAAATCTTAAAGGCAAGAGAGGATATATCCGATTAAAAATTTCCATAAATAAAATGTACTCGGATAAAAGATTTTTCGGAAAATAAAATAGGTAATGTATAAAGAAGGTTAAAATCCATTAAAACTATATTTTATTAAATATCTAATAAGATATCAACCAAATATATGATCCGTTATATGTGCTCTACTGTTCAGTTCATAAACTTTGACATGATTCTCAAAGGTCTTGAGACTGAGTAGAAGTTTTCTTTCGTAAAAGAAAAGCTCCCCCTACGAAAGTGCATCCCTGTTAAGCATTCCGATCTCACGTCTAATGAAGGTGAACCTGTCCTCTGCCAATGGCTTAGTAAAAATGTCAGCCCATTGATAATCAGTTGAAATAAAGGATATGGACACATCACCTTTTTCGACATGGTCTCTAATGAAATGATGCCTTACATCAATATGTTTGGTCCTTGAATGCTGAACGGGATTCTTTGTAATGGAGATGGCACTTGTGTTGTCACACTTAATGAGAATGCGTTTGAGGTCGATGCCAAGATCTCTCATTTGTTGAGCTATCCAAAGGATTTGGGAGAAACATGGTCCAGTTGCTATGTATTCTGCTTCAGCAGTGGAAAGAGCAACTGAGTTTTGTTTTTTTGAGTGCCAACTAATCAAGGATGCCCCTAAGAATTGGCAACATCCCGACGTTCTTTTCCTATCCACCTTATAGCCTGCAAAGTCTGCATCAGAATACCCAATTAGTGTAAAATCTCTTTGCTTCGGGTACCACAAGCCAAGCTCCTTTGTGCCATTGAGATATCGAAAGATCCTCTTCACAGCCACGAGGTGAGATTCTTTAGGGTCAGCTTGAAACCTAGCAAACATAAAAACACTAAACATGATGTCATGTCTACTAGAAGTAAGATATAATAAAGATACAATCATCCCTCGATATTCCTTTTGATTGACACTCTTTCTGGTCTTGTCTTGATCTACAGAGAAGGCTGAGCTCATGGGAGTCTTGGCTGCTTTTGATTGATCCATCTTAAACTTCTTCAAGAGATCCTTAGTATACTTGCTTTGGTTGACAAAGATCCCTTTCTAAGATTGATGAACTTGCAACCCCAAAAAGAAGTTAAGTTCACCAATCAAGCTCATCTCAAATTCACTGCACATAATATCAGAAAATTCCTTGCACAAAGATGTGTTAGTAGCCCCAAATAATATATCATCAACATATATTTGGATAACCAAATGTCAATTCCTTTGGTCTTGATGAAAAGAGTTTTGTCGATGAACCCCCTTTTAGAATCATTTTCTAAAAGATATTTTGACAAGCGCTCATACCAAGCTCTTGGGGCTTGTTTCAAACCATATAGCGCTTGGTGTAGTTTGTAAACATGATTAGGAAATTACGAACTTTCAAAACATGGGGGTTGAGCCACATAGACTTTTTCCTCTAAGAAATGCACACTTGACATCCATTTGATATAATTTTATGCCCATAAAGTTGAAAATGCTAATAAGATGCGAATAGCTTCAAGCCTGGCTACGGGAGCAAAAGTCTCCTCGTAGTCGATACCTTCCTCTTGATTTTAGCCTTGAGCAACAAGCCTTGTGTTGTAAGGAGGAAATTGAGAATAAAAATTTAAAATATAAATAAAGTACAATAAACCAGATTCCGTCCCTTGCAAATGATTACAAGACCTCCTCCTGATGCAGCAGTGGGAAGTCAGGATCGATCCACGAGGACGCGTGTCAGCGGATCCTAGGCAGCGGAGAAATCTCACGGACAGAAGTCAACCACAGACGCTCGATCTCGACTAGGGTTAGTCGATAGAAGATCGGACAAGTCGAACAGCGCAACAGCGGTCACATGCGGTTTTAGTCGATATCGACTAGCCTATACTCGATATCGAGTAGAGTTGTCGATGTCGATGAAGCTCTTGTCGGGTACCTGCACAGGAGAAGCTACGACGATCTGGGATCGAGGATCAGTACTCGATATCGACCATTTGTAGTCGATATCAAGGAACAACAGAAATTTTAAAAACGAAATAAAATAAAGACAAAGGCTTGTGTGACTTCGAAATAAACTCTTGTCTAAAAGACTTCCAAGATTGGGGTTTGCAACAACGATAACTAAGCATGCATAAGGCAAGAATAAAACAGATAATCATGTAAATCGCATCAAAGGATCAAGCTTTCGCCTTTTCCAACAATTAGAAAACTCTTTCAAGAAACCCTAATTGTTTCTACCGATTTTATGTTTACAATCCAAGTTGTTAGCATGGACCTCCGATTATGGCTAATAAACATATAACAAGTAGTAGATGCTTAAAACATGATAAAAGTCGGATCTTTACCTCAAATATGCAGGGCTATCGTCGGGCTCGCCCCAACCCCAGAAGTGGGTGGACTACTCGCGCTTCATCGCAACCTCAGACATTGATTGAAAGGAAATAACTCCTTACAACCAAAGGAAGCCAATTCTGCTCTCGCTTCACCATCTCCTCTTGGCCACTGACTCTCTCTCTCTCTCTACTACTAATTGTTGTCTGATGTAATGAATAAAACTCATCCCCATAAGGCCTTATTTATAGGCTTCTAATCCTTGCTAATCAAGGATAGAAATCTCTATCTATATCTAAATCTCTATATATATAAAATTAAAGATAAATAAATGGAATAACATAAATAAATCCATAAAGGAAATTATATCTAAAAGGCTAAAATATATTCAAGTGGATAAATCTTCTCTTCATTGGATGGATCTTGATAAACTTGGATAGACTCGGAAAACTTCGGCCTCAAGGAATCCAAAACCGTGTTGGACTGCTCAAACCCCGTAACGCGGCTTCCGGATAGATTTCCTCGATATCGAGGACTGGTGTTGCTCAGTGTCCGATTGTCTGGTCAAGTCGAGTAGCTCTCCACGGCTCCTTGATCAGGCTTCTTCCTCGACTCCGGGCTGGTCTTCAGGGCTTTTTCGATATCGAGTAGACTACTCGATATCGAGGAGTGTGCTGGAGTCGGGCAACTTTGTTCCTCGGCTTCTCGACATGGTGCTCCTCGATCAGGGTGTGTCCGGACATGGTTTATCGATATCAACGAAATGAAGTCGATATCGAGTAAACTTCAGCCTCCGTCCTTGCTTCTTGGTTTTCTCCCGAAATGGCTCCATATTCTGCAATATTGAACCAAAACTTATGTAGACCTATATTTCTTGCAAATAAGTTTATACTACATAAATTCAACATATTCCCACCCCAAAATATGCAAAGTGTATAGAATATGGAACTAAACTGTGCATAAAAACATGGCTACTTTAGTGACATCAAATCACCCCATACTTAGACTTGCTTGTCCTCAAGAAATAACCAAACAATAACCAATACCTACAACACATCCTTCAAGTCTTCGCATTTTGTCAAAAGCAACATCTCAAGTAGTAGCAATGTAAGACAAGTGAATTTAACGTCATCACACATATGTTTAGGCATAGGCATGAATGGCCCCGGATCCGTAGGCATAGGCAATATAAATCTAACCTCACCAGGGTAAAGTGTTTACACTCAACTCTCAATATGTTTAGGCTATGAAGATCAACTCTCAACTCAATTCCAAATACAATCTCACAAACATTGCAATTCAAATATAAATCCACTTCGCAACCAATTATGTAAATGCAACAAGAATTATCAGGAGGACTTCGCTCAATAGAAGTCTTCAAAGAAGATTCCATTCGGCGGGGTTGTAATGGGGCTTGGTAAGAAATAAAAGGGTATGGAATTATTTGGCCATGTGGTGCTTAATAAAATTCGGGAATCAAGACTCCTAAATCTCCAACACAACTCAACCAAAACATAACTCTCAATCATATGCATAAACCAAACTCTCCAACTTATCTCAATGCAGTACGTAGCCTTTCAAACTTAATTAACCTCTCCAAAGTATGAATCTTGCGAAAATGAAAGAAATAAGGTAAATTTGGCTCATGCACTTTATTCATAATCACATTCTTTTTTTTTTGAAACGAAAAGAACTAGTGCATTTTTAGGGTGAGCCAAAGATCCTTTTACATAGTATGCATAGCAAGAAAAAATATAAAACCAACCCATATCTTAATAAGTTCAAAAAAATCCTCCTCACTTGAAATGAAACACAAGCTTATTTCTTCCACAAACCATTATTTCAACCAACTCTAAGTCTTAATTCCCAAATGGGGGTCAGGCTCAATTTGGCTAAGGATAATTTTGTGGAGTTTATAATAAAGTCTCATGCTAATGTTCTGGCTTCAAGCAAGGATAATGCAGGGTAGGTAAAGAGAGGATAAAATTGGCTTAAAAGGTGCCTCCATCATTTAATTCTCGTTCACATAAACATATAAATGCATTGGCTTTGAATAACTATCACAACATTTAGAGATGCATAGGAAGAGTAAATACACTCATGAAAGCAGAGGGATTTTTAATGTTCTCCCTATAAGGCCAAAATTCTTATTGGGATAATTTTGTTGGATTTCAACCTTCAGCTTAGGATCATATGTGCTCAATTTCATCACAAGTTCACAATCCACATAAAAACAATTTCAGGGACTTAGGCTAAACCTTCCAAACATGCCATAGGATTTACATGATCAAGTCAGTCATTATCTAAGTTAGGGTATAAAAACTAAGACAATGCAAAAATTTAAACATGCATTTTTTTTTCGACTTTTTTTTATTTTTTTTATGTAACTAAAAAAACAAGACTAAAGTATGACAAAAGACTTAACTGCATAAAACTTAAACATGAATGCATAACATAATAATGAAATTTCACCATGTAAAACCAAAAGCAAGACTAAAACATATAATAATGATAATGAGCCCTTCCCCCACCCCCATACTTAAAATATACAGTGTCCCCACTGTATAAAATCAAATAAAAACAAGAGTAAAGGAAAGAACTCACCGAATAATGCATCGAGGAGGGCAAAACAGGCATGTCGAGTAAACTTTTTGTCGATATCGAGTACTGTACTCGATATCGAGTAATTGTTGTCTGCGTCCAGTGGAATCTGAAGTCGAGGAGATTAAT
Source organism: Persicaria tinctoria (assembly GCA_037127255.1). NCBI lineage: Eukaryota > Viridiplantae > Streptophyta > Magnoliopsida > Caryophyllales > Polygonaceae > Persicaria > Persicaria tinctoria. The sequence continues at coordinate 24,944,553 of JBANSL010000019.1, read as the reverse complement.
CTGGCTTGGTCGATATCGAGTTGGCCTACTCGATATCGACGAACTTCTGTGCTGCTCCTCTTGGTCGTTCTTGACTGGCCTTCGTCGATTCTGACTGCTTTTCAGGGGCTTTTTATTCCACTTTTCGCGATCCTTTTATGCTTGCCGACCTAAAAGTGTTAGATTGCACAAAAATAAGACTTTCCACATGAAGTATTCTAAACTAAAGGAAACCAAAAACAAAAAACCAAAACCAAAAGTTCCAAACCCCCAAAATTCAAAAGGTTTTATATACATGCTCTAGATTTTAGAGTCGCTAGGCCAACTTCTCCGTTTGTGCTCAAGGACCTTTAATGTGGGGTCCGCTTGTGCTTGGCCCTTCTCCCGGATCATCTAGGTCCTGATTGTAGTATGCAAGCTTAACTGATAGGTGGTTGCTTGCATAATCTTCCTTTTCTTTCTTCTTCTTCCTTCTAGCTCTTAGTTTCCGCAGATTCTCTCGCCACGGGGCCTTACCTCCCCTTAAATTATTGATAAATTTCTTAATGGACTGAGGAGGGGTAGGATTCATACCTGAACTTACCTTTTCGTGCCCAAAACAGAAATCTTCGGGCTTGGGGTTAGTCGATATCGGGCAGAACTGGTCGATATCGAGTACAGGGACCCCAAACTTAGGCTCTTGGCAAGTCTGGTGCTCAGCAGAGGAAGTCGATATCGAAGAAGCTTTGTCGATATCGGGTACAGGATTGGTCGATATCGAGGACAGGTTGTCGATATCGAGTTGGCCTCTGGTGCTTTCCTCCGTTGCTTGCTTGATCCCGTGGTTGCTGATGCTCTTCACCTCCAGCCATGAAATTTCCTCTTTTGCGGGGCCAAAAGAGAAATCTAAGACCTCGTCGCTTATGATGAAGGTGAGCGATCGCTGTTTGACACTAATCTTGGCATCTGCATTAGCTAAGAATGGTTTACCAAGAATAATAGGGCTAGTAGGATCTTCAGCACAGTCTATAATAAGGAAATCTGCTGGAACAAAGAATTTACCAACCTGGACAGGGACATTCTCAACTATACCTGTAGGGATGACTACTGTATTGTTTGCCATGTATAGCTTAGTATCCACAGGCTCTATGCATCCTATCTTCACCTTCCGTCAGATTGATAAGGGCATGATGCTCACACTTGCTCCTAAATCACACAAGGACTCATATTTATATTGTCCAAATCCCACAGTAATAGAAAACTTACCAGGGTCAGGTCTCTTTTCAGGGAAGTGGAATACTTTGCATTCGCCGGCGATCTCTGAGATGGATCGCTTCTTGCTCGGGATTTCCTTCAGGAATTTGACATATCCAGGCATCTCTTGCAGGGCTTCTGTAAAAGGAATATAGACATTCAGTTCTTGCAGCATATTAACAAAACGTTGTAACCTACCTACAGTGGGATCTTTCAGTGCTTTGGAAGGAAAAGGCAGTGGCTTTTTCTGCTTCGGAGCCAGAACAGACGTCGGAGGTGTTGCAAATTCATCGACATCGGCCAGGTTTTTGTCGATATCGACTTGAGCTTCCTCGATATCGAGTAGGTTTGTCGATCTCGAGTTGCTGGGTTGTGCAGTGGAGTCCGAGATTGGCTTCTCCTCTGTGTCTAGGAGACTTTTGTCGATATCGACAACGGGCTCCTCGATATCGAGTTGCTGCTGCTCGTTGTCGAGTTGCTGCTTTATTTTGTCTTGGTGCTTTTCGACCTCTGGCTCGTGTAATTGGTGCCCGCTCCTGAGTTTGATAGCTGCGACGTGTCCGGTCTTCCCCTTAGCATTTGCTTCTATTTGCCCAGGGAGTGGTCCGGATGGTCGTGGGATCTGCGCCACAAATTGACCCATTTGAGTCTCAATGCTTCTCTTCCAGATGTCTAGCTCTCTAAATTTTGTATTAATGTTCTGGAACTGGTTATTGATGGTGCTTTGATTTCGGCGCATCTCTTCAAGGACTAGCTGTAAGTCATCCTTCTTTTGATCCCTTTCTGGATGTCCGGGAGCTCTGTATGGTGGGGGGTTCCTAGGAGGACCTTGGTTCCACTGTGGTTGATAGAACCTTTGATCCCCCATATAGCGATTGGGACCCCTTGCGTAAGCCACCTCTTTGTGTGTCTCTGACATCCTGACTTGCTCTATGTGTGGGCACTCAGTAGTGGTGTGCCGCTGTGATCCGCATTCGATGGAAGGCTGGTTGATAGAGAGATACTTGACTTGCTTGAGGAGTTTGCGATTCTGATCTCTATAGAACTGCTCCCTGACATCTGGGTCAATCTCCTTGGAAGGCTCATAAAGGGGCATAGATGGTGCTGGCCTGGCATAGAAGTTCTCCTCATAGTTTGTGGTAGACCCATACTTGTTTTCATAATTGGTGAGCTTGTCAAGTGCACCCCATGCGTCAACTGGTGGCATTGTCAGATACTCATATCGAGTGTACTGATTGATCCTGTCCTTAGTGACTTGGTCAAGAGAATTGAAGAAGATCTCTTGAATGACGTAGGGTGGCTGTCCATGAGTAGGGCAAGATCACAGCAGTTCTTTGTATCGTTCCTATGCTTTTGCCAGCGGCTCCCCAGAATTCTGTTTGAAAGCTGTAATCTTCTGGCGGAGGAGTACTATCTTGGCAGGAGGGAAGAATTTGGTGAGAAACTCTTGCTCTACTTGGGCCCATGTTGTGAGGGATCTTGGTTTCAGTCCTACTAGCTTATTCAATGCAGGTCCGGCGAGAGACCAGCGAAAAGCCTTCATCTTGACATATTCCAGAGTTGTACCTTCAGCAAGAGTACGACACATGTCAGAAAAATTTGTAATATGTTCAAGAGGACACTCATTAAACCTTCCATGAAAAGCATTATTTTTAAGTTCTATAAGGATTTGAGTGCGAATTTCAAAAGAATTTTCAGGGATAAGAATAGCCGATTCAGGAACGACAAGATTCGGGTGCATATAATCCTCTGCAATGGTTGGGTACTGGGCAAGCTTAGCTTCCGCTTGTTCCCTTCCTGCTTTCTCAGCGGCGATAGTGTAACGGCCCGGGATTATGATTCCCGAGTTACGTTTCGAGGGATGAAACCGCTCGTTGGGATCTTGCGCCCCGAGTACAGGTTGAAGGTTTGAAATCGATTGTGCGTAGTTTAAAGTGGGATTTTGCACCCAAACCCGGAAGGTCCGTTGGAGACCCCGGGGTAAACCCCTGTACCTGTCCTAAATCTACAACGTGCGAAAATCCTTTATCATGCAAAGGGCGAAAGTTCTGAAAATGATACAACCAGTGCCACGGCAGCGCCGGGTCAAAACGGAGTAGAGTAGGAAGAAATCCAAAAAGCATGAGTTTGGTGAAGTCCGGGTTCATACACTCACTCTCCGCCATATGAATGGACCCCGTCATATCAGCACAAAATCAAGTAGTAGATCGGGTACCTGAAACTATACCACCAAGTCAGGCCAAGAGTCCGCCTACGGGTCCTCTGACCGCGCTGAGGACATATAATACGCCTATACCTAGAATAAAGGATGCCTTCATGCAGTACTGAAATAAAACCACACTATCATGCTCCTAATTCATATGTGCAGAATATTGAGAAAGGCCTTAACAAAAAAAATACCAAGCGGTATATCCCTCTTTTACCACCACCCCTCTTCCAGACAAGGTGGAGACTGGCCAGTTCGATGCTATAATCATATCAAATGTCATCATCGTATCATATCTCATGCCCATCTCGTATCTCGTGATATATATAAATGACTCGAGGAGGACAACACCCGATGAAGCTGGGCCGCCCTATGACCCTAACAAGGACTCTAGGACTCACAGATAACAGCCGTTCTGTATTCAAACGCATACAGAATAAGGATGCTCATTTGTAAATGCAATTCCTAAGCATGATACTACATGATATGCTCTTATGCATATGCAGCACCTACATACTATATGACACATCAGGCAGGAGGTACTGGTTACTGAGTAAGCCCCGGAGGTACTTACCTGGAGAGAAGATCAGCAAAAGAATAATCCAGCACACAGTAGTCACGATCACAGAATATCACCTAATCACATAACGAGAATATACTAAGTATACTTCTATAGCCTTTCTGAACACATATATTACTCACTCAAATTAGCAGATAGATAAGTAAGCTTGCATCAATCATACTTTCAATTTATCACGATCAACCATCTCTTATCTCATACCATTCATCATAACTTGTCAACTTATCAGTTTAAAAAAATATACTCCCTATATACATCATACTTATACTTTCCATATATATCATCATCATAAACATCGAACATTTAATCTCTTGTGAACTTCACCACAATACCACGCTATTAGTCATCGTCTTATTCCTAAGTTAGCTTCAAAATCGTTTCAAATCCGAATTAAACAGTCAAGAGTTCTGACCCCTTGAAAATACTCGCTAAATTCCCTTTTTAATTATTTATTAAATCACTTTTTAACCTTTTATAAAATCTCTAAAAAAATAATAATATTTTTATACCTTAATCCCCAATTACCATTAATTATTTAAACAAATAATTCAAAAGACCAAAACGCCTGCCAAAATGCAACTAAACTCACACGGACAACCAGTGCCGCGGCCGCGGCAAATTGCGGCGCCCGGAGCACTTTGCGGCGCCTGTAGCATGTGCGGCGCCCGCAGCAATTTGCGGCGCCCGCAGCATGTGCGGCGCCCGCAGCATGTGCGGCGCCCGCAGCATGTGCGGCGCCCGCAGCATGTCGTCTTCTTCCTTCGCGTCGGACTGGTTCGGCCCTTCTTGGTGGAGCTTGGCTCTCCTTCCATTTCCGACCCCTCTCAACCTCACAGACCCTCAATCCCAATCGCACTAAAGACACACGCACACGGATTGAAGCTAAAGGGGAGAATAAACGAGGCTCACCGAGGTGTTCGCGGATGTCGGAGCTTCGTCGGAGCTCGCCGGAGGCTCGATTCGTTGCGTCGGAGAGGGAGGAACCTCGGATTCAACCTAGGAGGGTAAAGGAAGGTTAAAGGAAGGTTCATCCATGGAATTTCGGATCGAACGAGAGGTCGAAGCTTACCGAACGGAGGTTGCGCTCGAGCAAGGTGGTGGAGCTCCGGTGGCTCGATGGAGGCGCTAGGCCTCTAGGGTGGCGTCGGGATAGTGGCGATGGTGTCCAGCTGCTGCTGCTGCAGCCCTTGAGGAAGGAGGGAGCAAGGAGGAGGGTGGGAAGAGGGTGATGGCGAGGGAGGGCGTGGGTGATGGTGAACCAGGGGAAGGGACGGGGTAATTATAGGCGGGGAATGGGCTTGGGTTGCAGGACAAGGTAGGGGGGGAGTGGGTGAGAGGTTGAGTGTGAAATTGGTTAACCAATACCCGGAAATAGATCCCGAATACGCGAATTTCGAATCCCGTAATTAGTTCCCGAATGTTAGTTCTCCCGACTCTCGCTTTCTCGATCAATTAGGTTTTTTTTTAAAATTGAAAAGGATATCGCCACCCGATAATTATTTTGAATTTTCGAGGTCAAGGACGGAAATTGTTTGCCAAATTTTACTTTCCGGTCGGAATCTGCTAAACGAGTTTTAAAAACCGATTTTAATTTCATTCATTTTTTTTTATTCTCTTCTTCCAAAAAAAATTTAGGATTTAAAAATCCGAGCCTTTACATCATCCACCTCTAAAAACAAGTCTCGTCCTCGAGACTGAAATCATTTTTAAAACAGGAGGTGGAGTTTGAAAATAGGTGAGTCCATAGATCATGTCGTTGATCCCGTAAACACCTCATAAGTGCCCCTATGAGGTCCTCACAGTACCGTTGCCGTGATCATAATATTCCCAAATAGACTGTAGTAAGGATGTAATATGGGCCCCTACCACATCCTTACTCCGATTCCTTTGGCCATATCATAACTCAAATACTTATCCACTTCGTGGGGCGTTATAATGAGGTCTAGTGTTTGTATTATTATTATTATTATCCAAGTTAGTCTCTTTTGAAACACGATTCAAAATTTCAATACTTCAACTTCCATCATTTCTATCATCACGCCTCATATATATATATAGAGTGACACCCATATCACATATTAATAGCATGACCTAAACACGTCAAGTATAGTCGCATACCATAAAATATCTAGCACGTCATCACATCATCACATCATCACAGCTCATCACATCATATCACCAAGGATCTGCACACAACTACCAATCATAAGTACAAAAGCAAGGAGACACTACCAATCAACCCCAATCCAACTAGACAACTCACCGCACTTGCGAGGTCAGGGAAATATCTACGCTCGGCTCGACATAGGATGCGAGCAACTCGTCTAGGACATCCCCATAACTAGCCCGAATACTCTCCTCAGTCTCCCACGTGGCCTCCTCAGGGCTCCTCCTAGACCACTGAACTAGAAGCAAAGGAACCTCCCTGTTCCTAAGCCTCTTGACTCGGCGGTCAAGAACTCTCACAGGACGCTCTACAAAGGTATGGTCAGGCTCAACCTGAAGGTCTGAATAGTCTAGGACATGGCTAGGGTCAGGGATATACTGGCGAAGCTGTGAGACGTGAAAGACGTCATGAACACCGGCCAAGGATGGGGGCAATGCTAAACGATAGGCCACCTCGCCAACTCTATCCAAAATCTCAAACGGGCCAATATACCTCGGACTCAACTTTCCCTTGATCCCAAACCGTCGGACTCCTCTGGTAGGCGAAACTCAAAGCCACACATGCGAACCTACCTCGAACTCAATCTCTATCCTTCGCCTGTCTGCATACTTCTTCTGGCGATCCTGAGCGACTCTCATGTGCTCACGGATGCGTCCTACCTTGTCAATGGTCTCTCTAACTAGGTCCGGTAAAGATGAAACCGTGTCCGCAGGCTCATCCCAACAAACTGGCGACTTGCATCGCCTCCCATACAGAGCCTCATATGGAGCCATCTCGATCGACGCGTGGTAGCTGTTGTTGTATGAAAACTCCACCAATGGTAGGTGTCTAACCCAACGGTCTCCCCACTCCAAAACACATGATCGCAGCATATCCTCCAAGGTCTGAATCGTCCTCTCACTCTGACCATCTGTCTGAGGATGAAAAGCTGTACTGAAATGCAGTCTAGTACCTAGGCCCTCCTGAACCTGGTGCCAAAACCTCGAGGTAAAACGTCCATCTCTGTCAGATACGATCCTCTCAGGTCCTCCATGAAGTCTAACGATCAGGCAAATGAACTCCTCAGCTAACCGCGATGCTGGCCATGTCTCCTGAATCGGAATGAAGTGAGCCAACTTGATCAACCTATCGACCACGACCCAAATGGCGTCGAATCCTCTGACATCCCGCCTCAGCCCGGTGACGAAGTCCATTGAGATATCTGTCCACTTCCAGGCGGGAACTGGAAGCGACCTGACAAGTCCTCCCGGTCTCTGGTGCTCAATCCGAACCTGCTGGCAAACCTGACATCTGGCTACAAAGTCTGTGATGTCTGCTCGCATCCTCTGCCACCAATAATATCTCCTCAAATCCTGATACATCTTATTCGTCCCTGGATGGACAGAATAAGGAGTGGAGTGAGCCTCCTGCATGATCCTCTGCCTCAGACCTGACGTTGGCGGAACTACAACTCTGCCCCGAAAGGTCAGCATCCCATCTCCTCTCTCTACAAGCTCGCTAAATCGACCTTGGGCCATCCGAACCCTCAAAACTGCAATCTCTGGACAGTCTGCCTGACCTCGCCGAATCTCCTCGGTCAACTCAGCCTGAACCTCCAAGAATGATAACTGTCCATTCTCCCGCTGAACCCACACCTCGAAGCAACACCTCATCAAATCTGTCTGCAAATCCCTCTGAGCTGTAAGCCTCGCAACTGATGCCTCCTGGTGAGTCTTCCTACTGAGCGCATCTGCCACCACATTGGCCTTTCCTGGGTGATAAACTATGTCCAAGTCATAGTCCTTTAGAAGCTCCAGCCACCGTCTCTGTCGCATGTTGAGCTCCTTCTGAGTGAAAATATACTTCAAGCTCTTGTGATCCGTCATCACCTTGCATGAAGTGCCGTACAGGTAATGCCTCCAAATCTTCAAAGCATGAACTACAGCTGCCAACTCCAAGTCATGAACGGGATAGGACACCTCTGCAAGCTTCAACTGGCGCGAAGCATAAGCGATGACCCGATCTCTCTGATGCAAAACACATCCCAAGCCAAAACGTGAAGCGTCTGTGTAGACGACGAAGTCCTCTGTCCCTTCTGGCAACGCTAGTACTGGGGCGGTCGTCAGCTTCTCCTTCTGAAGCTCAAAGCTGGCCTGACACTCCACACTCCACTCAAAAGGAACATCCTTCTTCAGCAGCTGCGTCATCGGCCTCGCAATGCTCGAAAAACCCTGAACGAATCTCCTGTAGTAACTGGCCAATCCTAGAAACGAGCGGATGTCCTTGACGTTCTTGGGCACCTCCCAAGCAACGATAGCATCAATCTTCGCCGGATCCACGACGACTCCCTCAGCTGAAATCACATGGCCTAAGAAAGCCACCTCTCTGAGCCAGAACTCGCACTTGCTGTATTTCCCATACAACTGATGTTTCCTCAGCGTCTCGAGCATGATCCTCAAATGCTCCTCGTGCTCCTCTCTACTCCTCGAGTAGACTAAAATGTCATCTATGAAGACAACGACGAATCTGTCGAGGTAGTCAATGAACAGGCGGTTCATGAGTTCCATGAAAGCAGTTGGTGCATTGGTCAGCCCAAACGGCATGACCACGAACTCGTAGTGACCATAGCGAGTCCTAAAAGCGGTCTTCTGGACATCCTCTGGCTTCACTCTCAGCTGGTGATAACCCGACCTCAAATCAATCTTCGAGAAAACAACGGCGCCCTGCAGCTGATCCAACAGGTCGTCAATCCCGGGGAGGGGATAACGGTTCTTCACCGTCGCACGGTTCAGCTCCCTATAATCGATGCATAGCCTCAATGACCCGTCCTTCTTCTTGACGAACAACACTGGTGCTCCCCAAGGTGATGCACTAGGCCTGATGTAACCCTTCTCGGCTAGCTCCTCCAACTGAGCCTTCAGCTCCGCCATCTCCGTCGGTGCCATGCGGTGAGGGACTCGTGAAATAGGTCTGGTGCCTGGGTCTAGCTCGATCCCAAAGTCAACCTCTCTCGGTGGGGGAAGTCCCGGTAGCTTATCTGGAAACACATCTGCGAAGTCTCTCACAACAGGGACATCTGCCAAGCTGGGATGTGTGCGATCCACCTCTAATGCGTAACACCAATAACCTATGCATCCCTGGTCTAGAAGTCTGGCGGCTCTGACTGCGCTAATGAGCGCTCCGTTCCTCCTGGGGTCGCTCCCCCAAACCTGGTGCTCAGTCCCGTCATCCGCCAAGATAGACACCGTCCTCGTCCTCAGATTGATGATCGCTCCATAGTGGTCCATGAAATCCATACCCAGAATGAGATCATCCATCCTCAATGGCATGACAATAAGGTCGGTTGGCCACTCACGCTCACCTATATGGATGGGGCAACCTAAAATCTCCCGACTCGTCCTAACCTTTGCCCCGTCCGCTAGACCAATAGTAAGGGGTAAACCACTCGTGCAGCTCAGGCTCAGCCTAGCAACGCACGCCTCTGCTATGAAGCAGTGAGTAGCACCAGTGTCAAACAATATAGACAAGCACGCATCATGGAAATGTATAGTACCTGCGGAAGTAGGGGCAGTACGATCATCAGCTCTCATCTGGAACACGCGGGGCGGTGGGGGTAATGCTGGTCCTCGGCCTCCGGAACTCTGGCCACGATCATACCCGGACCCAGATGGCCCTGCAGATGACGAACCTCTACCCTGACCTGGCCCTGACGGCCCTCTGCCTCCACGATCGTAACCTCTAACTCCTCTACCTCCCCTACCTCCTCCTCGACCTCTACCAGAAGCATCTCCTCGCCCTTGACCCTGGGGATAAGTCAACAGTGGCGGCTGTGGAGCCGCAGGAAGTCTCGGTGGCTGTGCAGTCGGCGGGGCTCTACCGTCCTGGGGACAACGGGCAGCTCTGTGCCCCATGGTGCCGCAAGTGAAGCAGACAATCGAACGATCTGGGCAGGAAGCGACATAATGACCTCTCTCGAAGCATCCATGACAAGTGACACTCCTCACTCGGGCATCTCCTCCATAAACAGCTGGACCGGGCGGCTGGGGTGCCCTCGGTGTAACTCCGTGATATCCCCCTCTAAATCCTCCTCCATAACCTCCTCTCCTGGATCTGTCGTCTCCGCGACCATCCGCTGGTCTCGCTCTCTTCGCCTCAGGGCGAGAAGTGGTGTATGCAGTCTCGGACAAGATCCGCTGCTGGTCGTACAGGAGGATGACCTCCAAGAATCGATCAAAGCTGACAGCTCCCAAGCTAGAGGCATGCAGAAGTACTGGAGGCGGCAGTCTCATCGATAACATGCGAATCCGGCTCTCATTGGAAGGGCACAAGTGAGCACAGTAGACCAGTTCCTTCTTGAACTGGCGAACGATGGTAGAGACAGAAGCTGATCGGTCGTAGTAGCCTCGCATAAAGGACACCTGTCGGGCTATCTTAATCCCAGGAGGGCGATACTCTCTCAGCATCAGGTCCCTAAACTCCTCGTAGGTCCACTCAGCCTGATCTATCTTAAATAAAGACCAGCGGTCAAAAGCGTCTCCCTGTAGACGGCCTGCGGCAAGTCTCTGTCTCTCGGAAGCGGGGACAGCAACATGGTCGAACAACCCATCCATCTCACGGAACCATCTCTCAATATCCCCCCCAACCTCTCCAGTAAAAGCCGGAGGACAGCACTGAGCTAATGTCTTGACCCAGTCGACGTGCTTCTCAGGGCGTGCACCGGCTACGGGCTCAGCTGGCTGAACAGGAACCTCGGGCGTCGGTGCTGCAGATCGGGATCCTCCCCGTAACTCGCTCAGAATGTCGTGAAGTGCCGCCTCTAGCTGTCCAAGTCTAGTCTCTGTGGGGATTGGAATCTGGTCGTCAGCCGGTGGAGGTGAAGCTCGCTCCTCAACGTGATCGTCAGCAGTGCGCCCCTCGACGTTCTCAACAGCAATCCGACGGGGGCGTCCCCGACCACGATGTGACCTACCCCCACGCCCAACAGAACCGCGTCTAGTATCGACCATGAGTACTACATGAACGGTTAATGTAAACACTCAGCACAGAAGCACTCGACGATTAATATAATCCCCTTCAAGGAGGATCGCCCTCAGGCATAATTGCATATATGTATAAATTACGCATAGAGACGATCTATGCCATCCTTCGAGGGACGGCTGACCGGAGGGGCAAAACCTCACGGTCACCTAACTCGACACTCCAACCTCCATGGTGTTCCTTGGAGTTATCTAGGCCCATCTGTAAATCAAAGCTACTATTTTGCCTACCGTTCCCCGAGTTCTACATCCATAAGGGAGGTCTATCGCTTTGGTCTCTACCCACGAGTTTATTTCCCCTTTATTCATTTTACATTTTAATTCCAATTAAATTCATTTTTCCCTTTTTAAAGCATTTCTCAAACCCATTTGAAAACATTGGGCGATTTTCAAAACCATCTTCAACCTGTTGTACTCGGATTGCAAAACCTCGCTCTGATACCACCTTTGTAACGGCCCGGGATTATGATTCCCGAGTTACGTTTCGAGGGATGAAACCCCTCGTTGGGATCTTGCGCCCCGAGTACAGGTTGAAGGTTTGAAATCGATTGTGCGTAGTTTAAAGTGGGATTTTGCACCCAAACCCGGAAGGTCCGTTGGACACCCCGGGGTAAACCCCTGTACCTGTCCTAAATCTACAACGTGCGAAAATCCTTTATCATGCAAAGGGCGAAAGTTCTGAAAACGATACAACCAGTGCCACGGCAGAGCCGGGTCAAAACGGAGTAGAGTAGGAAGAAATCCAAAAAGCATGAGTTTGGTGAAGTCCGGGTTCATACACTCACTCTCCGCCATATGAATGGACCCCGTCATATCAGCACAAAATCAAGTAGTAAATCGGGTACCTGAAACTATACCACCAAGTCAGGCCAAGAGTCCGCCTGCGGGTCCTCTGACCGCGCTGAGGACATATAATACGCCTATACCTAGAATAAAGGATGCCTTCATGCAGTACTGAAATAAAACCACACTATCATGCTCATAATTCATATGTGCAGAATATTGAGAAAGGCCTTAACAAAAAAATACCAAGCGGTATATCCCTCTTTTACCACCACCCCTCTTCCAGACAAGGTGGAGACTGGCCAGTTCGATGCTATAATCATATCAAATGTCATCATCGTATCATATCTCATGCCCATCTCGTATCTCGTGATATATATAAATGACTCGAGGAGGACAACACCCGATGAAGCTGGGCCGCCCTATGACCCTAACAAGGACTCTAGGACTCACAGATAACGGCCGTTCTGTATTCAAACGCATACAGAATAAGGATGCTCATTTGTAAATGCAATTCCTAAGCATGATACTACATGATATGCTCTTATGCATATGCAGCACCTACATACTATATGACACATCAGGCAGGAGGTACTGGTTACTGAGTAAGCCCCGGAGGTACTTACCTGGAGAGAAGATCAGCAAAAGAATAATCCAGCACACAGTAGTCACGATCACAGAATATCACCTAATCACATAACGAGAATATACTAAGTATACTTCTATAGCCTTTCTGAACACATATATTACTCACTCAAATTAGCAGATAGATAAGTAAGCTTGCATCAATCATACTTTCAATTTATCACGATCAACCATCTCTTATCTCATACCATTCATCATAACTTGTCAACTTATCAGTTTAAAAAAATATACTCCCTATATACATCATACTTATACTTTCCATATATATCATCATCATAAACATCGAACATTTAATCTCTTGTGAAATTCACCACAATACCACGCTATTAGTCATCATTTTATTCCCAAGTTAGCTTCAAAATCGTTTCAAATCCGAATTAAACAGTCAAGAGTTCTGACCCCTTGAAAATACTCGCTAAATTCCCTTTTTAATTATTTATTAAATCACTTTTTAACCTTTTATAAAATCTCTAAGAAAATAATAATATTTTTATACCTTAATCCCCAATTACCATTAATTATTTAAATAAATAATTCAAAAGACCAAAACACCCGCCAAAACGCAACTAAACTCACACGGACAACCAGTGCCGCGGCCGCGGCAAATTGCGGCGCCCGCAGCACTTTGCGGCGCCTGTAGCATGTGCGGCGCCCGCAGCAATTTGCGGCGCCCGCAGCATGTGCGGCGCCCGCAGCAATTTGCGGCGCCCGCAGCATGTCGTCTTCTTCCTTCGCGTCGGACTGGTTCGGCCCTTCTTGGTGGAGCTTGGCTCTCCTTCCATTTCCGACCCCTCTCAACCTCACAGACCCTCAATCCCAATCGCACTAAAGACACACGCACACGGATTGAAGCTAAAGGGGAGAATGAACGAGGCTCACCGAGGTGTTCGCGGACGTCGGAGCTCGCCGGAGGCTCGATTCGTTGCGTCGGAGAGGGAGGAACCTCGGATTCAACCTAGGAGGGTAAAGGAAGGTTAAAAGAAGGTTCATCCATGGAATTTCGGATCGAACGAGAGGTCGAAGCTTACCGAACGAAGGTTGCGCTCGAGCGAGGTGGTGGAGCTCTGGTGGCTCGATAGAGGCGCTAGGCCTCTAGGGCGGCGTCGGGATGGTGGCGATGGTGTCCAGCTGCTGCTGCTACAGCCCTTGAGGAAGGAGGGAGCAAGGAGGAGGGTGGGAAGAGGGTGATGGCGAGGGAGGGCGTGGGTGATGGTGAACCAGGGGAAGGGACGGGGTAATTATAGGCGGGGAATGGGCTTGGGTTGCAGGACAAGGTAGGGGGGGAGTGGGTGAGAGGTTGAGTGTGAAATTGGTTAACCAATACCCGGAAATAGATCCCGAATACGCGAATTTCGAATCCCGTAATTAGTTCCCGAATGTTAGTTCTCCCGACTCTCGCTTTCTCGATCAATTAGGTTTTTTTTTAAAATTGAAAAGGATATCGCCACCCGATAATTATTTTGAATTTTCGAGATCAAGGACGGAAATTGTTTGCCAAATTTTACTTTCCGGTCGGAATCTGCTAAACGAGTTTTAAAAACCGATTTTAATTTCATTCATTTTTTTTTATTCTCTTCTTCCGAAAAAAATTTAGGATTTAAAAATCCGAGCCTTTACAGATAGCAGCATCTTTAGCGGCCAGTTCCCTTGTAAGCCTCTGTATTAGCTGTTCCTGTGTTTCTGCGGCCGCCATGACTCTTTTTGGCTTTGCTTGGATGTGTAAGAGGCGTTCCGGATCGTCTAAGCCGTCTAACTCGGGTGGTTGACCAGAATGGCGCATACACTTGTAAAGTAACTCAAAGTAGACGTGAGATTTAACTACGTAAGGCGCGAATGATAGCCTCCCCGGCAAAGGCGCTAATTTGTTGTAAGGAGGAAATTGAGAATGCAAATTTAAAATATAAATAAAGTGGAGCAAACCAGATTCCGTCCCTTGCAAATGATTACAAGACCTCCTCCTGACGCAGCAGTGGGAAGTCAGGATCGATCCACGAGGAAGCGTGTCAGCGGATCCTAGGCAACATAGAAATCTAACGGACAGAAGTCGACCACAGACGCTCGATCTCGACTAGGGTTAGTCGATAGAAGATCGGACAAGTCAAATAGCGCAGCAGCAGTCACGGGCGGTTTTAGTCGATATCGACTAGCCTTTACTCGATATCGAGTAGAGTTGTCGATGTCGATGAAGCTCTTGTCGGGTACCTGCACAGGAGAAGCTACGACGATCTGGGATCAAGGATCAGTACTCGATATCGACCAGTTGTAGTTGATATCGAGGAACAACAGAAACTTTTAAAAATGAAATAAAATAAAGACAAAGGCTAGTGGGACTTCGAAATAAACTCTTGTGTAAAAGACTTTCAAGATTGGGGTTCGCAACAACGATAAATAAGCATGCATAAGGCAAGAATAAAATAGATAATCATGTAAATCGCATCAAAGGATCAAGCTTTCGCCTTTTTCAACAATTAGACAACTCTTTCAAGAAACCTTAATTGTCTCTACCGATTTTATGTTTACAATCCAAGTTGTTAGCATGGACCTCCGATTATGGGTAATAAACATATAACAAGTAGCAGATGCTTAAAACATGATAAAAGTCGGATCTTTACCTCAAATATGCAGGGCTATCGTCGGGCTCGCCCCAACCCCAGAAGTGGGTGGACTACTCGCGCTTCATTGCAACCTCAGATATTGATTGAAAGGAAATAACTACTTGCATTAAATCAAACAGAGCTTACAACCAAAGGAAGTCAATTCTGCTCTCGCTTCACCAACTCCTCTTGGCCACTCACTCTCTCTCTCTCTACTACTAATTGATGTCTGATGGAATGAATAAAACTCAGCTCCCTAAGGCCTTATTTATAGGCTTCTAATCCTTGCTAATCAAGGATAGAAATCTCTATCTATATCTAAATCTCTATATCTAAAAACTTAAAGATAAATAAATGGAATAACATATATAAATCCATAAAGAAAATTATATCTAAAAGGCTAAAATATCTTCAAGTGGATAAATCTTCCCTTCACTGGATGGATCTTGATAAACTTGGATAGACTCGGACAACTTCAGCCTCAAGGAATCCAAAACCGTATTGGACTGCTCAAATCGCGTAACGCGGCTTCCAGATAGATTTCCTCGATATCGAGGATTTTCGTCGATATCGAGTAAAGTGGGCGTCGACCTTGGCTTCAGCGGCATGCTCAACTAGCTGGTCCTCGACATGCTCGGGCGCTGGCTCTCAGTTGTTGTCGATATCGAGTTAACTACTCGATATCGAGTAAAGTAGCTTCATCGACTTGGCCAGCTTGGTGTTGTCGAGTAGCCTCTCTTCGACATTGCTCGGCCAGGTGCTCTGGGGTTGTCGATATCGAGGAAACTCCTCGATATCGAGGACTGGTGTTGCTCAGTGTTCGGTTGTCTGGTCAAGTGGAGTAGCTCTCCGCGGCTTCTCGATCAGGCTTCTTCCTCGACTCTGGGCCGGTCTTCAGGGCTTTGTCGATATCGAGTAGACTACTCGATATCGAGGAGTGTGATGGAGACGGGCAACTTTGTTCCTCGGCTTCTCGACATGGTGCTCCTCGATCAGGGTGTGTCCGAACATGGTTTGTCGATATCGACGAAATGAAGTCGATATCGAGTAAACTTCAGCCTCCGTCCTTGCTTCTTGGTTTTCTTCCGAAATGGCTCCATATTTTGCAATATTAAACCACTACTTATGTAGACCTCTATTTCTTGCAAATAAGTTTATACTAAATAAATTCAACATATTCCCACCCCAAAATATGCAAAGTGTATAGAATATGGAACTAAACTGTGCATAAAAACATGGCTACTTTAGTGACATCACCTTGCTTTGTTTCTCACGATCTTACCATTCTCATCTAGCTTGTTCTAAAATACCCAACGTGTGTCAATGACTGATTGATGCTTTGGCCTAGGCTTGAAGGTCCAGACTTTGTTCATTTCAAATTCGTTAAACTCACTTTGAATAGAAATGATCCAGTCTGGCTCTTAAAGGGCCCCATCTACCTTCTTTGGTTCTACAAGAGAAACAAAAGCGTGAAAAGCACAGAGATCTTTAAGTTTAGAACGACATTGAACACTAGATGTAGGGTCAGAGATGATATCCTTTAATGAGTGTGATGAGGAGTATTTGAACTTTCTCTTGCTAGTCTCAGCTCCCTGGTTCGTCACATCAATAGGAATGATTTGTGGTACATCTGACTCCATGGATATGTTAGGCTCAGTTACAGCAGTTTCTGAAGTCTCAGCACTTTTGGATTCGTCGCCAAGGGCTTTGGACTGAGCTTCAAGACCTTGGGCCAATTCCTCAGTGTTAAGAATCTGATCCTGCATGTTCCTCTTCTTTGTGTTCTTGGTAGCAATATCATCACCATCCTCATTCTCTGTATGGTTGTTAAGATCTAAATATGCAACACTTTCACTTAAAGAGCCGTCATTGCATTCATCAAATATATCATGTATACTTTCCTCAACCATCTTGGTCTTTTTGTTGAAGATTCTATATGCTTTGCTACTTGTGGAGTAGCCAAGAAATATACCTTCATCACTATGCGCATCAAATTTCCCAAGGTTATCTTTTCCATTGTTATGAACAAAATAAGTACATCCAAAGGGTTTAAAATACGATATAAGGGGTTTGCGACCTTTGAAAAGTTCATAAGGAGTTTTCTTTAAGATGGAACGAATAAGACAACGATTCAAAATATAGTTAGTTGTGTTAACAGCTTTAGCCCAATAGGTTTTAGGTAATGCATTTTCTAAAAGCATAGTCCTGGCCATGTCGTCTAGGGTACGGTTCTTTCGTTCCACACCCCATTTTTTTGAGGTGTCCTAGGAGCAGAAAAATTATGGGAAATGCCATATTTAGCACAAAATAAATCAAACTGAAGTTGATCAAACTCCCTACCATGATCACTTCGAATTGACACTATGGGCTTGTTTCTTAAAGTTTGCAACTCCTTACAAAGTTTTGAAAACTCAAATAAGGCCTATGATTTTTCTTTTAAAAATTCAACCCAAGTATATCTCAAAAAATCATCAACAACAACAAGCATGTACTTTTTACCATTGGGAGATTTGACTCGCATAGGACCACATAAATCCATATGTAAAAGTTCAAGGGGTCTAGAAGTACTTACAACCTTTTTGGGTTTGAAAGAGCTACGCGTTTGTTTACCTCGTGTGCATGCTTTGCACATATCAATACCTTTGAAGTCCATCTTAGGTAGTCCTCTTACCAGCCCTTTGGACACAAGCTTTTGTAGTGTATGTGGGCTTACATGACCGAGTCTCCCGTGCCAGAGCTTTGGATCGTCCGTCAAAGCCTTTAGACAGGTTAAGCTTCCTTGTGCCATTTACTCAGCATTCACAGCATAGATGTTGTTATAGCGATAGACAGTTAGAACTACTTCACTTGTATCTTCACTGCGCACT
The DNA here is from genome assembly GCA_037127255.1 of Persicaria tinctoria. Classification (NCBI taxonomy): domain Eukaryota; kingdom Viridiplantae; phylum Streptophyta; class Magnoliopsida; order Caryophyllales; family Polygonaceae; genus Persicaria; species Persicaria tinctoria. Next base: position 24,926,484 of record JBANSL010000019.1, on the reverse strand, counting down.
AGACATCTTTTCTTGTTAAATCCAACATCATTACCACTATCACATAGTTGAGAAACACTAAGAAAATTATACTTCAAACCATTAACAAGATAAACATTTTTAAAGCTATGGTTAGGATCACTCCCAACACTACCGATACCAACAATGTCACACTTTCCTTTGTCACCAAGAGTGATTATTCTAGTGGATTGCTTCTTTAGATCATGGAAGAGATACCTCTTCCCACTCATATGTCTAGAGCATCCACTATCAATAATCCACTTTTGCTCTTTCACCTTGGTGATCTCCTGCAAGACAAAAATCAACCTTTGTGGCTAGACCAATAAGCAAATTTAGATCTATTATTGGGATAAACCATATTTGGTAAAATAATGCCTTCGGGGACCCAAACTTGCGTTATCCGTTCTTTTCTCAAGTGAATATGAAATGTATTGCGAATAATATGTGGATCCTTTATTCTATAGGGGCAGATCTCTCTTACATGTCCCTTTCTTGCACAGTGGTGACATATAGGAGAGGTTCTGCTTCCTTTTGCCTTCACAAAAATGGTAATGTGGAACTTCTTTAAAAACCTCGGGTTGTAGCCAATACCACTTTTGTTTAGAGAACTTTGTTGCTCACCTAACATCCTATCAAGAGTGCCTTTGGACATGGTAAAACTTATGAGGGTGGTTTGTTGGTCTTAAATCTTCTTATTCAGGGAGATCTTCTCGCTTTCTAAGTCATGATGTTCACTTCTTAGAGAAGAGAGATCTTGCTTGAGTTCAGATTTCTCTGAGTCAAGAGTCTTGACTTTAATGTCAAGACCTGAATACGAGGTTTGAATACTTTTGACCCTCATAGACAGTCCCTCATTAGTTCTTTCCTGGTCCACGATTTTCTTGATAAAAGTGTTGGTTTGGGCAATAAGTTTCTCTTCATTGGCAATCATATTAGAAAGGAATTCCGATAGTACCTCTTTTGGACTTGCCATAAGCTCTCTTACAGTTACCTCAAGTTGCTCATCGTGGGATTCATTTCCTGAGGCCATGAGACAAATGTTGGCCTTTTCATCATCGGAGTCCGAGTCACCTGAGTTAGAATCACTCCAAGCTGCCACCATGTCTTTTTTTTCCATCTATCATCTTTCTTGAACTGGCTCTTCTTCTTTTGAGGGCAGTCTTTCACTAGATGGTCTGTTTCACCACATTCAAAACACGACAAAGGTTTAGTCTTCTTGTCATATTTGTTGTATTGAGACTTACCTCGAAATTTAGAAGACTCTGATCTATCTTTGTTATTGAATTGCTTCTTCATTTTGAGGATTCGAGAAAGACCCCTTGTAATGAGAGTAAAGGGATCGTCCTCATCATCATCCTCATCTTCAAAATCAGACACATCTTTTGGCTCATCCTTCTTAGACTTGAGTGTCAAGTTCTTAATACTTGTTGGAAGTTCTCCATCGTCTTCATTGAGAATCATCTAATGTGTGATCAGCTTCCCAAGCAAGTCATCAAGGGGTAGAGTGGTGAGATTCTAGGCTTCTTCTATGGCTGTCGCTTTCGGGCCCCATTTGTCTTTTGGGAGGCACCTCAATATGTTCCTCACATTGTCAACATTCTCAAAGGTCTTGCCGAGAGAGTCAAGGTTGTTCGTGATTTCCGTGAACCGTGTGAACATGGCCTTAATAGACTCATCAGGCTTCATTTTGAAGAGTTCATACTTTCGAAGGAAGATGCTGATCTTGGTGTCCTTCACTTGACTGGTTCCTTCGTAGGTGACAACCAGCTTGTCCCAAGATGAAATACGTTTAAACTCATCAGTACTATGACCACGATATAGTAAGTTAATGGCCTTGTAGTTCTTGGAGACGAGTTCAAGATTCGCTTGGATGAATTCAGCCTCAGTCTTCGCGACTTTGCTTCCATTTAGTCCGTCTTTCACAGGAATCTTCGGACCATTCTCTATAATGTTCCAAAGTTCCTGATCTTGATCTATAATGAACATTTTCATCAAGAACCTCTAGTGGACGAAGTTGTTTCCTACAAAGAGTGGTGGTCTACTAGTAGACCTCCCTTGTGCAAATCCTCCGCTTGCTTCACCAGACATGATAAAAAAACTCACAAGATTGTTAGATCAAAAGCACAGATTAAGGGTCAAATACTAATTGAAGATTCGATAATGTATAACAAAGTAGAATAAATATACTCTAGAAGGGGGGTTGAATAGAGTATGCCAACTTTTCGCTGATAATCTCAAGACTTTTGAAACGCTTGCAAAACCCTTTGAGAGTAGACTTAATTCTTTCCTTTGGAAAACCTGAATCACAATAGAGTTATACAATTCGAAACAAGTGCGGAAATATGGTAAAGCAATAAGTAATGAACACAATGAATTGTCAACGAGGTTCGACTCGTTAAAGACTTAGTCCCCGCCAAGGTTTCTTCCACAACCCTAGGATTCAACCGACTTTATTGATTCACGAGACTTAGGATCCTAATAGCTCACCGAGAAGCCTCTCTCCTATACAATTGCAATCTAGTCAACTCACGTTCCCTTGGAGTCCTAGACCAATCTAGAAGAGCCTCACCTCTCTTAGCTATCTAGTACAATCCTCTTACACTTCGTTAATCAATCGCCTAATGCTCACTTCCTGAGTTATAAACTCTCGAGTATAACACTCTCTCAGAATATATCCTATAAGCTCACTGTGTAACTCTCAAATGCTTTGAAACAAAAGATACGACTCTTAACACCTAGCAGAGAGTACACGAAGAGAACAGATTGACTTGAGGGCTTGTGTACGATGTAGTTCAATGAGGTTTGTGTTGAACGCTTGTATCTGTCCTCTCTTCTTCATCTCATTTTTATACTTGATCAAATCGGCGCCTACTTTCAAAGAAGGGTCTTTGCCCAACGGCTAAATCAGATCATGGCTTTACAAGCAATCTTCACAATCTTATATTCTGGGAAACTTCGAAGCCATAATCCACCAGATTTGATCTTCACGTCTTTTAGCTTAAGGAAGGAGATTTCTTCGAAATCCTTGTTGTATGGTTAGTACATAATATATATAATAATATCTGGAAATATATAATAATATCCGGAAATAATATATGCAAATAATACATGTTTCATCAACACAGTTATAGCTGCAAGACCTTTGACATGAGATATGTGTCAAAGCCTTTGAAACCATTTTCGATTTTCATCAAGGGAGTGGAGTTATCAATAGTCACAGAGGTAAGGAAATCACCCGTTAAACTCAAAGCATGGATTAGTCCAACAGTTGCAAATTCTAATTTTCTTGGTCTTTTTTCCGACTTTCTTTCCCATCTCATATATATATATATATAGCCATATGAGACCGAGATTCAAGGCACAAACTTGTAAGCTGATCAAAGAAACCAATCAATCACCAATCGGAAGCAAAGAGCGAGCTTGCTTGAAGCCAGAAACCATCAGAAGATCATCCCCCTTGCAGAAAAGGGGACCAATCAGAAACCCCCAAACACGCCAGTCTCAAACAACCAAACCATGTCGATTTGGCCAAGGAGGAGGACGAAAAGACCGATCCTTGATAAACCACTTCCATAATCCCCTCAAATCAGGATTATCCACTCCAGCACCAAAAGGTTGAAACTTATAACAAGACCCACAAGTTATCCCCAAACTCATATTTGTACGGACAAATTCGACTTGCGATACATCTAAACTCAAGCCTACAAAATGGTAGATCATCAATCTAACCATAATCGGGTAATCATCGACCGAACCGGACTGGGATCGATCAATAGGCAGCGATCTACACGAGGGGAAGACTGGACAGACATGGTGGCTAGGGTTCCTTGGCCAGAAATTGTACTTCGACATGGGGGGTAGGAAGAAAGCGAGTAGAAAGGCGAAGGGACTGGCGCGTAGAGCGCGTTCTTTTCTCACTTTGGGGTTTCTCATTTCCCATCCACTCACTCTTTTTTTTCTCTGGAGGATTTCAGAATGAGGGATGAATTTGCATGAGTAGCGATTTGAAAAAAATCAAAGGGCTACACAGGGCGGCACTAGGGTGTGGCGGACTGGCGAGCATAGACGACCATCATACCGTTCGACCCACGCGTCCTCGAAGTTTAAAAAAAAATTATATATAGCTTAGTTGGTCAATGGGATATAAAGAAAAGGAAATGAAATTAAAGGTTGGAAGTTCAGTCCCCATCAGTATCATTTATTTTTAAAAAAAATTCACTTCCAATAACATTAAACTTCTCTATTTTTGTTCAACTTGTGCCCCACTCTCTATGTTTCTATCTCCATATTTAATTATTTTCATACTTCCCGGCCTCTCTATTATATACAAATTATCTAGTTATGAACTCATTAAACCCTATAAAATTGGTGAAATTAGGGTTTGATTATGATAATCAATTTTCTGAAATTTTTATTAGGATTTGTGATTTTAGGAATCAATTTTGTGTTTTAATTATTGTGTATATTTGATATTGAAAATGAAATTTAGGAATTTATGAATTGAATTTAGGGTTTGTGCATTACATTTGTGAATTGAAGTTGATGTTTGTGAATTGGATTTGTCAAGCTTTATTGAAAAGAATGAGATAATGAAAGTATTCAAGATTAAGGGCCTATTTGGTATCGATTCTCGGGAATCAAAAATTGGGATTCGAAATCAATGATTACGGGGTTGGTGTTTGGTATGACAAAATCTGGAATGAAGTTGATTACCCGGAATCCCCTCATCCCCAAATTTTAGTCTTTCACAATCACCCTCCAACACTCAACTCTCATCTTCATCCCACGTCTTCACCAGTTCCCATTCGAAGTTGCCACCAGTCCACCACCATTGTTCGCCGCCGCCACCGTATCTGCCACTGGTCGATGCCGTCGTCCCCCCATCGTCTAGATCTACCATTGTCGCCGCTGCTCCTCCACCGGTCGAGAGCTATAAAGGAGGTTCCTCTCTATTATATACAAAATTACAAACTATCTATGTTTCTACCTCCATGTTTCTACCTCCACCAGTCGAGAGCTATAAAGGAGCTATAAAGGATGCCGTCGTCACCCCACTCTCTATGTTTCTACCTCCATATTTAATTATTTTCCTACTTCCCGACCTCCCTATTATATACAAAATTACAAATTATCTAGCTATGAACTAATTAAATAAATTAGGGTTTGATTATGATAATCAATTTTCTAAAATTTTGATTAGGATTTGTGATTTTTGGAATAAATTTTGTGTTTTAATTATTGTGTATATTTGATATTGAGAATGAAATTTATGAATTTATGGATTGAATTTGGAGTTTGTGAATTGCATTTGTGAATTGAAGTTGAGGTTTGTGAATGGAATTTGTCATTCTTTATTGAAAAGAATGAGATTATGGAAGTTTTCAAGATTAAAGGTCTTAAAACTGATAAAGCTAACAAATATGAGGTTCTATTCACTATGAAAAAAGAGCAAAAAATATATTAAAAAAAAAGAAGCATTAGAAAGATAAGCCAAAGCATGAGAAATCTGAACTAAATTCAAACTGTAATCACTGTGGTAATGCTGGACATTGTGTTAAGGAGTGCAGAAAAAAGAAAAGGGATGAGGAACTTACTAAGAAAAATAACACTGAATCGTCTCCTTCTACGCTTGAAAATATGTGTGAATGCTCTACTGAATTACTCATGTGTTCTGATGTGTCATTTGTTAATTCTTCTACTGCATGGATTGTAGATTCATGTTTCACAATGCATGCCACCCCTCATAAACATTTTTTTGTAAACTTAAATGAGTCTGTGTGTGGTGATGTCGTGTTGGGTGATCATACACTACTAGAATACTGCAATTAGACATCATGTGATTTAAGTTTATAAAAAAAAAGCAACCGATGTTAAATTATTCTATTACATCAAATAAAAAATTTATGATGTTAAAAAAAACTTAAGATAACAGTTGATTTTTTTGACTGATGTTACATAATTAATTTTAAAAAAATTTAAAACGCGCGCCTGATAAAATTTTCAAAGTATTTGAACGCCCGCCCATACTTAGATTTTTTTTTAAACACCCGCCTATACCCAGGGAATATAGGAGCTGTTTGGAAAAGAGAAGCCATTCCCTCTGACTTGTGTGAACAACTTGGAAGGCAATCCTCTCCTTTCTCCCAACTCTTTGTCTCACCCTCGCCACCGCCCCCACCCCTAATGCCATCGCTGCCTGCCACTACCTCCCTGGCCCGCCGCCGCAGCCACTACTGCCACCGCCACCTCCTCTTTCTCCTGACTTTCATCCTCATGTTCTTCTCCTCTCTCCGCAGATCAGATCTGTTCTTTCTCTTGATCTCTCTCATCTCACCTCAAAAAACTCATATTTGAGTCTCTCTAGTTTGTTCCATCGTCTGTGACAGTCTCGTTTCATGTATGCTTCGAAGCTCGAGCCCTACCCCAGTAGTAATGGTCCGGCAATATCGTCCTCTGTTTGCTGTTTGAGGAGCTCGGAAACAAAGGCAAAGAGTAGGAGAAGCTTCTGGTTGAGCTTAAGAAGTTGCAGAGGTTGAAGGAGTTCAAACCTACTATGGTTAGTATTTGCTTAATTTTTTTATTCGGGTGTTGATCTTTTGTCATTTGACTGGATTATCGCAAGTTCTTGAGAAATTATGGTTTTTGACTTGAAAAATCCCATTTCCAAAGATCAAAATACCATCCATATCTATTCAAACCTAATGTGGATAGTTAGTCTTCTGATTTTAGTGTTGAGATCTTTTGTTACTTTGAGATTAGACTATAAACATTTGCTTCAGAAATTAGGGTTTAGGACTTCAAAACTTCAATTTCCACAGATGAAGATTCATTCGTCTCTTCACGATTTAGCAGCAAAGCAAATTGTTCATTTTTTTAAAAAAAATTACAGATTCAAAAGTTGAAACGACGGTTCTGTCAGTTTGATCCCTTGTTCGCTAAAAAATTGGTTGCTTTTAATTTTCATTGTCTAACAGTAGAATATCTTTTGTTGGTTTTTTGTTGTTCATTCGTCATACAGTTTTTGACATTGAATTTCTTTCTTTTTATTATTGCAGAGAGAGGCGCACCAAAGCTGAAATTCTCAAAAGAAGACTAGCAAATGTTCAAAGTAAGATGCTTTAAGCTAGTTATATACCATTGTACCTTCCTGCTGACACTACATGTATATTTATTCCATTCTTAGAACTTTAGGTCCTGGATTTGGACAAGAGTATCTGATGTTGGTTCATGTTATACTAATATAGGATTTAGGCAAGGTTTTTGCTGTGAACTTTGTCATTCTCTTCAAAATTGGTCTGATTTCCTTCTTTGTATTTCCTTTTTCTGTCACTCCAGCAATTATGTCTTAGCATGTTTGAGCCCCTCCCATTATGTCTAATGGATCTAGTTCTAGAGCTATGTTCTACGTTTTCCTTTTAAGTATTTTGTATTATATCATCTATTCATCCAGTTATACACCCATCTTGAACTTCCAAATTCATATTTCAGCTGTGAGAAATTAGCATATATTTAAATGGCACAACACCTTGATTAATAATTGGTATAGTAGGGTAACTTGGTGCTAGCTCTTTAGAAATCTTATGAAATTGTGGTACTGTGTAATATATTGATTACTGACTTTTTACATTTTCCACTTTTCTTTCTGAGTCAACTCTTAAAAGCTTATAGATGCATCATGGTGATTGATGATCTTGCCTATTCCTGGAGAGGAAGTTTCCAGAGATTTGAATTTTCTTTTCAATCCTGACTCAATTATCATTTTCTTTTCACATTTTTATCACCTTGAGTGAATTACAGTTTGCCTGCCATACATTTCCAAGTGTCTAGTACTGGCACACTTTTTCCAGCTTTCTTCAGCTCCAGTTATCAAATTATTTGATTTGAATGTTTCGAAATATCTAGATAAGTATCCCTCTTTATCTCTTAGATGGGTCCAAAGTTGTTAGGATCATTATTCTTGGATAGAATAAAAAAGGGGTCAATAGATTGAATCGTGGGATCGTAAGATTCCGCCACATTAAACAAACTTAAAATATATGAAGTTGATATGTTATGTATTAGTCAAATATAATGTTAAATCATTAAAAATACCTGCAAGGTTGTAAGATTCTACAAAAAACTACATATAGTATAGACTAACCTAATATATTGCAGGTTTCTTATTTTTTAAGTGAAATTTTTATGAATTTCTTGCAAAAGACATTTTATTGGATCGTACTATGAACCATATTTTGACTGGGAAGTTTATGTAGATTGTAGAAAGGTGAACATACAAGCATTGTAGAAAGGTGAACATACAAGCATCCAGAACTGAAAACTGTCCAAAGGCCTATAAATGAAAGTTGTCTAAAGACCTATAAATGAATACAGTTTGTGGTGATTTTGCTGTATTTTGCATCCTCAAGGGACTTGTCATTCGTTCATTCATGAGTATTTGATTCTTGTTAGATTTTACAATGGCTAATGATGAATACCACTGTGAATGTACATATATGGGAGCTTTCATTTGTTCTCTTTCATTCTTTTTACATAGACTTATGGAGTATGTGGGAACAATTTATCATCCACTTAAAAGATCAATGTAAATAATATTTCATTCTCTTTACTAGGACCTAGTAATGATTGATTCATGAGTATTTGTATTCTCTTGCATTAAGTAAATGTATGCGAAAATTTTATCACTAACGCAGATATTTGTTAATTATATTCTATTCATGCATGCATATGCTGGTATCTGGACTCCAATAGATAGCATTGGGAAGGTACCAACATTTCCTGCTGAAGCAACAACCCTTCACCGGGGAAATTTCATCGATAAGATGTCCTTGAGTCTTTTGAGACTCAACTAGAGATGTAATCAATAGACAAGTGTAAGTTTTTGCTTCAGTTCCTCTTAAGGTTATCTCCTGTCCTTAATTGTTCTTAATATTGTTGGTGTTTTGCTTCCATTGTTTATCCAGGACGTGTAGAGAAAATCTCCTTGCAAGACCATCAAATATCAACAGGATTTTTTAGCACAAACACTTGAGGAACCATCTATGGAGCAAGCAGAAGGTGTTGTTCTTAAAGGAAAATGCCTAACAAGTGCAATTGCACCCCCTATTAAGAATAAAACCAAGCAGATACCTACTAGTAACATGTCTATTCAAGAGACAAATAAAAGTTCCCGCATGAGCTCTCCCAAGGTCATCTCTTATATTTTATCATGTGAGCTCTTAAGGATGTTGGTACTAAGATGGGATATATGTGTGATGACTGCATTTACTTTGACCAATTGTAGAATAAATCTTGCTCCGTTTTGTAGATGTTATAAATAGATGCAAATTCTATCTTAGACTAAGATCATATAGAGTACTTATTAGTTGCCTCCTTCATGTCCTGTCTATAAATTCTTCTCACCATCCTAATATACTCTTTTGAAATGGTTCTTACAGGATCATTTAGAGTCTAAAGTAATGCCGGAATTTTACCTGTATATTGTAGAGGATGAAGAGGCTTAGGTATTTCAGGATTTGATCTCTATTAATTTAATTGAGGGGGCATTAGAAGGTTGTCACTATTAATCAAAATGTGCGGGTGGTTATAGTACAGTTTATCGAGCACGAATAAAAAGTGATGGCATTAAATTTGCAATCAAATGTATGTTACACCATTTTCTTAGGTTGTGTGTGTATGTGTGATTGCACTTCTTTGATTAGTTTTTTTTTTCCAAATAGTGTGAACTGTGAATATAATGCACTAAGATGAATGCAGGTCTTCTTTTTTAGTTGGAAGGGAATATATCAGCTCTACCAAATAGATCCGTTGATTTTACAATCAACATGATTAATGGTCTTATTTTTTAGCTAGAATATGTTTCTCATTTTTCTCATGTAGTGAAGCTTATGGATGAATAGGATGTACAAGGGTTTAAATTGTGATTATGTATAATGTCCTAGATGGAAAAAAGCCATATGTTGCTATTAACAAGGGTGTGCCCTTGGAGGTTGCTTGGAATTGGCAATGGTTAGGTTTTTCCCTTGATAATTTAGGTTATATTGACAGAAGAAAATTGCGTGTTTTCCCTTTGCCATAATTTTCATATGTGTGCACATTGAAATTCAACTGAATGCAGGCATGCCATGCTCGTATTCTTAATTATGATTTCATATTATCGAATTGTGTGTATTCATTTTACTTTCTGATCCCTACTTACATTTCATATTTAGAAATTTTGGTTCATTATTTATTTAAGAGGGGGGACTGAGAAAGGGGAAAAGAGGGGTTTTGGCATTTATCTAAATGATTCAACTTTTCCTTTACTCTCTCGAAGATTTATTACAGCCGGTTATATACTGGTCTATAAGCTGTGACCTTTATTGATTATTTCATCGGCTAATCTTCTAATTTGTAGGAGAAAATGTTTCTAAGTAGCATATCACTCAGCTAGGATATTACGATTTCTAGAAACAACAAATCCATGTATTTCATTGTTTGGTGTTGCATGTGTAGCTACCGTTGAATGGGGGGGGGGGGCCTTTCTTATCTATTGAATGTGCACTTGCATCTTGTGATTAAACATTGACATGTTGTAGCTCTGAATGAGGCTTTTGGCTTGACTTTCATAACAAGAGTGTCAAATTTTTTTTCTTTGATTGATGTGATGAAGTATTCAAATTTTTTTGGATCTAATCTATAACAACTGCATGTATTCTTCTTCTAATAGAAGTGGTGATAATGCTAGAAGGGCTTTTCAAGTTCAAGGTAATTAAAGCTATTTTGTTTTCTCTGAAGCTTCTCATGAATCAGCTAGTACTAGAGAACCTTCATCCCAGGGGAGTGCTTTGCCCGCTAAAGGTCCAGATATCTCTTAACCTACTGTTGAGGTTGCTGAAGTTTTCCTATGGCTGAAACTTAGTGTTAATCTACAACTCTTGCTTCAATTATGATTTAAAAGTCCCATTCATTTGTAAAAGTGTATCTTTCAAGTACCTATCATTTGTAAAACCTTTGTAAAGGTTGATTTCGTGTTTATCTACATGTTCATTAAACTAGTCTTCATTTGTAAATTCTTATTTTATGAACAAAGGGTGTTGTATATCAAACGAAAACATCTAATTATAGATGAAAAGTGTAGTGCTTTAATAGCTATGAAATCAAACCATTACATAAAAATAGATGCTAGTATCATTATAGACATCGCATAAATAATCTAAATCAATGTGTAACATATATATTTACATCACAATGTAAATATAAATTGATATATATTGCTAACAATAACATCTTTTTAAAAATCTAAAATGATGTCTGCATCATGTTAATACATCGGTTGTGCACATATTTCAAGTGGTATATTATCTGAAAACAATATAAATTCACAAATTATAAATATAAAATTAATATACACGTAATCAATATAATAAAAAGATGTATATTTTGTTTTAATACATTAGTTATTTTTAAAAAACTGATGTAAATGTAAAATTTAGGCTTGCTGTGAACATATTCAAAAGCTTAAAAATGAAAAATAACGAGGGTTTAATAAGAATTGAACATGTAATAAACAAAATGGAGGGGTTGATTTATATCTATATTCAAAATAAAACAGATGTTTTAACCAAGATCAGACATCTGTTTAAAACCGATGTAAAAGTTTTTGATCTTTTACTACACGCACATAGAGATCGGAATTTTTTTTGAAAGACATCTGTTGACAGCAGATGTCTAATTGCGTTTTTCTAGTAGTGATGCTTGCATATTACTTATGCATGATGTCATTGTTATAATATTAAGGTTAAGTGGGTCCCAAGTCTTAGAAGAAGTCTAATGTCCGAATCTGCTTTCGAAGACATTTGATGCAATGTTAATTCTGATAATGGTGTAAGAATTGTGTCAAAAATGGAAATGTTATTGTGAAAGCTTTTAGAAAGAAAATGTTGTATTTTGTTCTCTCTTTTAAGCCTGAAGTGAATGCTGTTATTACTTCTGATTCCATGACATTATCTAAGACTAAGATAGGGCATAACAGGCTTGCTCACATAGGGCACAAGGGCTTAATTAATAAAGTTGCATAAATCTGGCCTATTACCTAAGAAACATGTTGATACTAAATTCATTGAGCATTGTGTGTTAGGCAAGTCTTTCAAACTCAAATTCCATGTGTCATCATATGTTGCTAAGTTTCCTTTAGAATATGTGCATTATGATCTTTTGGGACCATCACAAGTCCCTACTACAGGAGGCATGAGACACTTCATCAGCTTCTTAAGTCAAAGGATCAAGCTTTTGATGCATTTACAAAATGGAAGGTAATGGTTGAAAGTCAATCTAACCACAAACTGAAATGCTTAAAAGCTGATAATGGATTAGTGCTTTGTAACATAATTTAAAAATTATTGTCAACAAAATGGGATTAAGAGACACTTAACGGTACTGGTGGCGATGCCATGAATTTAGGCTTAACTATTTAGTACGATGATTCAACCAAAAAGAGATTATACGAACTTAATGGATAATCAAATAGGGGTCTTCGGCTATATAAATTAAACCCCAGAAGAAAGTTATATAAGAGGTTAAACCATATCGGAATACGACATATATGCGTATAAACTATATCGATCGAAATAAACATTATACATATAACCCAATCAAAGCAAGTAAAGTCTTGTTCACATCAATTAGGAAAGGAAAGCAATATATATTGGCAAACGCAAGAAGCTCTTGATCCTCTCCCACATCGGCAGTAAGGACCAAATCAAGGAGGAGACTCCTTCTATAAATAAAGGACAAAGGGCAACGTAACAAGGATCGGCTCGGAGTATTGAGATCGGCTTAGGCTGGTCCCTATAAAGCTTTTTGATCTTTCTCGGAGCGGGATTTGCACCGAATTTCCTGCACCGAACCATGGAGATCCGATAATCGATCAAGGGTAGATCGTACAAACGTCGGACATCTTCATTGGCGCCGTCTGTGGGAACCCATTCACCCTAAGAGGTGATTCGCTAAGGTTAAGTTATCCACCTAATTCACCTTGATTGGGTTCTATTGTATGTAAGTTTTTTTTTGGTGAACAAACCGGGAGCAAGCTCCCTACATAAAACAACTAAGAGAATCACAGACAATAGTTGCGAGGGGCACCAGTGCCCGCCATATCCCAAGACAAGTACAGATCGATACAGCCCAGAGGTTCCCTGAGAACGTGACAACCTAAAGGCAAATTGAGAGAAAATCTCGAAATTGAGTCTGCCACCGAGTTAGCCTCTCTGAACACATGACGAAATTGGATGATCCAATTTCTATGGATGAAGCCTTGACACTTCGACACCAGGCTGAACATAGGGTAAGACACCTTAATCTTCTGCTCCACCAGTTTAACAAGGACTTCCGAATCCGTTTCCAAGATCACCGTTCTGAGCCCAAGGTTCCAAGACAATTTCATCCCTTTGAGTACTCCTCATCCCTCCGCCATCAACATCGAGCATGTCCCTATGTTGAACGAGAAGTCGCCAACCTATTGTGCACCTGCATCCCTCACCACCCCACATACAACAGCTCCTCATTCCTTAGCAACAACCCTATCAGTATTAGTTTTGGCCCAACCCTGCTCCGGCCTTTCCCATCTGAGGATTCTCTCAGCTCTCTTATTAGGGATAAATTCTTCTCCAGTCTTCCTAGCATAGTTTATGTACTCTACCGCCATCTCCAAGAAGTAGCTCGGTTTCAACTTTGCCGGAGTTTCACCACTGAAGACCACTTCATTCCTTCTCTTCTATAAGGTCCACAACACCACAGCGGAGATTGCGCTCCATTCAGCTCCTCTGAGGGAGGGGTGGCGCTGGTGGCGATTCCCTGGCCGACCAATCCGAGATATGGTTCGTCTCTCTCTCTCTCTCTCTCTCTCTCTCTCTCTCTCTCTCTCTCAGTTTCAAGCCGTTAACGATTTACATCCTCTGAATCCAATCACCCACTGCATTTCTCTTATACAATTTCTTTGATCTGAACTCCCATCACCCGCACTTCAATTCCCCTCTTCTCCTAATTTAGGGCTTCATGTCCCTCCCTCGGAACAGCAACGCACGACGGTGACAGCTATGAATACTCCGACAACCGCTAGCAACTCTGGTATTTCTCTTTTCCTTGTGCCTATTCCGTTCCGCCTGTATATTTTGTGATTTTTATTTTATTGTCTTGGTGGCAGATGAATTGCTCTTGCTTTTGCCCTTTACATTGATACCTGGAGGCTGGAATTTGCGATTCCCTGTTTAATTTGAAGAATTCACTTTCATTTTATTCAATTGGTGATGCTCCGTTTAGATTTGTTGCCAATCTTTATTGCATATTAGGTTAATTCTCATTCGATAATATTGTGAATTATTGTTTCCTTGTATTAGGTAAATTTCCACTGCCAACGTTGTCTAGAATCATAGTGTTTCAAGTGATCCAAGCATTCAATTCCAGTCATCCTAGTCTAGGAGATGAAATGTCTCTGATTTCAATCTTAGATTTGATTTGTTTTTTGAGTTCTACCTAGGAATGAAAGTTGAGTTCACCTGATCAATCGGCGATTCGGGGAATTTATCTTATTTTTCAGGCTTATAATGTGCCCTAATATCATCCATGGTTCTGAGAGTCCTAGAAACCTTGAAGCAACTTCAAACCAATTGGTTAGTAATTTGCTGTTTTCATTATAGGGGTGTGTATATTTCACTTTTTTTTTTGGTTTAGCACTGCCATCCTAGCCATGCTTCTAATATAATTTAACTATTTAAGGATACACAACTTTTGGTGTGTCACTCTCTTCAAAGTTAAACACTCTCCCACATTAAATCACTTAACAATATTTTTTTTCTCTATCTTTGCTTTATCAGACAATGTAGATTAGTAAAGTTTGCTGAAGTCTATTTGATCTCTTCATGCCCTCTATAAAATCTTACATCTTTATACCCTTGATGTGCATATTTTGTATGAAACACAAGAGTTCTTAACGTTTGAGATTAAAAGTTGTATGATGATTCATGATTTTTTGTTGCAGGCTGATATTGAGCGCTTTGTCGAGGATGGATCCCTAGATGACAATGGGGAGTCTTTTTTGTCCCATGATGATGGAGATCCTAGAGAAGCAGTTGGTTGTAGCACCGACTTCAGTAAAGGTAAGTGGTATTAAGGCCTATAATCTGCATTGTCATATTGTGATATTTATGATTGGTGTTAAATATTTTAAGTGAGTTACCAACCCTATACCAACTAAATATCTGCAAATGGTTCTCTTTCTCTTTGGTTCTTTCTCATTGTTTACTTATGGGTAAAATAATTTCTCCTTGTTTGTGATCTTAATAATTTATATCTAAATAACTTCTATTTGTGCAAGATATGAAAATGTAAATTTGTATTGGTCATATAAATGGGAAAATAAATAGTGGTGGCCCTCCTTGCTCATTCATGTCGTTCTCAGCTCATTACTTAGCCCTGTAATGTTGCTCTATGCTCATTCATATTGATGCTCAGACAATATTGTTATGATGCGTGGTTTCACTAACTACTTAGGCAATGTCGTGTGGGATCTTGAGTCAAAGCTCGATCTTGATACAGTTGGTTACGATCATTGGACGGTTTGAAAGCCTAAGACAATTCTCTTTGTCTTTGAGGTTGCTTTTTGTTTTGGTTTTTTTTTTTTATGATTTATCTTCTTCATTATAAATTAATCAATGATTATGATTGAAACTATCATTTTTTGTCAAAAATAAGGGCCTAGGGGATTTTAGATCCAATTTCGTAGTGCAAAAGTGCCTTCTAATTTAGGTTTTTGGGTTTAATCTTTCTTTGCTAAACCAAAGTGCCTTTTGAGTGGCAGACAAAGGAGATGTCAATGTTAATTTTGCCCACACAATCTCCACCACCCGAGGCTGAGGCAGAGAACCCTCCTCTGCTACCGCTGCAACCCTTGAAGGAGACAGTACCCTTAGAGGTGTAAGAGAAGGCGTTTGTGCTTATTCCTCTATCGCTGCAGTTGCAAGTGAGTTTTTCCCTTTACTTCTCTTTGTCCGCTTCCAACTTTTTCTCTTGAGTTATAACTTGTCTTTCCTGGTTTCATATTTGTTCAGTTCATCATTCTATTAGCAATGTTTGAGTTTTTGAATTTTTTCCTTGCCATCTATAATCTATCCCTCTTTTTTCAAAATTGAAATAAAGTTTCAATAAATTGAAACTTGAGTTTCCTTTGCCTATTTTCTGTCTGTTTACTCTTTCATTTTCTTTTGAATTGTTTTTCTGTTATTTTTCGTACAAGTTTGGCAACTTCATTTCTTGAACTTACACTTTCCTGGAACACTTTTTGTTTTGGGTGATTAAATTATGATTTTTTTCTGCCAGTCATCAATGAGTCAATTCCTACTTACTGATACTTGACTATAAGATAAATGAGTTTCACTTGATATCATCTTGTGACATCTGTTGATAAATGCAACGGAAAATGTTCAGCTTTGAATTTTGACTCTATCTAAAAGGGGCATTTTCTTAGTAGAGTTTGTAACTTTTGGTACAGTAACACATCTCATAATATAGTATATTTTCCTAATTTTTTCTGCCTTCTCAATATGATCATATGAGTGTGACATTCCTTCTCATTTTCTTACCTAGAAACTTAAATTCGGTAAATACCTTCCTAAAACCATTTTTTATTCCTTCTAGAACTTGCACTTGTATTGATTTCTAATTGTGTTTCTTATATGTTTGTTACCTTAATCTTCATATATTAGGCCTTGGTACTACTTGTCACATATTTTGGCTTTGGTTAGTAGAGCATTGTTGTAAAAATAGGTTGTAGGAAATACGTTTCTTATAAAATTACATTGATAGTATAAAAAAATAAAGCCCTACCAACATTATGCAAAATCTTGCCATGGCTGGAGCGAATGAGGACTGTGAACTGAGGAAACGTTGTTTCTGAGATGAAGTATGTACAAGCACAGAGTGAAAGAAAACATTGTTTCTGAGATGAAGGAAGTAAAGGCTAAGATTGTTGGCAATTGATACTGAAAGACAAATCATGAATGGCGGAATTCAGCTAATGGAAGCAAAAGTATCTCAGTTGACACTCAAGTAGGAAGCGAAAATTAGGGGGGGGGGGGGGAGGCAAAAACCTTGTCTTTTGACATAGATAATTTGTCCGAAAATCTTCTGAGAGTAACATCCGTGCTGAAAAATAAAGAAGACACTCTGAAAACTGAAGTTGAAAAGGCAACAAGGTAGTGTAATGCTTTTTCTCCTATCTTGCAATGTTTCATCCTCCTGGGATATTTTCTTTATCAATTTATCTTATTTACCACATTTCACTATTACGCCTATTATAACATGTTTATGTCTTTTTTCTTTCCATGCCAAATTGAGAGGAGCATTCAAGAATCGACATATTCTGTAGAAGAGAGGGTTGTTGTTGAAAGGGTTGATAATGAAGTAGTTGTTATTAAGAAAAGAGTTTAGAATCTTGTTGTAGGGAGGAAATCGAGTTTAAAATATAGAAATATAAATCAAACCAGATTCGTGCCCACGCAAATGATTACAAGACCTCCTCCTAATGTAGCAGCAGGAAGTCAGGACGATCCTCGAGGAAGTGTGTCAGCGGATCTCAGGTAGCGGAGGAATCTCACAGGCAGAAAATCAAACAGACACACAGAAACAACAGAGAAAAGCAGAAAAGAAACGAAAGCAGAAAACCTTGGTCGATATTGAGTGATGTTACTGATAAGGCATATTCCAATAGGCATTATAGATTAGTTTAGGTGCATTTCATTGTTATATATTCATGTTTTAGTGTTAATTAGATTAGCATTCATTTTGTGGAAAAGTTCGGAATCTACGCTATTTCGATGGTTTTATGTAGATTCGTAGATCCGAGGAAAAGAACACGAGGAACGGAGCTAAGTAAGGCTAAGCGAGACTTTAGAGAGCTTAACAAAGAAGTCCCAAAAAGCATGGAACAAGCTAAGGAACAACGGAGCATGAAATCGATGTCTAAGAGCGAAAACAAGGACGAGTCCCGAAAGCTGTCCGCCCGGCGAGCTGAACTTGTAACGCACTTTCCGGAGGCCTCGGATGTCCGATCGATTCATATGAGCATGCGTTGGAAAGCTCTTTTGAATATCTACGTGATGATGTTCTGCTGGATTTTCGCTGATAGCGAATGGATTTACGCTGCAGCGGATCAAGTCATCGAATCAAGTCTGAGCAAGTGTTTGAGCATGAGTCACTGCCAGCGAGTGGGATCTCGCTGCCAGCGAGTGCAGTCAGTGGCAGCATGTCCAGGAGCACCATGACTCACTTCCAGCGAAAGGAAACTCGCTGCCAGCGAATGGAGTCGCTTCAGCGGCTGGGTGGATTCGCGGATCCGGAGTCATTTTCGCTGTCAGCGAGTGTGGTAGCGAGGTGGTAGCGAAAATCAAACAGTAGCTTAATTAAGGTCATTCGCTGCTAGCGGAATTCTATTCGCTGCCAGCGAAAATGACTCCGGATTGTATATGGAAAGTCTATCTTTTATCTAGTTTGTTTAGGAAGTTTCTATCATATTTGTCTATCTTTTACCTTGTTTATACAAGTCTTTAGGCTTATAAATAAGATGTTTTAGGATTAGTTAAGGATGGATTCAAGTACAGAAATCACCATTGAAGAGAAGAAAGCTTAGGTAAGCCATGTTTGGCTAATTTTGTAGTTTTCGCCTACACTTTCGTGACTTGGTTGGTGGTTTGTGAGTTTCCAATATAAGTTATTTTTCCTCTATAATTCTTTCAACTTCTTTGTGTGATATTGATTATGTTATTGGTGTTATCTTGATTAGCTACCTTGGTAGTATTGATTTCATGCTAGGATTTAATACTTTCGTATTTGTATTATTTCCATAGTAGCACGCATAAGACTGTGGATTCCGTGTTTGAAGCATGATTATGTAGGGAGTTCACATATATCTTAAACATTGATTTACCGTGTTTAATTGGTGTTATTTATATGCTCAAGTTCTTGGGACGTTGTGCTATCTCTTTGTTAAATCTTGACCGTGTTAAGGTTGCATTGAGGTGTAAGGGATTAATTGGACTCGTAGGACTTTTAATCTATTAAAACCAAGACGAGAGGAATTTGTAGGAAAAGATAATAACTTGAAAAGGAATCGATGATCAATAAAACCAACCAAAGTCGAGAACTTGTAGGTGAAAACGCTTTTCTTCTATCCTTTATTTTCTTTTGTCAATATTATTTTCTTTTATTTTTATTCAAAAACATCTTATCTTTTATATTGATAAATACACAATATTTTAAAATACTTGATTCTCTAGGGTTCGACCCCTTTCTTGCATACTATACTAGTTTGTTTGTTTCGGAATTATTTTTGACGAGGTGAATCAACGACTTTCCCTCCATCAAATTGGCGCCTTTGCTGGGGAATCAAGTTTATTTCTTTGTTTTATGTAGTTATTAATATTTGTATATATATCTATCCCTGTCGTGGACCTATGTTACGGTTCGCGACACCTCGTTTCTAATTGTTTGCAATGGATTTGGAGTTATGGCAATACCAAGGAGAATACTTTCATCATTACCTCGTAAGAGTGCAAGATTTAGTGGACGACCGTGCTTCACGGGGTATCCAAGATGATTTGAAAGAACAAGTACTTTGCGTTCAAGATGGCATGCTTCCCGAGATACAAGAATTTGCCCAATCATTGAAAGATGAAGGCTTTTACAGTTTGGATTGGTCGGAATTGTGGGATCTTTTCCTTTGCGTGGGTGACATGGAGAAGGTGAAAGAAGACTACAAGTTGGCATCCATGCCCTTACCATTCAAACCAATGGCGAGCGAGATACATGAGGGAAGCCAAGACGCAAGCACCAATGGTTCAATCGAAGATACATGACGGAAGTCTCATGAGTGCACGCATGAGAAACCTTGTATTTTGGCACCTACTCCTTAAATTGGTAAATAAAGAGCGGCCATTCTGGGGTTCGAACCGGGGACCTATGGGTACTACCCACAATTTCTTTCCGATGAGCCATTCCGGAATGGTTATTTTGGCACCTACTCCACCAATAGAAATCATCCCCAACTCATCTATTAAGGAACAAAGTCCGGAGCCGATTTTTGTGGCTCCCGAGCAAGGTAATGATATTTCTTACACTTTTGTGGATTTTGGTAAATATGTAGATCCTTGGGAGCATTACTTCAATAAGCCACTAGCGGATATGTGTTGGTGGTACTACATACCCTCGCAAGGAAGTCATGTTCGAGCATATGAGGAGTTGGGGACCTTCTTTAACATTACATCATTTGACTTCGGCTTCTTCATATGTTGTGCTCGCCTACCTAGATGGTGTGCACCGGAGTTTGATTTGCTAAAGAGGGCGTTGGCAATGTTCGAGTGAGTCTTGAATGCACAAACAAATAAACTGTCGAGTCAATGACGATAAACAAGGACGCTTCTCGGGAGGTAACCCGAGGTAAGTTTTCCTAAATTAGTTATTTCAATTCCTAGTTAGTTAATTAGTTTTGTTGTTTAATACATTAGAAATTTCCTAATTATTTTATATGGTAGATAGATGTTTTCGGAATATTTTTGGAGCTAACCATGCAGGAAAAAAAAAGAGAAAAGAAAACGATCGGAGAATAGAGATTTGTGCTAAATTCACTGCCAGCGCGTACAGCCGCCCAGATGACATAGGAGCTGATTTCATTCGCTGACAGCGAATGGAACTCGCTGACAGCGAATCCCGCAGCGCATGCCTAGTCTTCATCCATTGTCGTCACATCCCATTTTATTCATTCTTCTTTCATCCATGCTCGAGGTTCGTCAATCTTCGTCGTTGTCGTTCTTCATTGTTCTTCTTCCAAGCTTCTTCATCTTCGCCATTGAAATTTTTCCACAATGTGACTTATTCTTTGCCCTCTTTCTCTCATATTTTTTTTATGATTTGTTGTCTTTGATTTTCATTGAGGACAATGAAGAGTTTAAGTCACTACTATATATAAGGCTTAATGTAACATTTATTATGTAACATTTTTAAAAACTGTTACCATAGCTATCTATTGTAACATGTTTTAACATTTATTAACAAAGTATTACATTAGCACAAATTATGTTACACTGGATGTAACATTATTTAAAATGATGTAACACTTTTGTATATGTAACACATTTTACTTTTTATTGTAACACTATTTAAAATGATGTAGAATTTAATTTTTCTAATGTTTATGCCAATTTTTTTCTTTATTTAATTTATTTTAAATAAATTTTAGTTGAAGATTCTAATTGTATTTATTATTACGAAAAGTTTTGTTGATTACATTATGCCTAAAACATTTAAAGAAGAATTGGGGGAAAACAATTTTGGATGTTTTGGGAAAAAAATAAAATATACATGTGACAATATTTTATTAATATTTTGAAAAATAAATTATATTAAAATATAATATTAATTGGTATTACTACTATTTTCTACGGCTTTTTAGTTTTTTATATATATATTACAATATATTCATTATTTTATTTATAGATTAAATTTGATATATTAGTACCAATAAATTTAAAACATAAAATAAATAAATACTTTATAATTTTTTATCCATTTATTGATTTTGTGTTAATATTTAACGTGAAAATAATATATTTTCTATATTATGTTATCTATTTTGTTAATGATATTACTAATGTATGTAAATATAAAATGTAACAGAATTTTTAAAATATATTAAACTTAAAATAACTATATGTTGTTCTAAAAAATAACTTTATGCCTCATCTATTAAGACAAGCATATTTGTTAAAACTTTAAATAAATTCATTCTTTTTTGTTTAACTTCCTAAGGAAGGGTTGGCGATTTTTTTTTCGCCAAAATATAATTTGAGAAGCTATTTGGCGGAATTTTTTTCCGCCAAAAAATTTGGTGAAAATTCGTATTTCACTCGGCCTCCTAAAATTAAACCCTACTCTCTTTCATTCTTTAGGATAAGAACCGCTCTCTCGCTTCACGAGATCTGAGAGATCGACTTTCCTTCCTCCACCTCTCATCGTACCTTCTTTTGGTTTCTCCCTCTTGCTCAACCTATGTCCATGGTGTCTCCTATAAAAAGGCTTCTCGTGGTGAGGATGACGGGCTCGCTCAGTCGCTCGCTAGATGAAGGGCACGCTAGACGAAGACGATGTTGAAGGGAAGACAACCACTGGAACGACCGGGACCAAGAGTGACAGTAAGTAGTCCTCCTTACTATTTGTTGCTACTTCATTG
The DNA here is from genome assembly GCA_037127255.1 of Persicaria tinctoria. Taxonomy (NCBI): domain Eukaryota; kingdom Viridiplantae; phylum Streptophyta; class Magnoliopsida; order Caryophyllales; family Polygonaceae; genus Persicaria; species Persicaria tinctoria. The sequence goes on along the minus strand of JBANSL010000019.1, from coordinate 24,904,232 downwards.
GTGAGCAAGAGCGACAATCCTTTTTCCTCCCTGATCTGATTTTGTCGGTGCAATGTCACTCCGATTTTGTTTGATATTGATTTAGGGTTTAAATTGATTGAGGTTTTTTTATTTAGGGTTCGAATTGGTTTAGGGTTTTCAATTCTATATGTTGGTTTTGATTTTATGTGGTGGTTTTGTGATTAGGGTTCTTGAATGTTTGGTGCGATTGACTTAGCGTTCTTTGTTCACAAATGATACTGCTCATGCCAAAATTTTCGCTCACTTGATGACAGGAACCAAGGAAATCTTACGAATTGGGAAAGGTGATCGTTATGGATTCCTCTTTTACATTATATTTAATTTTATGCCATGGGCTTGACAATTTGTCACCATTGAGAAACTGATCGACATTCTTTATTGCTCAAAATTGCCCCTGTTTGCCATTCTTGAAGTGCTGTAGTAAGAAAGAAATTGTGTTTTTAAAAACCCTCCAAAGTGGGGCATCATTGGGCAATTTGATTATCAAATATTAGATATCTTGAAGAAATTCTATTGGTATAGATGCGTTTTAGCTAAATTCTTTTTCTCTCTCTTTATGAAGAAAGCAATCTTTTTTATTATTTTTGTGTTGTTTGATTATGCGCATTGGTTTTGTCTGGTTTAGTTGTAAGTTTTGGGCATCTGTTGATGAGTAGATTTTCCATAATGAAATATTTTCCTTCTTTCTCTAAATATTATTTTGTAAGCAGGCCTTGCTGAACAAGATAACTATCATGCGTTTTGCCGTTTGCTAGGCCGCTTCAGAGCTAATTTTCAGGTTCTCTTTCTGTTGGGGTTTACTCATTCTATTTCTTTGTCCTGCAGAGTATAGATCCTCAGAATTCATGTAGCTCTTTCATTTTATTTTATGCCAAATTTGAGACTAATTTTAGAAATGATTAGAAAATTTATTTTTAAATAATTGATTATGAAATTGATGAAGCATTATTTGGGTGAGGGTTGATTTACTAAATGATCAAATTAATCGTTCATATCTTTTTCACATCATCCTTTAACAATCAGTTTTGTATTTAGGCACATGGTTAAAAGAGCAAGAGTGTGGACTTAAGCTATCAGTTGGTCTGCTTAATTTTGCAAGTTCTAGTATTTGAGCTAAAAGGTTTTTTTAATAATAAATTAAGCATTCAAGTAGTAGTGTGAATTCTGTCATAGTTAGGATTCATTAGCTATAAGCACAAATTTTTTTGTCTTTGTTTTTTTAAAAAGAAATAAAATTGATTGTGACAAATATAAATTGGTGTTTTGATGCATCTAGTGGCCAGTTGCACATTGGCTCTTCTATGGAAAATAACAAATTACAGCACAAAACACTGACAAGGGTATCCACAAAGTTAAGAGCTAGGAAAATGAGAAACATCACGCTGGTGCAATGAAAAAAGGGATTTGACTTGTGAGATCTTTCACTAGGTATGTCATGTTTATTTCTTTGTCATGTTCATTATTTTTGTTAGGTATACTAAAGATCACCCTTCTAGGTGTTAGCTTACATATATTATATAAGAAATGAACGACATCCATCTTTAATAGTCTTATTTGCAATTATGAAATTTATCCATATAATATAGTCTTTTTTGTAAAGAGATTTACAAGAATTTAATTATCAAATTATCTAATCTTACTTTAACATTCTAGTCTTGTTAGCTGAACTTGAAAAGCATTAATTAAAAATATGGGGAAATATGTATGGATGTGATCTTTTGTATCTTCAAGTCTTCAATTGGGCACAGAATGAACCCATCTAATTGTTCCGTTGTTGTGCTATTGATATTTTTTTGTTTTGATGCTACTGTATTTGGTTGTGCTGCTGCTGGGCTACTGCTGCACTACTGTATTGTTTTGTTGTTGTTGTATTGTGTCGTGTCGTTATGCTGGTGTGATGGTGTTGTGTTGTGCTCCTACGTTGTTTTGCTGCTGATGTGCTAGGTTGTTGGGTTGTGCTACTATTGTGGCATATTCTTCCTCATCACATTCATAGGAAGTGTTGCTGCTCCTCTTCAGAAAAGAAACTCAAACATATTAGCAAGTGATTTATACTTTCTGATTTTCTCTTTAGTTAATTTTTGTCCATTTCTTTAGAGTTCATGTTATTTTATTTAATCTTTCTGGTTTTAAAATCTATAATTTTGATTTAAAATCTCTTGTTTTTATTTACAAAGTACATATATATTTGTTGGTTGGCTTTCCGGAAGTAGCGAACGTAAAGTTGAAGATCCTGATATGCTTGAGAGAATTTGGCTCATTATCATCAACATTCATCCAAAGTATTATCGTATAGGTTTTTTGCCTGCACTATCTCACCTTTAGGTTTTATTCTCTCATATGTTTGGAGTTGTATCATCAGGTTGCCACTACGAAATTCACTTCACTTCATTCAGCTGGTTTGATTTTGCTAATTTTCTTCTCTAAACCTTTATAGGAATCTAGTGACCTGCTTGCAATGGGATAGGCTTTTGGAATAAAATCTCTTGAAAAGAAGGTAAGAATAGTTGTACTCCAGCCCACCTTTAATTGCTCAAGTATTCAGATGTTAAATAGCATTGGACCATGTTAGTTTTATTGCCCTCAATGAGGAATCTTATGACAACTATGGAGGTTTCTTGTCATGAGAGGTATAGAATTCAGAGCCAATCTCTAATGTGATCTTTTCACCTTTCAGCCTAATGTTAATATAGCTACTCATATACACATGCGAGATGAATCTAAGAGAAGGTTCGAGCTACATGACAATGCTGTTTTCGCAGTTTTGTCATTGTAATTTGTAAATGTCTCTCTTATGAAGTTTTTTAGGTTTGTGCTTTGGGTTATGACACTTTCATTGATCATTTGGGTGAAATAGTTTAAAAGAGTGATGCTAATGAGAATTTCCCCATAACTGTATGCTAATACTAATTTTGATTTGAGTCTTTCGCATTTGGCTAAAAGTAGTTAAAGAAATCGAAGGAAAAAGGGATGGAAAACTAGAAAATCAGCGGTACGGAGTTGTTTGCATCCTTTGCAATTTCATATATCATCTTCTTTTTATGGTTGTTGTTTGTATCTCTCTTGCATATTGAAAATTTAGTGTATGTGCATCTTGCTCTTTTATCAAATCAGTGGTTCAAGATGCAACCGACAAGGGTATGTTTCTCGTACGACGACGAGTCTGAATTTAATTCCCGAGTTGAAGCTTCTACGACATGACATCAGAAATCTTGGGTTTTAAAGCAATTCATTGGCGTTGATGATAAGTATCCCAATTTGTGTCGTCTATAGTTAGGTTAGATTTTGTATCAGGTGTAATTTGTGTACTGGCAGCTCAATAAGAGCAGATGTGTTGCTTCTATAGTTCCTGAGCAATGAATTCTATAGATTAACACGTTGAATCTACTGAACACAACGTTATATCTTTGGATTTCTTTTTAATAAAACTTCGTTTTTGGATAATGTATATTTGTGTTATTATTATTTTTAACTATTTTAGATCATATATAATATATAATATAATATATAATAGGTTCCTAAATATCTATTGTAACAAATTTTATTGAAATGTAATACTTTAAACATATGTAACATTGTTCTTCAAATGTAACATTGTTATTTTGGGTGCAACATATTTGGTTAAAGGTAACACCTATTAAGGTAACACTTAATTTCAAATGTAACAAATAGTCACAATAATCCACCAATGTTACATTAGCCACCAAAAACTGTTACATTAGGTCAAATGCAACGGTCGCAAATGTAATCCTAAAAAAGTGTTACCTTTTCCCCTAATGTAACATATTTATGGTATAATGTAATATTTGTTGGTGTTACATTATGCCTTGATTTGTAGTAGTGAGTGTGGGGGAGGGTTGCATTCATAAATTCATGCATTCATATTTATTTTTTCCGTTATGCATTCATGTTTATTTTTCCGTTATTTTATTGCATTAGAAAATGGAAATAAAATCCAAAAACATCATGCATTGCATATATGTGTCATTCAAATACCCATCTTGGCTTAGTTTGTCCTCTATTTTATTTTTATGAGTTTGACCATATATGTTCCATAATATGATTGAATTGCCTAGCCTTGTCACATACTTGAAATGATTTTTATGGGAGCATAACTTGTTAGTTCAATTGAGCAAGTATGATTCTTAGTCTTGTGCATTATTGAAATCCAACAAAACTTATCCTAGTGAGAAATTTTGGCCTTATAGGGATTTCCATCATATTTATTCCCTTTTGCTTTCTTGTGTGACATTATACTCTCCTTGTGCATTTACCTCTTGTGTGATTTTCTTAGCCATATTATTATCCATATTCACCCTACATATGTGTCCTTTGCTTGTAGCCAATTTGAGGATTAGCCTTTTCTTTGAAGCTCCACAAAATTTATCCCTACCCGATGATAAGCCTTACTCTATCCGAGAATTGGGATTAGAGTTGGTAAATGATTGATTTGTTTGAGTGGAAAAGAAGATATTGTTAAGAGAGTTACAAGTTTGGATAATTATGTAATTTTGGTTTTATTCCTCACATTGTGCATTATTGTATTTTTGGCTCTAGAAAAAAAAATTGAAAAAAAAAGTGAAAGAAAAAGAAAAGAGAAAAGGAAAAAAAAAATGAATAAAGAGCTAGCCTTTTATCTTTATCATGTATGTGAGAGTTGGCAAAAATGTATGGTTAAGAGAAAGTTCTTTTGTTGAGTTTTTTTTAGAGTGAAAGTTTGAGTTATTTTGGTTTTGGAAGTATTTAGTTTTTAGTGTTCTTCCGGTTGTTCTTAGGGATCCCTTTTCCCCGGATTTTTAGCACCACAAGCCTAAATAATTTCCTACCCTAATTTCTTACCAAGCCCCATTACAACCTTGATAAAAGACCTCTTGATGTTTCTTATAAGTGATGGCATCCACGGTGGAGAATATGTGATATATATATGTCAATTTCTATGTAGCTTTTTGCATTTTAGATTGAGTTGAGAGATTGCATTATTAAGCCTAAACACATGAGAGTGAGAGCAAACACATTATCCCGGTGAGGTTGGACTAGATGTGCCTTTGACTTTGAATCGCTCATATACTTGCTAGGATGCATGTTAGCTTTCATGTTCATGGCTCCTCCACTTTGATGTTGCTTTTGACAAGGTTAGTGTTTGAAGATCATATTTGTGGTATGATGGTTTTGCTCTTGTTTTTGCATTGCTTGAGGACAAGAAAAAGGTTAAGTATGGGGGAGTTTGATAAGGCATATTCCAATAGGCATTATAGATTAGTTTAGGTGCATTTCATTGTTATATATTCATGTTTTAGTGTTAATTAGATTAGCATTCATTTTGTGGAAAAGTTCGAAATCTACGCTATTTCGATGGTTTTATGTAGATTCGTAGATCCGAGGAAAAGAACACGAGGAACGGAGCTAAGTAAGGCTAAGAGAGACTTTAGAGAGCTTAACAAAGAAGTCCCAAAAAGCATGGGACAAGCTAAGGAACAACGGAGGACGAAATCGATGTCTAAGAGCGAAAACAAGGACGAGTCGCGAAGGCTTTCCGCCCGGCGGGCTGAACTTGTAACGCACTTTCCGGAGGCCTCGAATGTCCGATCGATGCATATGAGCATGCGTTGGAAAGCTCTTTCGAAGATCTACGTGATGGTGTTCTGCTGGATTTTCACTGACAGCGAATGGATTTCCGCTGCAGCGGATCAAGTCATCGAATCAAGTCTGAGCAAGTGTTTGAGCATGAGTCGCTGCCAGTGAGTGGGATCTCGCTGCCAGTGAGTGGGATCTCGCTGCCAGCGAGTGGGATCTTGCTGCCAGCGAGTGGAGTCAGCGGCAGCATGTCCAGGAGTAGCATGACTTGCTACCAGCGAAAGGAAACTCGCTGCCAGTGAATGGAGTCACTTCAGCGGAAGACCGGACTCGGTTCAGCGAGTGGGAGCTCTCGCGCCAGCGGAAGGTTGCTCTCGCTGCAGCGGCTGGGTGGATTCGCGGATGCGGAAACAAGGGAGCCAAAGAAGCTTGAAAATATTCTATGGCATGGACATTCGCTATCAGCGAGTGTGGTAGCGAGGTGGTAGCGAAAATCCAACATTAGCTTAATTAAGGCCATTCGCTGCTAGCGGAATTCTATTCGCTGCTAGCGAAAATGACTCCGGATTGTATATGGAAAGTTTATCTTTTATCTAGTTTGTTTAGGAAGTTTCTATCATGTTTGTCTATCTTTTACCTTGTTTATACAAGACTTTAGGCTTATAAATAAGATGTTTTAGGATTAGTTATGGGTGGATTCAAGTATAGAAATCACCATTGAAGAGAAGAAAGCTTAGGTAAGCCATGTTTGGCTAATTTTATAGTTTTCGCCTACACTTTCGTGACTTGGTTGGTTGTTTGTGAGTTTCTAATATAAGTTATTTTTCCTCTATAATTCTTTCAACTCCTTTGTGTGATATTGATTATGTTATTGGTGTTATCTTGATTAGCTACCTTGGTAGTATTGATTTCATGCTAGGATTTAATACTTTCGTATTTGTGTTATTTCCATAGTAGCACGCATAAGAATGTGGATTCCGTGTTTGAAGCATGATTATGTAGGGAGTTGACATATATCTTAAACATTGATTTATTGTGTTTAATTGGTGTTATTTATATGCTCAAGTTCTTGGGACGTTATGCTATCTCTTTGATAAATCTTGACCTTGTTAAGGTTGCATTGAGGTGTAAGGGATTAATTGGACTCGTAGGACTTTTAATCTATTAAAACCAAGACGAGAGGAATTTGTAGGAAAAGATAATAACTTGAAAAGGATTCGATGATCAATAAAACCAACCAAAGTCGAGAACGTGTAGGTGAAGACGCTTTTCTTCTATCCTTTATTTTCTTTTGTCAATATTATTTTCTTTTATTTTTATTCATAAACATCTTATCATTTATATTGATAAATACACAATATTTTGAAATACTTGATTCTCTAGGGTTCGACCCCTTTCTTGCATACTATACTAGTTTGTTTGTTTGGGAATTATTTTTGACGAGGAGAATCAACGACTTTCCCTCAGTCAGTTACTCAATATCGAGTAGAAAAATCGACCAACAATGCTCAATATCGACTGACAACAGAAACAGAACACAAGTGCAGAAATCTTGGTCAATATCGACTAAAGCAACTCGATATCGACTAGATAAAATTGACAGAAGGCAACTCAATATTGACTGCAGAAACTTGAAAACTCGGAACTTTGTGAAATAAATCAATGAACTAAAATACTTCCAAGATCATGGTTTCAATACCACAACGATAACTATGTAAAATAACACATAAAGGCATAAAAGATCATGCTTTTCATCAAATAACTTTCGTTATTAACAAATAGAAATATAGATGCTTTCGCATAAACCCTAATTATTACTAACCATTTTTCACATAATTATTACTAACCATTTTTCACATAATCGACCAACACGAGGAACGCTGATCTTGTTTTTTGCTGAGAGTGCGATTAACACTGATCGCTTCCACAAACTGAAACCAGAACCATCAAAGACTCTCGAAACCAAAACCATCGCTGGATTATCCGAGGGATGAATGTAAAGGGGACTCTGAGTATCTATCATCGATGGCTGGCCGCCGACGAGATCCAAAATGTTCTGAAGGGGATTCATCATGGAAACAAGCTAGAAATTCAAGCGAGAGACAAAAAGGAGCACGAATGCTCTGATACCATGTAGGAAAAAGAAATCAACCAAGCTCAACCATCACGGGAATATGAGGAGATGGAAACCGAGAGCGAGAGAGATGAAAGTAATTCTGTATTGTTGTAACTAACCGAATTAGTGTTCAATTACAACCATAGGCTATTTATACAATATGAAGACTTATGCCTTAACTACTTCTATTACAACTTGACTATATCCAACAAGACTGTAGGTTTTAGATCGATCGAATTTCTAGATTGATCGAAACGGGTTCATGAAAGCTAAAAAATGGGGCTACTATCCCACCTGCACGTTTTTTCACTGGATTCGGCTCCGGTGCAATTTTTTATTGTACTGGACGATACAGTTGAGGACATATCAACCATTGATTTTAACCAATGGTTGAGATTATTCCACATTTTAAAAATTAAAAGAAATTTTACAAAATCATCTTCTTTTGTCCTTCCATAGTCTCCTCTTTCCTTCTCCTTGGCTTCTTTCCATAATTCGTTATTACAGTATTACACTAACATGTCAGAACCTCAAATTTGTGTTTATTACTAGAAAATCGGAAGAGTACCAATTTCTTGGAAGATGACGGCGGCGACCGAAGTCGGCAAGAAGGTAGCGATGAGTGGAGAAGTTTGCACCCCTCCAATTGTTCAAAGAGTCTAGCAATGATGTTACCTAAATAATCCCTGATAAGTGATAATTGCTCCCATGCCAATGCCTTTCTCTTAAAAAATCCCCAAATTTGACATATGAATTCATTCAATTCCAAAAATTCAAGAACAATTCGTGAATTTTGGAAACAATAAACCCTAATTTTATCAAACTCCCAAATTGATTTACATATCTATGTATTGTTCACCATCGCGCAACAAACATGTCGATGCTACCTTCTGGCCGTCTTCGGCCGCCGGCGTCGTCGCGACTTTCCAGTGATAATCATACGGGGTGTCTAGCATTTTTCTAGCATACGAGGAAATTAGATTCCCGAAGGAGTCGGAAGGAGACGATTTATTTATTAAATTTCATTTGAATTTGTTTTTAAATGTAAATTGATCCCAACCATTGGTTAAAATCAAGGGTGATATGCCCTCAACTGTATGATCCAGTTTATTGTTGAACTGTACCGGAGTCGGATCCTTTTTCACTACTGTTATCTATCATATATTGACATATAAAGTGAGTTTAACTCTTTAATGTGTAGGGATAGTTATTTCAATATAATTGAAACCATGTGTAAAAAGCTATCCGCTGTAATAAAAGACATAGGTGTTTGTACATTCACTTAATTACGAACAAAATGTAATCTGTGTAGTAGCAAGCATTGTTTTCTGTCATTACTGACCTCTTATGTAAGATTAGAAAACAGAGCGAGCATCAGTAAGGGTTTGAAAGCGCAGAAACAACCACGTTGCCATTCGTGATCAATGAATTCGTGGTCCCATCGCGAGCACGACAAGGCGAATAGACTCTTCCCTCCCCAAATTCAAGACACCGCACTCGGCAAGGGAGCGATCGCGAATACATGACACACCATATGTCAAGCTATACATCGATCGTAACGAGCTCGATGCCGAGTAAAGGATGCTATACTCGATCAGGGGGCTCGACATCACTGATACCTGATGAAGATGCCAAGCACAATAATCAATTTGACAAATGTCAGATCGCGAGCAGCGACATCCTAGACATCACTGTCATGAGATTGCTACAAGCCTGCGCGCAGTACATCCCGAAAAGTTCCAGGTACAATAAAAGCACTAGTGTTTTTCGGTAATCCTTGCACTCATACAAAAGAAACACTTGTATATTTGAAGGCACCACTGTTGGCGAATAAAGAATGCCAAGCACAATTCAGTTTGTCAACAGACTTGTGTTCACGAGCATCTGTTCGCTTACCAAATCCCAGGGAGATTCTAGCAAGTTCGGTGCGTTCGCGAGTCCATCACGACTCACGAGAATGAATTGCTCTGCAGAGAATTCACGATCCAGGAGTATAACATCTCGTATGTAATCTACGCGATACTTTTTATCCACAGCTTGAACATAAGGTAAGTACATGGAGTGCAACATCAACTGGTTTTTTTGCTTTGATCTAACAATATGGAGTTGAAGTTGTGATCCATCGTCCCCACCTGCTCCTCCGCCCCTATTAACCTCAGCTGGGCACATTTAGTTGTCTATTTCACGATCTAAGAACGACGATTTGCCGATTCCCATAGGCGATTGAGTCTTCTCGCAATCTTCTTGTCACGAAGGTATCCAATTGAGTCTTCACGAAGGTTGTCTGCGATCCGATTGCGTTCAAAACGAATCGTTGAATTCGATCGTATGATTCGAAATTAGTAAGACATTGCTTACATAGGTGTATATTCAGATTTATATTGCAATTGTCAATCAAGGATTAGGAAAAGATGCAGAACAAGAGCTTGAAAGCAGACCTTACGCGACGAAAGCTGATCCTAATTTGCGAGCCCATATGTGAGCGCTATCCACACTAGTTATAATTATAAAAGACTCGTCAAAATCTCAGTTGCGATGTTGTTTGTGAAGAAAGATGAAATTGGGCAAACCCCTTGTTGGTGCCCCTTTTTCTATACTTCATTTCATATATATATATATATATATAATTAATGTGGTTCATATGTTACCAAATCTTACTGTGTTAAATATTAACAAATAATAGACGTTGATCGAATGAGAATGGAAGGCCAAGATTAATTCTGATTTTTTAGTATTTTTTTAATTAAAACGGTGGGCCCTACTCGATTTTACAATTAAATTTCTTAGCGTGTGCGTGTCAAGCACTCTCTGATCTATGTAACCGTGAAATCTTGAAGGGGAGAGAATCTGGGGACCAAGTGGGGGTTTTTTTTTTAATTGTTCCAATTTGTATATATTTCCTTTTTGAAAAAATATTATCTCAAATAAATCAATATCTTATTCATTGGTTTTTTTTTTTAGGCGAAACTAATTAAAATAACCCGACCTTTAAGGGTGTGTTATAAATATATCTCAACCTTTCAAATGTAAGATAAATATCCCGACCTTTAAGGAAATGTTAAAAATATATCCCTACCTTTCAAATGTAAGATAAATATATCAACCTTTATAAGTGATGTTCAAATAATATATAAAATAATTCTCTACCAAAAAAAAAATTAACATGGCATACATATGTGGCAAACTAAATTAATAAAAAAAATAAAATTTAAAAAAAATATATAAAAAATTAATAGAAGGGTTTAAGAAAACGAGTTTTTTCATTTATTATTTTAAAAAAAATTCAAGACACTTTATTAATATTTCAATTTTTCATATTATTCTTTTTTTTTTGGTCAACTCCATATTATTCTTCTTTGTTCAATCGTCCCATTTTTTTTTACATAATTTATTTACTAAAATTCTAACTATTCTTCTTTCTATTTTAAATTTTCATCAAAAATGCGAAATTAGTTAAATGGTCCATTATACGAATATGGGTGTTATCCCTCAAATATAAAAATAATCTAAATAAAATATTAAACACTTGTAAATATATCATTTATATATATTTATTTATATTTTATTAATTTATTTCTTTCCCTTGATAAAAAAGAAAAGAAAAGAAAAGTGGTTTAATAAAACAAGGTTTTTAATATAGAGTTATAAGAAAATAGTGTGTATAAAATATAAAAGACGAAAGATATGTAAATCTATAATTTTTTTAGGGTGTTTTTGGCAACCAACACATTTTGAAGATCTAATTATCTAACTAGCACCCAAACAAAATTATTTAGTTAACCTAGCACCCTTTCCAAATGGGCTATTAAGGTCAACGGTCAACATGTTTGACCGTTGACCGGTCAACGTTGACCGTTGACCGGCTCATTCAGAATTATTATTATTATTATTATTATTATTATTATTTTTTTAAAAAAAAAAAAAAAACCAATGATGCCACTTTTTTATAACCAATTGATGCCACTTTTTTTATGTCATTTTTCATAGTGCTTTGATGCCAAATTTATAATTATATTTTTTTCTTTAATGTGATGCCACTTTTTAAAGTAGCGTTTTTGATGTTATGTGATGACACTTTTTTCAAAATTTGATGACACTTTTTTATGTCAATGTTTTGATGATATGTTTTTTTACCATGATGCCATATTTTTTCAAAGTGGTATTTTGATGACATTTTTTTCTTTTAATGTGATGCAAGTTTTTCAAATTAGTGTTTTGATACCATTTTCCTAATGTAATTATTTTATCTCACTTTTTTTAATCAAATCGTTTGATGCCATATTTTTTTTCAAGGTACTGATTTCGTGGTGCCATATTTTTTCAAGGTAATGTTTAGATGACATTTTTTTATTTACTATGATGCAACTTTTTCAAAGCAGTGTTTTGATGCCATTTTTCTAATGTAATTATTTGATGATATTTTTTTAATCAAATCGTTTGATTTCATAATAAAATGGATTGATGACACTTTTTTAATGCCACTTTTTTTCAAATCTTGCTGATATTTTTTTGTTTACTGTGATGCCACAATGACCATTGATGCCATTTTTTTTTTACCGTTGCCTACTGATGACACTTTTTTGATATCAAATTTTTGATGATATTTTTTTTCGTGATGCCATATTTTTCCAATGTAATGTTTTCGTGATGCCATATTTTTTCAAGGTAACGTTTTGATGACAATTTTTTCTTTAATGTAATGCAACTTTTTCAATGTAATGTAATATTTTTTCTTTAATGTAATGCAATTTTTTCTTTAATGTAATGCAACTTTTTCATATTTATGGGTTAATTTTTGTAATTTTACAAAAATTGCTATTTTGGGTTAATTTTTGTAATTTTGTAAAAACTCCTTCTTCAACCTTCGGACGCTCCTCGACAGCTCCTGCGCGCGCCGGCCGCCGCTCGTCGATCCTTGCTCCGGCCGTCGCTCCTGGAACCCTCGCTCCGGCCGATCGACCTCGCTCGCTCCGGACGTTCCGCCGCTCGTTCCCTCCCTCGCTCCCCTGCTCGCTCGTCGCCGCCTCCTCCCCTCGCTCAGATCCGGACTCGCTCGCACCGCCTCGCTCATCCTCGGCTCGGATCCGGCGCCTCCACACCAGATCCGGCGCTCCCTCGCCAGATCCGCCCTCCTTGGCCACCAATTCCGGCCATCCCGAGCCCAAATCCCGCCGATCCGACACCCAGCCCCCACCGACGAACTCGCAAACTCCCTCCCGTCCGCCCTCCTTGGCCACCAATTCCGGCCATCCCGAGCCCAAATCCCGCCGATCCGACACCCAGCCCCCACCGACGAAGCCTCGCAGACTCACTCCCGTCCTTGCACCGACCCCGAAGCAATTTCAGAAGAGCCATGAAGAGACAGAGAGAGCAGATGCTACAGGGCTAAAAAAAATTTAGGGGATGTTAAACCGGCTTATAAATTTTCAAGAGGTGTTAATTACTTAATTAGAACATTAAAAGGTGATTTTCTACCAAATTTTCTCATTTTTTTATATAGATTTTTTAAAGTTTTTTTTATTAATTTTTTTTTGTCATATATGCATGTCCTGTTAGCTTTTTTTTTTGTAAAATTTTTTGTTGAGATATTATTTTAACATCACCTATAAAGGTCGAGATATTTATATTACATTTGAAAGGTTGAGATATATTTTTAACACCCCTTTAAAAGGTCGGGATATTTATCTTACACTTGAAAGGTTGGGATATATTTTTAACACACCCTTAAAGGTCGGGTTATTTTAATTAGTTTCGCCTTTTTTTAATACGAGAACCCTTGGTGTTAGTGGATTATTTGGCATCATGTATATTTACGTAAGTGAATAATTCATAAAATATTAGCGAATATATCAAAAATTCATCAACCATTCATAATATCCATCACATACTCCCAAATGTTCATCTCAAATTCATCAAATATTCATCCAATACTTCATGAATTTGAGATGAATATTTGAGTTGTGGTAAGTCATCTTCACCATTCATTAATGTTTCATCAATAAATCACAAATATTCATCTCACTTTCATCAAATATTCATCAACTATCACTCCGTATCTCATAATTATTCTTTACATATTCATTCAATATTCATCGACCTCCAATTATTCATCAAAAAATCATAATAGAATCATACACCTGCAGAATAAATTCAACTAAGATTCAGCAAGATAAACGCTTTTATACTCCAATTTCATCGTTAATCAACTGATATGCATCCGGATTTTAAAAAAAAAACCCTGCCCGACATTATCGTCTCTCCACAAATCGGATTTCAACCCAAAACCACATCAGAAATCGATGTTTCCCACCGCATACGCAAATCATTGTCAAGGATTAAGGGCTTCACCACCGTTGATTCACAATATCCCCGACTATCCAACCCGGATTGGACCGACTGATGCTCGTCGAAGCTGAAGTCGTCAACCCCGCTCCGATTGCAGCGACTGATGCTCGCCGACACCGTCAACCCCGCTTTGATGACCAGGTTCGCCGGTGAAGAAGGAGGTCCCGGCCACTAGTTGCGCCGCTTGGATGAACTCGGTCGCCGGGTTTCGCGGCTTCGCCCTTCCAAAAGACAGGGTTTGTGTGTTTGATTGTGTTCTTGCGGTAGGGTCTCAATCTGGAAAATCGTATATATCTTCCTCTTTCTCACAAAAAGAAACTGATTTTGTTTTATCCATAAAAAGATGGATTTGGGTGGAATCCACGCGCTTGGGAGGAAGGATAAGGTGGGTTTTAATTTTTTTAATTAAAAAAAAAACAAAATCCGAGAATAAATCTCAACGCTCCATTACACATGATCCAATGGCTTATATGTGTTAACACTTAACACCACAAGAGCACTTAACACATGACCTAACCTCTCTCTCTCTCTCTCTCTCTCTCTCTCTATATATATATATATATACTTAACACATGACCTAACCTCTCTCTCTCTCTCTCTCTCTCTCTCTCTCTCTCTCTATATATATATATATATATATATATATATATTAATGTATATAAAGCCTAACAGAACTTCAAGCGGCTTGCAACTGGTAGAAGAAATAGAAACATTATAAAATCACTCACCACAACAGCTGGAATCCCGCTGACATCTGATATGGAGATCAGAAACCAAATTAATGAGGATTTCAAGTTCAGATACACCACCCAGCATCAAATGCAGACGACGCGCACACACATAGATAACCACATTAGCCAAGAAGTAACAACAGATGACAATCATTACCTTACCAAACAAGTCTCTAACTCAGAAATAAAGGAGGCCGTTTTTGGGTTAGCAAATGATAAATCACCAGGATCAGACGGTTTTCCTGCGAGGTTTTTTAAAAAGTATTGGCATATAGTAGGACCTGCTGTAATAAAAGCAGTCAAAAGTTTTTTCCTTAGTGGGAGAATACTAAAACAAACAAATCATACTTTTATTGCATTAATACCCAAGTGTGAACATCCAACAACGACATACTTTTGTTGCATTAATACCCAAGTGTGAACATCCAACAACGACAAATCATTACAGACCCATTAGCTTGTGCTCTACTACATACAAAATAATATCCAAAGTTCTAGCCAACCGACTAAAAAAAGTCATACACAAAATTCGTGAACTGGATCAGAGAATGCATAACCACGGTTTCCTACTCGGTCTTAGTGAACAATGAACCTACAGAAATCTTCGTACCATCCAGGGGTATTAGACAGGGTGATCCGCTTTCGCCTTATCTATTCCTCATCATCTCAGAGATTCTATCAAGATCCCTGCAACATGAAGCCTCAAAACCTCAAAGTCACCTAGGAATAACCTTAACTCATGGTGGCCTTAAAATCCCTTTTTTGGCCTTCGCGGACGACATAATAATCTTCTCATCCGCAATCAAGAATGCTAGTGACCAAATAAACAAAGTTCTTAATGATTATTGCTGTCTCACTGGTCAGAAAATAAACAAGTCAAAATCACAATTCCAATTGACAAAAAATGTAACAAAAGAAACAAAACGCCTTATTGAGGGAGAACTTGGAATATCGCATACAAACAATCTAGGCAAATATCTAGGATGCCCGATTATATCTTCTAGGGTCACAAAAGACTCCTTTAAAGAACTCATTGACACTACAAAGGGCCAACTAGACAAATGGAAAGCGAACACTCTATCCCAAGCAGGGAGATGCACACTAATTAAAACAACATTAGCGGCTAAACCCCTCCACATAATGCAATGCTTCATGCTGCCCGCATCCATACATAAAGAACTAGATAAAATAAACCGAAATTTTCTTTGGAATAAAGGACCAAACTATAAACCCCTCGTCAGTTGGTATGAAGTATGCAAAACAAAAAAAAAATGGTGGATTGGGGATCCGTAATTCAGAAGATATGAACAAAGCACTCCAACTAAAACTCATCTGGAAAATCCTAGCTGAACCAGAAAACCCTTGGGTCAAAATAGTTACACAAAAATATATTAAAACCCAACATATACTATCATACAAGAAAAAAGGAGGCTGCTCTTGGTAGTGGACAAAACTAGCTGGCCTTTTAGAGCTCTTCAAAAAAGGAATTAGGTGGGCTGTTGGGGATGGAAAAGATATAAACTTCTGGACAGACTCTTGGTGCGGTACCTCGCCCTTAGCAGAAAAAACCACAGACCCAAATAACGTAAACACAAATCTTAAAGTTAACAACTTTATTGGGCAAGACAAAACATGGAACGCTCAAGGAATCAAACAATACCTACGTGGAAAAATAGATGATGAGTACATTGAACATATACTCTTAACACCAATACCAAAACATATCCATCAGGATAGACTGTATTGGAAACACAACAAAAATGGATGGTTCTGCACGAACTCTGCAGTTGACCTAATACATGATACCAAAAAACATACAAAATCGGACCTCAGCTGGATATGGAACCTTGACATAACCCCAAAGCTAAAAACCTTCTTATGGAAGATCACCAAAAAAGGACTTCCGACAACAGCAACACTATCAAACAGAGGATTGGGTATACCGTCAAACTGCCCCCTTTGCGACTCCTGCTACGAAGATATTCCCCACCTACTATGGCACTGTCCAATTTCACGCGCCACAATTAAACTAATGAACCCGAAAACCCATAAAAAAATTGGAGCAAATTAGTAACAATGGACTAGATATCAATACCACACTAAAGGCAATAGCAACGAAAATCAGTAAAGATCAGTTCTCAAAGTTAACTTGGGCCTGGTGGAGCATTTAGATGTTCCGAAATAAAGCGCTCTTTGAAAACATCAAACCAGATTTTCGCAACATTTGGGCTTTTGCAGAAAACCAAATTTATTCTTGGAAAGTAGCCAAGATAGTTGAGGGAAACCACTTCCAAAATGCAAACATCGCAAACGCAACAAAACAGAGGAATAACGCAAAATGGCTCAAACCACATGAGGGAAAATACAAGCTAAACTTCGATGGTGCTTTCAACATCACTCGTAAGGTAGAGTATGGATACATAATCAGAGATGCTAACGGAGGTCCTATATACATGGCTTCTGGAGCTTCTCCACTCAACTCTGTCATAGGCGCAGAGGGCTATGCAATGTGGCAAGGCATAAACAAAGCCCGTGAACTACAACTCCACCACATCATAGTGGAAGGTGATAACCTCACTGTTATTAACTGCCTCAAGGGCATTTGGTCCCCATCAGGAGAAATTGAAATGATCGTCTCTAACGCTCTTTTCTCCTTAAGCTGTTTCAGCTCTTTCCAGGTCTGACACATATACCGTGAAGCTAACCGAGCTGCGGATTGTCTTTCACACCTTAATTTAGCTTTATCCGGTCCTTCATACGACGACATAGAACTTAGTTCTATCATCCTAAGGGATGCGCTTGGCAAGTGACAAATTATACATTTGGACTTGTCAAATTCTTTTCGGTTTAAATAAAGAATTTCAAGCGGCAACAGAAAGTTCGTAGGCTGATGAACACGCGTCAAGAGGTATTATGCTAAGTTTCATCCCTTGATTTTACGGATTTTAATATTTATAATGACTGAAAATGGGTTGTCAGAATTGGTGTTTAAACTTAAAAATCGCGTATTCAAGTAGTTGGGTTCGACACTTGATATTTTAAACAACAAATTGAGCAGTCGGATTCGACACTCTATCTTTAATCGCGTGTCTAAGAAGTCGAATTTGACGCGTGGAATCTAAAGCGTAAACCGATAGTCGGAGCCGACACCATCAATACCCTCGTGAGGTCGGACTCGACTCTCGAAATACAGTTCGCTTAAAATAAGAAGTCGGAATCGACACCATATAGCAATCGCGTGCCTTTCGAGCATGGAGTTGCATACAAGCCTTTACGGAGAATAAATTTAGGAATCACGTGTCTTCTATACATGGATGTGCAAACAAGCCTCTACGGAGAATAAATTTAGCATTCGCGTAACCAATTGGACGTGAAGCTGCATTCGAGCAGTTAGAATCAACCCTTGAAAGACTTACGTAGTCGGAGTCGACACTTAAGACATCATACGCATACATACATACATTCATCATACATTTCAGATCGAAAATAGCCTCCTTGAGCTTAGATCAGATTAGCTCGCGTGGCTTATTTAGCACACTAGAGCTCGACTCAAAGTAACTCGCGTTGCTCATCTCAACGCGCTAGAGTTCGAGTCAAGTTAGTTCTCGTGTCCCGTTGGGCACGATAGAACTTGAAATAGCTCGTATGACTTGCCAAGCCTGCTTGAGCTTAGATCAGATTAGCTCGCGTGGCTCATTCAGCACATTAGAGCTCGACTCAAAGTAACCCGTGTTGCTCATCTCAGCAAGTTGGCCATGGAGTCAAGTCAAGTTAGTTCTCGTGTCCCATTGGGCACGATAGAACTCGAAATAGCTTGCATGGCTTGCCGAGCCTGCTTGAGTTTAGATCAGATTAGATCGCGTGGCTCATTTAGCACGCTAGAGCTCGACTCAAAGTAACTGTCGTTGCTCATCTCAGCATGATGGAGTTCGAGTCAAGTTAGTTCTCGTGTCCCATTGGGCACGATAGAACTCGAAATACCTCGCATGGCTTGCCAAGCCTACTCGAGCTTAGATCAGATTAGCTCACGTAGCTCATTCAGCACGGTAGAGCTCGACTTAAAGTAACTCGCGTTGCTCATCTCAACACACTAGAGTTCGAGTCATGTTAGTTCTTGTGTCCCATTGGGCACAATAGAACTCGAAATAGCTCGCATGGCTTGCTAAGCCTGCTTGGTCTTAGATAAGATTAGTTCGCATGGCTCATTCAACACGCTAGAGCTTGACTCAAAGTAACTCGCGTTGCTCATTGTTGTAGGAGGAAATCGAGAATTGCAATTCAAAATATGAAATAAGTAAAGCAAACCAGATTCCGTCCCTTGCAAATGATTACAAGACTTCCTCCTGATGCAGTAGTGGGAAGTCAGGATCGATCCTCGAGGAAGCGTGTCAGCGGATCCTAGGTAGCGGTGGAGTCTCATGAACAGAAGTAGACTTACAGTTGCTCGATCTCGACTAGGGTTAGTCGACAGAAGATCAGGCAAGTCGAACGAAGCAAGCAGCAACTCCCGGGAGTTGGTCGATATCGAGGAGTTTTACTCGATATCGAGTAAAGCTTTCGTCGACGTCGGGTACCTGCACACCAGAAGCTACAACAATCTTGTGGATCGAAGGTCAGTAGTCGATATCGACCAAATTTGGTCGAGATCGAGGAAAAACAGAAACTTTAAAATGAAAGAAAATAAAGAACAAAGCTTGGTGAAACTCGAAATAAACTTTATGAAAGACAACTTCCAAGATTGGGGTTTGCAACAACAATAACCAAGCATGCATAAGGCATGAATAAAACAGATAATCATGTGAATCGCATCAAAGGACCAAGCTTACGCATTTTCCAACAATTAGACAACTCTTTCAAGAAACCCTAATTGTGTCTACCGATTTTATGTTTACAATCCAAGTTGTTAGCATGGACCTCCTATTAGATGGGTAATAAACATATAACCAGTAACAGATGCTCAAAACATGCTAAAAGTTGGATCTTCCAGTCAAACATGCAGGGCTATTGTCGGGCTCACCCCAACCCTAGAAGTGGGTGGACTACTCGCGCTTCATTGCAATCTCATACATTGTTGATGGAAAATAAACTACTTGCATTAAACCAAACTGAAAAAAGTACAAACCGAACAAAGCCAGATCACTTTCGCTCCTTTGCTCCACTCGGCCTCTCTTTCTCTCTTTACTACTACTTCTCCTACTGAAATTGAATTGTTGTGTGATGGAATGAATAAAACTCAGCCCCCTAAGGCTTTATTTATAGGCTTCTAATCCTTGCTAATCAAGGATAGAAATCTCTATCTATATCTAAAGATAAAACATTAATAAAAGGAACATTTATCATAAAAGGGAAATATATCTAAAGGGCTAAAATATCTTCATGTGGATAAATCTTCTTCTCCATGGATGGAACTTGATATACTTGGATGGAGTCGGATTCCTTTTGTCCCAAGCAAGCCAAAACCGCGTCGGACAGCTCAAACCGCGTAACGCGGCCCAGGGTCTTTTTACTCGATATCGAGTAAAACTCGTCGATATCGAGGAACTTGGACGTCGACTTCTGCTGGCTTGGTGTTGTCGAGTAGCTGGTCCTCAACTTGGCTCAGGTGTGCTCCTCTGGTGTTGTCGATATCGAGTAAGTAACTCGATATCGAGGAAAGTGGCTGTCGACTTGGGCTTTCTGGCTTGATCGAGTAACTACTCCCCGACCTTGCTCGGACATGTGCTCTGAATTTACTCGACATCAAGGAACTTCCTCGATATCGAAGAGTGGCATCGCTCAGCATTGGGTTGTCTAGTCAGGTCGAGCAGCTCTCCTCGGCTCCTCGATCAAGTGCTCCTCATCGACTCCGGGTATGACGTTCAGTGTTGTCGATATCGAGTAACTTTACTCGATATCGAGTAGTGTCCTGGAGTCGGGTTGCTTTGTCTTCAGCTCCTCCTCAACCCATGCTCTGCTGCATCATTTTTGTTGATATCGAGTAAAACTCGTCGATATCGAGTAGCTTTTACCTTCTGTCTTTGCTTCTTGGTTTTGTCCCGGAATGGCTCCAAATTCTGTAATATTAAACCAAAACTTATGTAGATCTCCATTTCTTGCAAATAAGCACATATTACATAAATTCAACATATTCATATCCCGAAATATGCAAAGTATACAGAACATGGAGCTAAAATGTGCATTTCAACATGGCTATTTTAGTAGACATCCAATCACCACATACTTAAGCTTGCTTGTCCTCAAGCAATAACTTGGATGGTCATTCAGGGGAAGAATTTAAATTCTCAACATCATACATTCATTCTTATATAACCCTGCAATCAATTACCATCATTGAAAAGGTACTTGTGTCACAGATCCATGCATGTGCAAATAAAAAGCAACATCTACTCACGAAAGGAAGATTATGCAAAAACAATTCATGTGACAAAGCATTAATAATCAAGAGGATTTTAATTAAGCTCAATAAGGAGTAGATTGGTAAAAGGCTTAAGGTGGTTAATATTTGGTAATGTGGTGCTAATGATCCAGGAAAATGGATTATTTCCAAATTTTCATACCACATTCCTTCTTCATAAGATTCATCACCCTTCATAATGCTTTTATCAATAATAATGTTTTTACCTCTCTAACCTCAGCACTGCCTTCTCATGAGTCGCAAACATTGGTGTCATGAATGGTCCCGGATACTTAGTGCTTTGGACTCCTCACAATGTGTCCCATCTCGCCAAACTATTATCTCAGCGAGCAGGGTCGATCTACCTTTATCTCCTGAGGTGATCGGATTTTCTTTCACTCATTAAATTTTCCATATTTTTCAAACAATTTCCTACCAAACTCCATATATGATAATAACAACACAAACACCATATAATAATCTCCATAATGTAACATTATTCTTAACATAATCCCCGGATAGGAAATGAGGTAAAGAATGGGCAATATTTAGAACATGTGGAGCAATGTATGAAATAAGACATTTTATGGCTTTTTGTGATGCATAAGCATAGGTAAGGCTAGGAATATAAACATATGAGCATTATATGGAAATATAAAGTCCTTCATCCTTTTATCATGCAACATGTCAAAAGCAACATCAAATTTTACCTCCTTTCATGGTTTTCAATAAATAATGCACTTCATTGTGACTTCTCTTTACTAGGCCATTTCATGCTATATCTCTAATGAATCCAATTTTTCATCGTCGAGTTCAATTAAATCTTCCATTACTATTTTTTTTCTTTGAACAATTTACAAGAAATAGGAGATGTCTCATAGAATTTTGAGTTTAGCCTTTATGCACAAAATTTTTAAAATTTTCTCAAAATTTACCATGTAAAACCAAAGACAAGAACAAAACATATTACAATGATAATGAGCCCTTCCCCCACCCCATACTTAAAATATACAGTGTCCCCACTGTATAAAATCAAATAAAACAAGAGTAAAGGAAGGAACTCACCGAATAATGCGTTGAGGAAGGCAATACAGGGCATGTCGAGGAAACTTCTTGGTCGATATCGAGTATTGTACTCGATATCAAGTAGGCTGTCAGCGACCAGTAGAATATGAAGTCGAGGAGATTCTTCTGGCTTGGTCGGTATCGAGTTGGCCTACTCGATATCGATGAACTTCTAGGCTGCTCCTCTTGGTCGTTCTCGACTGGCCTAGCCGATTTTGACTGTTCTTGAGGGACTTCTTATTCCACCTTTCGCGATCCTTTTTTGCTTGCCGACCTAAAAGTGTTAGATTGCACACAAAGACAAGACTTTCCACATGAAGTATTCTAAACTAAAAACAGAAAAAACAAAAACCAAAACCAAAAATAAAAAGTTCCAAAGTCCCAAAATTCAAAAAGTTTTATATACATGCTCTAGATTTTAGAGTCGCTAGGCCGACTTCTCCATTTGTGCTCAAGGACCATTAATGTGGGGCCCGCTTGTGCTTGGCCCTTCTCCTGGATCATCTAGGTCCTGATTGTAGTATGTAAGCTCAGCTGACAGGTGGTTGCTTGCATAATCTTCCTTTTCTTTCTTCTTTCTCTTCCCAGCTCTCAGTTTCCGCAGATTCTCTCGCCACGGGGCCTTACCTCCCCTTAAATTATTGATAAATTTCTTCATGGACTGAGGAGGAGTAGAACTCATACCTGAACTTACCTTTTCGGACCCAAAACAGAAAATCTTCGGGCTTGGGGTTAGTCGATGTCGAGCAAGACTGGTCGATATCGAGTACAGGGACCCCATACTTAGGCTCTTGGCAAGTCTGGTGCTCAGTAAAGGAAGTCGATGTCGATGAAGTTTGGTCGATATCGAGTACATCTTTGGTCGATATCGAGGAGCCTTTGTCGATATCGAGTTCACTTCTGGTGCCTTCCTCCGTTGTTTGCTTGGTCCCGTGGTTGCTGATGCTCTTCACCTCCAGCCATGAAATTTCCTCTTTCGTAGGGCCAAAAGAGAAATCTAAGATCTCGTCGCCTATTGTGAAGGTGAGCAATCGTTGTTTGACACTAATCTTGGCATCTGCAGTAGCTAAAAATGGTCTACCAAGAATAATAGGGCTAGTAGGATCTTCAGCACAATCTATTATAAGGAAATCAGCTGGAATAAAGAATTTAGCAACCTGGACAGGGACATTCTCAATCATACCTGTAGGGATGACTACTGTATTATTTGCCATGTATAGCTTGGCATCCACAGGCTCTATACATCCTATCTTCACCTTCTGCCAGATTGATAAGGGCATGATGCTCACACTTGCTCCTAAATCACACAAGGACTCATATTTATATTGTCCAAATCCCACAGTAATAGAAAACTTACCAGGGTCAGGTCTCTTCTCAGGAAAGTGGAGTACTTTGCATTCGCCGGCGATCTCTGAGATGGATCGCTTCTTGCTCAGGATCTCCTTCAGGAATTTGACATATGCAGGCATCTCTTGCAGAGAGCTTCTATAAAAGGAATAGAGAAATTCAGTTCTTCCAGCATATTAACAAAACGTTTGAACTTACCTGTAGTGGGATCTTTCAGTGCTTTGGAAGGGAAAGGCAGTGTCTTTTTCTGCTTTGGAGCCAGAACTAACGTCGGAGGTGTTGTAGAGTCGTCGAAATTGGCCAATTTTTCCTCGATATCGACCAGGGGTTCCTCGATATTGACAAGGGTTGTCGATCTCGAGTTGATGGGATGTGTAGTGGAATCCGAGCCTGGCTTATTGTCTGTGTCGAGGATATTCTTGTCGATATCGACCATGGGTTGGTCGACATCGAGTTGCTGCTTCTCGTTGTCGAGTTGCTGCTCTGCTTTGTCTTGGTGCTTTTCGACCTCTGGCTCGTGTAATTGGTGCTCGCTCCTTAGTTTGATAGCTGTGACGTGTCCGGTCTTCCCCTTAGGATTTGGTTCTGTTTGCCCAGGGAGTTGTCCGGATGGTCGGGGAATCTGCGCCGCGAATTGACCCATTTGAGTCTCAATGCTTCTCTTCCAGATGTCTAGCTCTCCAAATTTTGTATTGATGTTCTGAAACTGGTTGTTGATGGTGCCTTGATTCCGGCGCATCTCTTCAAGGACGAGTTGTAAGTCATCCTTCTTTTGATCCCTTTCTGGATGTCCTGGAGCTTTGTATGGCAGGGGGTTCCTAGGAGGACCCTGGTTCCATTGTGGTTGATAGAACCTTTGATCCCCCATATAGCGATTGGGCCCCCCTACATAAGCCACCTCTTCGTGTGTCTCTGCCATCTTGACTTGCTCTGTGTGTGGGCACTCAGTAGTGGTGTGCCGCTGTGATCCGCATTCGATGCAAGGCTGGTGGACAGAGAGATACTTGACTTGCTTGAGGAGCTTGTGATTCTGGTCTCTGTAGAACTGCTCCCTCACATCTGGGTCAATCTCCTTGGAAGGCTCATAGAGGGGCATAGATGGTGCTGGCCTGGCATAGGAGTTCTCCTCATAGTTTGTGGTAGCCCCATACTTGTTGTCATAGTTGGTGAGCTTGTCAAGTACACCCCATGCGTTAGCTAGTGGCATCGTCAGATACTCATATCGAGTGTACTGATTGATCCTGTCCTTAGTGACTTGGTCAAGAGAATTGAAGAAGATCTCTTGAATGACGTAGGGTGGTTGTCCATGAGTAGGGCAAGATCGCAGCAGTTCCTTGTATCGTTCCCATGCTTTTGCCAGCGGCTCCCCAGACTTCAGTTTGAAAGCTGTAATCTTCTGGCGGAGGAGTGCTATCTTGGCAGGAGGGAAGAATTTTTTGAGAAACTCTTGTTCCACTTGAGCCCATGTCGTGAGGGATCGTGGTTTCAACCCTTCAAGCCACTTCAGTGCAGGTCCAGCGAGAGACCAACGAAAGGCCTTCATCTTGACATATTCTAGAGTAGTACCTTCAACAAGAGTACGGCACATGTCAGAAAAATTGGTAATATGTTCAAGGGGGCATTCATTAAACCTTCCATGAAAAGCATTATTTTTAAGTTCTATAAGGAATTAAGTGCGAATTTCAAAAGTATTTTCATAGATTAGAATAGCCGATTCAGGCACGACGCGAGTCGGGTGCATATAATCCTCTACAGTGGTTGGTTATTGGGCAAGCTCAGCTTCTGCTTGCCTCACGCGCTCAGCTTCCTGTTCCCTTCCTGCTCTCTCGGCGGCGAGAGCAGTATCTTTGGTGGCTAGTTCCCTCCTAAGCCTCTCAATGAGCCGTTCTTGTGTTTCTGCGGCCGCCATGGCTCTTTTTAGTTTAGCTTGGATGTGTAGAAGGCGTTCCGGTTCATCTAAGCCGTCAAAATCAGGTGGTTGACCAGAACGGCGCATACAGCTGTAAAGTAACTCAAAGCAGACGTGAGATTTAACTACCTAAGGCGCGAATGCTTGCTTCCCCGGCAACGGCGCCAATTTGTTGTAGGAGGAAATCGAGAATTGCAATTCAAAATATGAAATAAGTAAAGCAAACCAGATTCCGTCCCTTGCAAATGATTACAAGACTTCCTCCCGATGCAGTAGTGGGAAGTCAGGATCGATCCACGAGGAAGCGTGTCAGCGTATCCTAGGCAGCGGTGGAATCTCACGAACAGAAGTCGACTTACAGTTGCTCGATCTCGACAGGGGTTAGTCGACAGAAGATCAGGCAAGTCGAACGAAGCAAGCAGCAGCTCCCGGGAGTTGGTCGATATCGAGGAGTTTTACTCGATATCGAGTAAAGCTTTCATCGATGTCGGGTACCTGCACACCAAAAGCTACATCAATCTTGTGGATCGAAGGTCAGTAGTCGATATCGACCAAATTTGGTCGAGATCGAGGAAAAACAGATAATCATGTGAATCGCATCAAAGGACCAAGCTTACGCCTTTTCCAACAATTAGACAACTCTTTCAAGAAACCCTAATTGTGTCTACCGATTTTATGTTTACAATCCAAGTTGTTAGCATGGACCTTCTATTAGATGGGTAATAAACATATAACCAGTAGCAGATGCTCAAAACATGCTAAAAGTTGGATCTTCCAGTCAAACATGCAGGGCTATTGTCGGGCTCACCCCAACCCTAGAAGTGGGTGGACTACTCGCGCTTCATTGCAATCTCATACATTGTTGATGGAAAATAAACTACTTGCATTAAACCAAACTGAAAAAAGTACAAACCGAACAAAGCCAGATCACTTTCGCTCCTTTGCTCCACTCGGCCTCTCTTTCTCTCTTTACTACTACTTCTCCTACTGAAATTGAATTGTTGTGTGATGGAATGAATAAAACTCAGCCCCCTAAGGCTTTATTTATAGGCTTCTAATCCTTGCTAATCAAGGATAGAAATCTCTATCTATATCTAAAGATAAAACATTAATAAAAGGAACATTTATCATAAAAGGGAAATATATCTAAAGGGCTAAAATATCTTCATGTGGATAAATCTTCTTCTCCATGGATGGAACTTGATATACTTGGATGGAGTCGGATTCCTTTTGTCCCAAGCAAGCCAAAACCGCGTCGGACAACTCAAACCGCGTAACGCGGCCCAGGGTCTTTTTACTCGATATCGAGTAAAACTCGTCGATATCGAGGAACTTGGACGTCGACTTCTGCTGGCTTGGTGTTGTCGAGTAGCTGGTCCTCGACTTGGCTCGGGTGTTCTCCTCTGGTGTTGTCGATATCGAGTAAGTAACTCGATATCGAGGAAAGTGGCTGTCGACTTGGGCTTTCTGGCTTGATCGAGTAATTACTCCCCGACCTTGCTCGGACATGTGCTCTGAGTTTACTCGACATCGAGGAACTTCCTCGATATCGAAGAGTGGCGTCGCTCAGCATCGGGTTGTCTGGTCAAGTCGAGCAGCTCTCCTCGGCTCCTCGATCAAGTGCTCCTCCTCGACTCCGGGTATGACGTTCAGCGTTGTCGATATCAAGTAACTTTACTCGATATCGAGTAGTGTCCTGGAGTCGGGTTGCTTTGTCTTCAGCTCCTAGATCAGCTCCTCCTCGACCCATGCTCTGCTGCATCATTTTTGTCGATATCGACTAAAACCCATCGATATCGAGTAGCTTTTAGCTTCTGTCTTTGCTTCTTGGTTTTGTCCTTGAATGGCTCCAAATTTTGTAATATTAAACCAAAACTTATGTAGATCTCAATTTCTTGCAAATAAGCACATATTACATAAATTCAACATATTCTTATCCCGAAATATACAAAGTATACAGAACATGGAGCTAAAATGTGCATTTCAACATGGCTATTTTAGTAGACATCACTCATCTCAGCATACTGGAGTTCGAGTCAAGTTAGTTCTCGTGTCCTGTTGGGCACGATAGAACTCGAAATAGCTCACATGGCTTGTTGAGCCTGCTTCAGCTTATATCAGATTAGCTCGCGTGGCTCATTCAGCACCCTAGAGCTCGACTCAAAGTAACTCGCGTTGCTCATATCTTATCACGCTGGAGTTCGTGTCAAGTTAGTTCTCGTGTCCTGTTGAGCACGATTGAACTCGAAATAGCTTGCATGGCTTGCCGAGCCTTCTTGAGCT
Source organism: Persicaria tinctoria (assembly GCA_037127255.1). Classification (NCBI taxonomy): domain Eukaryota; kingdom Viridiplantae; phylum Streptophyta; class Magnoliopsida; order Caryophyllales; family Polygonaceae; genus Persicaria; species Persicaria tinctoria. The sequence goes on along the minus strand of JBANSL010000019.1, from coordinate 24,876,447 downwards.
TAGATCAGATTAGCTCGCATGGCTCATTCAGCACGCTAGAGCTCGACGCAAAGTAACTTGCGTTTCTCATCTCAAAATGATAGAGTTCGAGTCAAGTTGGTTCTCGTGTGCCGTTGGGAACTGACGGAGGAGAAACGTCGTTAGATTTCCCCTCGCTAAAGAAATAACTCAAACTAACAAACTAACTAGTAAACTAGTATTGCAGATAAGCAAGGGGTCGAACCCACAGAGAAACAAGTATTCCAACACAATGTGTATTTATCAATTTGCAAATAAAGAGAATATGCGAATGGAAAAATGTAATAAAGGAATATGGGTGAAGTATGATGAATGTTCGTAAGAGCGAATAAAAGATAGAAGAAGAGGGTGTGTTCATCTACAATTCGCAAAAATGATTGGTTATATTCGATCCTTGACTCAATTCCCAATTATTCAATCTTTATTCCAATTTTGGTTTATAGGGATTGACATTCCTCACGGAGATGAAAATCCTTAATTATCGGCAGAAAGGTCGCCTAAATTGTCATTACCCTACACAATCAAGATCATCCTCGCGGAATCACCCAATTATGCTTGCTACAGAAAGTTCTAATTATTCTCGTGAATCAATTGAAACCCTAGCATGATACAATTCTACAAAGATGTGAATCAAAGTAAAACTAACAACATAAATCACACAATTATGCTTGCTACAGGAAGTTATGGAGGTTCTAGTGTATGCATGGAAATCCTCTGTGGTTGTGAAGCTTCTAGGAGGTTTTTTTTCATATGACGTGATGGAAAGAAAATTGAAGGAGTTGTGGCGACCAACTCGAAGAATATTCTTAGCAGATTTGCCGAACGGTTACTATGTGGCTCGCTTCAACAATGACTATGATTATGCTAACGCCCTCACTGGGGGGGCATGGATGATCTTCGGGCGCTATCTGATCACAAAGGCGTGGAGCCCTGATTTCGACCAAGAGAAGGATTCAATCACCACCTCTCCGGCATGGGTACGAATCTCAAAGTTGCCGATAGTGTTTTATGAAGAAGATGTCCTATGGAAGATAGCTTCAAGGATTGGGATACCGCTCAAGGTTGAATATAGAACTCTATTTTCCAGTATAGGGTGGTATGCTAGAATTTGTGTGGAGGTTGATCTTCTCAAATCTCTCAAGGGGACGGTTACTATCAATGACCGTCGTTATTTCTTAGATAATTAAGGACTACACAAAATTTGTTTCAAATGTGGTAGATATGGTCATCTTGCGATGCAATGTGCGGAGGAACCTCAGGGGGGAAGTTCTGGTACGACCATCCGGGTGACGGCGAACAACATCAGAGAGGGGTCTAAGTCACAGGAGGCACAGGAAGAGTCCGTGGCTAGGCCGATGGAAGGCACTGAGTGATGTGTTCCAGCCCCCATAGGATACGACTCCGATGTCGCGTTAATAAAACATTTATTATTATATCAACTTATTTCTATTTTTAGTATTGTTTCTTAATAAGAGGTGTGGACTTACTTTACATAGTAGGTCCAACCCGTTAGCCATTTAGGTCCATTAGTAATTAGGGTTATTAGTATTTTCCTATAAATACTCTATTAGGGTTAATTGTCATCATCACGTCAAATTTAGAGGATTGCAGAGCGTTGAGTTGAGACTCCCCCTTTCCTCCCTGACGTCAAACCCTAATTTCTCTTGCTACTTAATTTACTGTTGAATTCATTGGATCTTCAATCAAAGGTTCTCGTTTGAATTGATTGAAGATCGGAGTCTCATCCCGTTTAGAAGAGATTCACCTTGCTCCGATCACCATCACCGCACCACCGATGCCGTACCGCTTCACCAACACTCCACCATCATCATCAATTGAAACCCACCGCCTCGCGAAGGCCCTTGCATGACTGGATCTTCCGGTTGCGCTCGTTACGCACCTAACACCTAATTAAATTAGCATTTGCTAATTAGTTAGGCAATATTGGCAATTGCTTCAATCATATATATTTGAATCGAAGTTGACTTCGGCAATTGGCATCAAAGTCCAAGAGAATTCAAGTGCCTTCGTTACTAGTTAATTACGCAGCTTGGCGATTGATCACTTACTCCGTTTTCTAATTGGAATCGGAAGTCACGTGGCCTACAGTTTAAATCAGTTCGAGGCCGAGTTGTATTAACGGCACGGGTCGATCAACTTACCTATTGATTACCGGACGATTGGGCATTGTACACTCTCTACCGAGGCGAGTATGTATCACTGAGGAATAGCCGAATGGGTGTTACGGTATGTGGATGGAGGTTCCACGCCATCTTAGAAACACGAAGGGGAAAGCCAACGTCACTATGAAAGTTGGCAGAGAGGGGAACGGTCAAGGAGGATCGGTAGTCAACTCTGGTAACAATTTCGTAGCTTTAGAAATGGTAACCGAAGTCAACGGTGGGAACGTGGAGAGGGATGATGTGGAGGGGAAGACGGTTACTGTCGAGGTCATTCACAAGGAAATTAATGAGGATGGTTTTCAAAAAGATTCTGCTATGAATAAGGATGACGTGGCTTGGTCATTGAATAAGGGTAAGAATATGATGGGATCAATTAAGGAGGGGGAAATCCCGAGAAATATTCCCAAGTGTGGGGAATCTAGTAATCATGGGATGTCCATTACTTTCACATATGGAGTTATGGGGAATGATGTTAGAGGGGCTATGCTTCATTGCAAGAGAGCCGGCAATAGAAAGATAGGGTATAAGCCCAATGGACCGGTGATAAACTTGCCCATTGTCCTAACCAAGAGGAGGAGGAGTGAGGAGGAGTCTATTCGCTTCTGGAAAGAAAAAAGCAGCAGTGTAATACATGAAGGACATACCATGAGAGTTGAGAATTTTCTGGTGTCCAGTGGCGAGGGCCACCCTCCTAATGCCGATGTTGTAGTCAACAGGTCGGAAGTTGCTGATGTCGGCTTGGAAGCTGAAGAACTTGGCACTACAGTCATAGGGACTGCTGAGAATGAGAACATGGATATTGAGGACTCTGTTCGGAATACAGGGGCTAGCCTCGTACTGGCGGAGAAATCTTCATTGTCCTTATGAGCATAATTTGGAACTGTTGCGGCGCCGGTGGCGACGGGTGCTGTAGAGCTATCATGAGTCGACGCCACAAGGTTGATGTTCTAGCTATTCTTGAGCCAAAGATAACCGGGGACACTGTGAAAAGGGTTTGGGAGAGATTGGGGTACTCTGAAAGGCAGATTGTTGAAGCCATGGGTTTCCGGGGAGGTGTGTGGCTGCTTTGGAAAGGGGATAGGGTGAATCTTTCGGTTGTTCAGACGCATGAGAGGTTTATCGTTGCTGAGATCACCATTTGGATTCGTACTTTCATTCTGGTAGTGGCCTATGCGTACCTGACAGGAGGAAACTGTCGTTGTTCCTATCAAAGTATAACTCTAACCTACAAACTAGTATAGTAAGCAAGTAAGAGGTCGATCCCACAGATAATCAAGTATTCCTAAGCAATGTATATTTACCAATTAGTAGGAAATAGGGGTTTTGGTGATTGAAGATGAGAAAAGAAACTATAAACAAGTTAGTAGAGATAACAATTGAGAAAATAGTTTCATTTACAAATATCCACTTTAGTTTAGTTGATTGATCATCGATTCTTCTTCAAATTCTCTTCTCATCCTATTATTGTTCCTGTTCTAATCTTATGTAAATTACTAGTCCTACCCGTCCTTGTAACCCTTACTAATTAGATAACCCTAACACGGTCAAGATTTAACCTAATAGTAGCATTAAGATTAAGAATTAACCAGGATACATGCAACACCAAGCTAAGAGTCAGTATTTGACATGTAATTGATCCTCTACACACCAGTTTAGTCCTACGAGTCCTAAAAAGGCATGATTGCTACTATGGATTATAGTTCGCTACGAGGAATCTACAAAATCCTAGCAATAATCTCAACTAGTTGTACGGACTAGAAGAAATCAACAATATTCGCAAAAGAATCAATACGAATCAATAAGAATAGAACAAGAATAGAAATCTCACAACTTTATCAAACCAAAGCATCAATCCATAGACGAAACAGAAGAGTTTAGCACTCCATGGCCATGGAGGCTCCCTTCTAGGGTTCTCTTAATTGATAATCTTCAAGTGCATAAACTAATGAATTCGATACTTAAAACAAACCCTAAAACGTCCTTAAAAAGCCTTAAAAGAGTCGGCCAAAAAATAATTATAAAAACCTAATTAAAGAGATAAAAAGTCCATTCAGCAGATTCGGCGTTTCTGCATAGGCCGTGGGGCAGCCAACCCCGGTCGCGGGGCTGCTAAGCGATCAGCAAAATCCTTCGTCAGAGCTTCGGGCCGCGGGGTGGCTTTTACTGTTCACAACAATTTTTTCCTCTTTGAATTCGATCCCGATGTCAACACGAAAGTTATAGGTCTCAGAAAGAGCTTTCCAACGCACATGCTTATTCTAGTCAATCGGACCACCGAGGCCTCCAGAAAGTGCGAAACAAGTTCAGCATGTTTGGCGACAACTTCTACGGACTTGTTCTTCACTTAGGCTCTCTAACTTCGATTCTGCTCCCAGGCTCTTCACTTTTCCCCCTCCTCTTCACTCTTCCTTCATCCATAAGCTTCCTCATTCCTTGTCGGATCCACATATGCCTGAATTAATCCATAAAAATGTGTATATTCCGACTCCACCAACAAAACAAGTATAAATGCAATTCTAGCCTAAACCATGCATTATATACATCTAAATCATGATAAATGCATCCTAATATGCCTACCTAAATGTATGCTATCAAATTCCCCCACACTTAAACCTTTGCTTGTCTTCAAGCAATGAAAACCAAAATCAAATCAACACCCCACAGACAAGCAATCCATGTAATAACTTTGGTAAAATACTTAAAGCTCAAAGTAGGGAAACGAAGATTGACAATTAACGTCATAACATGTGTAGGTGCAATCCAAGGAATAAAGCAAGCATATTCATTCAACCTCACCAGGAAAATGTGTTTTCACTCTCGCTCATGTGTTTAGGGTTAAACATTCGCGCTCAAACTCAACCCTTGAAAACTTAGCTACAACAAAATTGCGTCAGTGGTCTAAATCTCCAACGCTAGTGATTTCACATGTAACCAAAATCATGAGGTCTTTGTATGGGTTGTAATGAGGTCATTGTAGAAACATAGGGTATGGAAATTATTTAGGTTATGTGGTGCTAAAAATCCGGGAAAAAGGGTTAGTAAATAACCAGAAAAATACCAACACCAGAACACTTCATATTCCATTCCAATAACATATACTCCTCCACAATACAATGCAAGCATACTTCTTAAATAGCCAAACAAACTCATCCATTTTTTTTTTCTTTTGATAATGATTTTTTTTTTCTTTTCTTCCTTTTTATTTTCTTAACTTTTACTTCTAAGTGAATTTTATCCTCCTTAGGTCTCAAGTAATAAGCACATAAAAACCATCTCTATGAAGTACAAATGAATTACCCAATACAATTTCTCAACTCAAAGCAACTCCATCAATACATCAAGATATTCACCAACTCTTCTCCTAATTCCCGGATGGGTCAGGCTAATAATCGACTAGGAAGATTTGTGGAGCTAACAAAATAGGCTTATAAGGCTCAAATTGGCTTCAAGCAAAGGATAATGTGTACGGGTGGGTAGAGTATAATATGGCAAAAAGAAAATCATGCCTCAATCATTTTAAGGTCACATGCAAAAATCATATAAATGCAGTCTCAATAAAGATATATAAACGCAATTTAAAGAGAAAGTAATCAAGGAGAGTGTTCACACACAAAGAAACTAGAGGACATATATGTGTAGTCCCAATAAGGTCGAAATAACTCACAAGGTCAAATTGTTAGAACTTCAATACCACTTAAATTCCAAAGACTATATCATGCTCAATTATCTCATCAATCTTGTTCCCAAAAAGTCTATAAAAACAGTTCAATGCTTCAAACACTTCAAGCAAGTCATGGGGCACATGATAAGATAAATATAGAGGACAAGTAGCATAGATGGGAAAATAAGACCTAAAGTGTATGAAATGCATGATATTTTTGGATTTTTTTTAGAAAATGCAATATATGAGTAAAAATAAATATGAAAACATAAATAACCATGATATGCAAAATCTATCTATATGCAATGCAATCCCTCCCCCACACTTAAATTTTTCATTGTCCTCAATGAAAATTAAAGACAACAAAATTATAAAAACACAAAGGAAGAGATAAATGGAATACTCACAATGTGGTGGAAAGGTGGATTTATGAACCTTCGTGGATGAACAAAGAGTAACTAGCAAGATCCGTAGCCCGTGGCTTCATCTCGATCTGCAGTGTTAGGTGCCCATACCGAAAATGCCAAACAAAAACTAACCTAGAACTAAATAAAAATGCTAAACAATAACTAAACTCAAGATGAAAAAGATTATTACCTATCTTGGGTTGCCTCCCAAGAAGCGCCTTTCTTTTATGTCATTGGCATGACTTATTCTCAATCTCAATTCCTTTACTATCAGACATTGTCAAGGCCCTCAATAGGCTATCATATTCTTGTGCACACATCTTACAAAAGACATCATAGCACAATAAATTGAAAGCATAAAATATGGAATTCAAAAACACTTTCAATCTATCAAAGAGTCTAGCATGACTCTGTCCTAGAGGAATATGATACCACCAACACAATTCCGTTGGTGGCTTCTCAAAATAGCAGTCAAAAGGATCAATATAGTCACCATTAACTTCAAAAGTGCAAAAGTTTAGCTTTATTACCTCTTGAGCCCCAACAGATGGCTCTAGACCTGGTTCATCAATGGGCGAGCTCAGAATGGATGATGCAGATGGAGTAGGAGACACAACACATGTAACCTCATGCGTTGACTCATGAGATTCCAAGACATGAAGCACTAGACCATTTCCTCCATCGTCGACGGAACTCTCATTTTTTTCAAACGTGGCGAGCCATTCTTCCTGAGAAACATGGCAATCCATATAACAGAAAAAATCCCAAATCTTAGAGAGTCTCATATCCAATAGGTCTCCATTACTCATATGCTCAACAAGACTACGTGTTTCAATATTCATCCCATCAAATATGCACACACACATTTCCCGCATTTCATATTGATAACCCAATGAACTAAGGTCGTAAACATACATCGGCTATCTAGTGAAATATTGGTGAAAGTTCTCGCCTTCAAACTACTCTAATCTCAGCATCGTAAATAGTTAGTAGCAAAGGTGTTATGAATCGTAAGAGAGGCTCACAACAAAGTTAGATATATAAACAAAAATCAATAAATACACAAAACAAAGAAATAAACTTGATTCCCCGGCAACGACGCCAAAATTTGACAGGAGGAAACTGTCGTTGTTCCTCTCAAAGTATAACTCAAACCTACAAACTAGTATAGTAAGCAAGTAAGAGGTGGATCCCACAGAGAATCAAGTATTCCTAAGCAATGTATATTTACCAATTAGTAGGAAATAGGGGTTTTAGTGATTGAAGATGAGAAAAGAAACTATAAACAAGTTAGTAGAGATAACAATTGAGAAAATAGTTTCATCTACAGATATCCACTTTAGTTTGGTTGATTGATCATCGATTCTTCTTCAAGTTCTCTTTTTTATAGATTACATAGGTCTTATCTTGTATAGTGGGCCCAAAGGTCCAATACCTTTGTAACCTATATATATGTTTATCAATGAATGGAAACCCTCAAGGAGGACTTTGCAATCACTCTCATGATCTTACATGGTATCAAAGCCTAAGATCCCAAAAAAACCCTATTTTTCTTTTTTCTCCTAATCCTAGCCGCCATCGGCCGCCTCCCCTCCCTCCCCTAGCCGACGCCGGCCACCACCTCTCTTTCCCGGCCCACCCTCTCTCTCGGCCTCCCTTCCCGACGCCGCTCTCCCCTCCCTCGGCCTCCCCCTTACCGTCGATCCCCCCCCCACTCCCTCACGACTCTCTTCTCATCCCAATGGCTGACCCACCCCCTACCAACCCTATCAAGCCGCCCTTCCACTCCGCTCTCACCATCTCCAACATCAAAAACTGCATCCCCATCATCCTTGATCATGAATCCAGTTCCTACACCATGTGGTCTCACCTCTTCACGACCCATGTCAAGGCTCATAAGGTCCTCGACCATATTGATTCTTCCATCGATCGTCCCACCACTGAGGACGACGATCTCTTCGCTCAACTCGACATTATTGTCCTTCAATGGATCTTCAACACCATCTTCAAAGATCTATTGACAACCATCCTCGACCCCAAAGACAACGCTTTGGGTGCCTAAACCAAGCTTCAGAATCTTTTTCAAGACAACAAGTACACTGGTGCCGTCTACCTTGAGCACGAATTCTCAAGTTGCAAGCTTTCATCTTTCCCGTCGATTTCTGCCTACTGCCAACATATCAAGACCCTGTCTGATCAACTAGGCGCTGTCGACTCCAAACCCAGCGCTACTCATCTTGTCCTCTAGGTACTTTCGGGTCTTCCCTCTGAATACAACGTTGCTGCTACTCATCTTCAGCAACCTCTCCCCACCTTTGAAAAGACCTAGTCTCAACTCATCCTGGAGGAGACTCGCCTTCACCGTTAGACCACCGACGCCGCCAAGGACAAGATGGCGTTGGTCTCTTTAAGCGACATTGACGAGACCTATGCTCCACAACACAGCCGCAGCAACGATCAACCAGCGTAAAGAGGCGGCGGCCGCGGCCGCAGCAATGGTCGTCGGCCACAGCAGTCCGATTCCTCTCGCCCTTCTTGGTTCCCCACTCCCGGCTATCCGGCTTGGATGCCCTTTGGGTATCCACCTGCAACGTATCGTCCACCAGCCCCATATCTCAACCGTTAGCAGGGAGCGGGCTTATTGGGTCCTACTCCTCGACCCGCAGGTCATCAGGTCTTCTCGTCGTCGTCTGATCAGGCCTACACTCCGACTGATGTGCATCACGCATTCTCTTTCATGCAGCTGGCACCTCCTGACTCCGCTTGGTACATGGACATTGGCGCCACTTCTCATATGACGAACTCCTCAGGTACTCTCTCTTCTCTTTCTTTTAAGGGTCATGCACATTCTATTATCGTCGGCAACGGTGGTCGCCTTGCTACTTTGGGCATTGGACACGCCACATTACCAACCCCAACTGTTGTGAGCCTAATTCGCCATGTTTTACACTTACTTTTATATCGATTTCTGCATACATTGCATGCATTTGGGTTTGAATAATACAGAATCTGGGTAGTTTACACTTATTTGCAATATATGGAGGTCTACACAAGTTTTGGTTATATTTCGCAAAAATCGGACGCACTTTGGAGCTTAAAGGAAACTCATGGAGAGGCTAAAAATGGTGCAGCTGGAGAAAAGACCATTTTTCACCATTCTTCGTTCTGAATCAAGCTTTGATGTCTTCATGAGAGTTGTAGCCCTCGGAAAGAGCTTTCTAACGCCTGGTCATATGCATCAACCCGATGAACGAGGACTCAGAAAAGTGCGTTTTAAGAACAGAGCAGAAAGTTGAGAAAACTGTACTCGATCTCGAGTACACTTACTCGATCTTGACAAAGGCTGTCCGAGCACACCTGGTCGAGCAGAACTGATCGAGGACACTGAGCCAGAGCAACCCGACTCCCGGACCCTACTCGATCTCGAGTACCTCTAGTCGAGATCGACCACACTTCGACGCCATGTCCGGAATTGACGAGTTGTGCCAAGTCGAGAAGCCGAAAACGGAGAAGCCGAGCACCACCTCTACTCGATCTCGAGGAGAGCTTGTCGAGATCGATGACACAGGAGCCTAGATCGGAGCCATGTTGAGAAGAGCCACCCGACCAGGCCAGCCAGACGACGAATCCTACTCGATGTCGAGGAGCCCTGGTCGAGATCGACGAGCCGTGTCCGGGAGCGCGTTACGCGATTTGACTATCCTACTCGGTTTGGGAATCCTTGGGGCCAAATGAAGTCAAGTCTATCCGATTCCATCAAGTTCTATCTATGGAAGACAAGATCTATCAACATGAAGAAGACTTACCTATTTAGATTTATTTTTTCCCTTTTAGATTTAATTCCTAAATTGCTTTTATTTATCTTTTTAGCCTTTAGATATAGATTTAGATGAAGATAGATATTTCTATCCTTGAATAGCAAGGAATAGAAGGCTATAAATAAAGCCTTAGGGGCTGGTTTTTCATTCATTCAATTTCAGTCAGAGAGAAGTAGTTCCACAGAGAAGTTTTAGGAGTTCAGAGGTTTTAGGGTTTTTGCATTCTACGAAAGTTGGATTGCTGGGATTGTAAAGGCTTTGAATATAGTTTAATGCAAGTTTCTTTTCATCAATCAATGTCTGCGATTGCGATGAGGCGTGAGTAGTCCACCCACTTCTGGGGCTGGGGTGAGCCCGACGGTGGCCATGTGAGGTGATGCGGTAAAGGTCAGATCTTGTTATGCAATTCATCTTCTATCCCTATGAGAATGATTCTTTTGCGATAGTTGAAGGTGATCCTTGTTTGTATTATTGAAGCAAAAGTTATCTTAATGCAACTTGGATTAATTATGTGAAAAGGGTTTATGCGAAAGCCTCTATATGCCTATTTGTTAGTAACGAAAGTTATTTTGATGGAAAGCATGATCTTTTATGCCTTTATGTGTTACTTTGCATGGTTATCGTTGTGGTGTTGATACCCTGGCTTTGGAAGTTCTTTATTATATTGAGTTTATTTCTGTCGAATTTCTGAGTTCTGTGTTCGAATCTGCAAATTTACAACTTTCTGTGTTTTAGCCGATACAGAGTAGAGTTTAGTCGATACAGAGGAGAGGCTTGTCGAGATCGAGTAGGACCCTTGTCGAGATCGAGTTGTCTCTTGTCTATATCGAGTTGAATTTATGTTTTCGATTCTGAAGTTTCTGTGTTTACTATTCCTTGTCGATCTCGAGTAGCATCTTGTCGAGATCGAGTACTGTATTGTCTGAGTTGAGTTTCTGTCATCGTTTTTCAGTTTTTGTCTTTACTGTCCCTTGTCGATCTCGAGTTACTGCTCGTCGAGATCGAGTAAAGTTGCTGTCTTGCTTTTATTTCTTGCTTTCGTTTGCTATTTCTTGTCTTCGTTTGTCTTTCTTTCTTTGTTTCTTTGTTTCTTTGTTTCTGTCTTCTGTTTGCTTTTCTGTGAGATTTACAGCTGCCTAGGATCCGCTGACACGCTTCCTCGTGGATTCGATCCTGACTTTCTCTTACTGCATTGGAGGAGTCTTGTATTTATTTGCGTGGGCCTAAATCTGGTTTGATCTATTTCATTATATTTCATACTTGATTTCCTCCTCACAGGAAATTGGCGCCGTTGCTGGGGAAGCTATCATTCGCGCCTTAAGTAGTCAGTTCTCACTTTTTCTTTGAGTTACTTTACAGGTGTATGCGCCGTTCTGGTCAACCACCTGATTTTGACGGCTTAGACGAACCAGAGCACCTTCTACACATCAGAGCTAAACTACAAAAAGCCATGGCAGCTGCAGAGACACAGGAACAGCTGATCGAGAGGCTCACGAGGGATCTAGCCGCTAGAGATGCTACTCTCGCCACTGAGAGAGCAAGAAGCTGAACGTGCGAGGCAGCTGGTAAATGAGCTTGCCCTATACCCAACCACTGCAGAGGATTATATGCACCCGACTCTCGCCGTGCCTGAATCGGCCATTCTAATCCCTGAAAAAAACTATGAAATTCGCACTCAATTCCTTATTGAAATTAAAAATCATGCTTTTCATGGTAGATTTAATGAATGCCCTCTGCGCCATATTACCAACTTTACTGACATGTGTCGTACTCTTTCTGAAGGTACCAACTTGGAGTACATCCTGATGAAAACTTTCCGTTGGTCTCTGGCTGGGCCTGCACTGAAATGGTTGGAAGGGCTGAAACCACGATCTCTCACGACATGGGCTCAGGTGAAGCAAGAATTTCTGAATAAGTTCTTTCCTCCTACAAAAACAGCACTCCTGCGCCAAAAGATCACATCGTTCAAACAGCAGCCTAGGGAGACGCTAGCAAAGGCATGAGAGCGCTATAAGGATCTGCTGCGATCATGCCCTACACATGGACAGCAACCCTGTATAGTTCAAGAGATCTTCTTCAATTCTCTGGACTTGGCTGCAAAGGACAAAATCAACACATATACTCACTATGAGTATCTGACAATGTCGCCTCCTGACGCATGGGCTGCTCTAGACAAGCTAACGAACTATGAAAACAAATATGGGACTCTAGTCAACTATGAGGAGAACCCCTACGCCAGGCCAACACCATCCATGCCCCTATATGAGCCCCCTAAGGAGATTGATCCAGATGTTAGGGAGCAGTACTACAGAGACCAGAATAAGAAGCTCCTCAAACAAGTAAAGTACCTTTCTGTCAACCAGCCTTGTATTGAATGCGGATCGCAGAGGCACACCACTACTGAGTGCCCACACACTGAGCAAGTCAGGCTGGCAGAATATCATGAAGAGGCAGCTTACGCAGGGGGTCCCAATCGCTACATGGGGGACCAAAGGTTATAGCAACCACAATGGAACAAAGGTGCCCCTAGAAACCCCCCGCCCTACAGAGCTCCAGGACAACCAGAAAGGGATCAGAAAAAGGATGATCTACAGACTGTATTGGAGGAAATAAGGAGGAATCATACAGAAACCAGGCAATCCTTCAATTCAGTCTACACTCAGATTTAGGGCGTCAACTCTAGGCTTGGGGAGATTGATATATGGAGGAAAATAGTTGATACACAGATTGGTCAGCTAGCAGCAGGAATCCCCAGACAGACAGGGTCACTCCCAGGATCTTCAGAACCAAATCCCAAAGGAAAGACCGGACACATCGCTGTTGTAAAACTCTGAAGCAGCCATCAACTGCAAGAGCCAGAAGTCGGAAAGCAGCAGCAAGTCGACCAGCAGCAAGTCAACGTCGATAAAACCCTAGTCGATCTCGAGGAGGGTCTACTCGATCTCGAGGAGAAACAGAAGCCCTCGTCTGCACTGCATAGCAACTCGACACCACCCAATCTGGTCGAGATCGACAAGGACGTGGTCGACATCGAGGACACCCAACCCGAGATCGAGAAAGCTGCAGCACCTCCGACGTCTGTTCTGGCTCCAAACCAGAAAAAAAAGCTGTCTTTCCCCACAAAATCTCCAAAGGACCCAACAGAAAAGAAATTTCAGCACTTCATCAAGATGCTTTAGTAACTCAACGTCACCATCCCTTTCACAGAAGCTCTCAATGAAATGCCATCTTATGTCAAGTTCCTGAAGGAGATTCTGAGCAAAAAGCGATCAATGGCTGAGATTACAAAGGAGTGCAGCCATTTGGACATACTAGAGAAGAGGCGAGATCCAGGTAAGTTTGCTATAACCATTGGATTTGGTCCATACAAAATTAATGCTTTATGTGATCTTGGAGCTAGTGTGAGTATAATGCCTTTAACAATTTGGTCCAAGATTAAGATAGGTGCCCTAGAGCTTGTGGATGCTAGACTTTATATGGCCAACAACACGGTCGTCATTCCAACATGCATGGTGGATAATGTGCTAGTACAAGTAGGTAAATTCTTTGTCCCTGCTGATTTCCTAGTTGTTGATATGCAAGAAGATCCTACTTGTCCAATTATTCTAGGAAGACCCTTCTTGGCGACGGTGGATGCCAACATAAGCGTAAAGAAAGGAGTGCTCACCTTCAACATCAGCGATGAGGTAATTGAGTATTCCTTTAATAAAACTGAAAGGCATACAGGTCCAATGGATGAGGTAAAATCTATCTCCGCCGGCTACATCACCTGCGGGGAACCCAAGGTGAGAAACATGACTCCTGAGGAGCAGAAAAAGAGGGATATGGAGGCACAGGTGGAGGAGATCATGGCAATCCTAAAGGAGGACACGGAGAACCCAATCGACACAAACCAAGGTATGTCGTTATGGACTAACTATTTTTCGGATACCTTGAGAGGAACCAAGTATGGGGTCAAAATCGACCAAGACTCCTCGACATCGAGGACCCTAGTCGATCTCGACCAAAACCAGGAGCCCTCACCAGCACCAGCATCATCGAGCAGCAACACTGAAGCGCCAGGCTCCTCGATCTCGAGTAGCCTACTCGAGATCGACCACCCCTTTGCTGCCTCGACTTCACCTTCCTCGACGTTGAAGCCACCAAACGAGCCAGGCTACTCGAGATCGACCAAGGTGGTCGAGATCGACCAAGCTTCCCCAGCTCCTGCATCCTCAAGCAGCTCACCACCAGAATCTGAAACCTCGTCGAGATCAAGTACCCCTACTCGAGATCGACCAAACACTGTGGTCCCCGATTCCGTTTCTGCAAAGGTAAGTCAAGGTATGGATTTTTCTTCCCCCATTTCCATTAAAGATCTATCTATACATGGGAGAGGTTTGCCTTGGTATGTTCGCTTATGTAGGATATCCAATGATGAGCCCAAAGAGTATGAAATTGGAGACAAGCTCTATGTCTCTAAATCAAAGGATCATTGGTTCCCTAACAAATTCAACAAGAAGAGGATGGGGCCCTTCGTGGTGAACAAGATCCATTCTAGAGGATTACAGCTGATCGACAAGAATGGAGTCCTATTTGAAGCCCAGGCTACATGGGCCCTGCAGATGCCACCTTGAGCATAAATGGAGAAGTCGGCCTAGCGACTATAAAATCTAGAGCTTGTACATAGACATTTAGTTTTGGACATTGTTTTGTTTGTTTTTTGGTTTTGGACATTTTTAGTTTTTCTATTGTGGGTGTATGTCTTCTACACTTTTCAGGACCATGGATAGAAGCAAGCTATATTCAAACTCGGCCCATGCGGTTCTTTCATTCGAAATCAAGAGGCCCTGCACACCTGTCTAGTGAGTTTCTTTCTTTACCCTTGTTTTTATACAGTGAGGACACTGTAATGTTTAAGTATGGGGTGGGGGAAGGGCTTACTTTATGCATATTTGCCATATTTGACATTATTTGTGCATTTTTTTAATTTATTTCTTTGAATTGCTACATGGCTATTTTGGAATGCATTATTGATTTATGTGCTTATATGCATGTTTTCCAAAGTTTGAAAAAATGACCCCCATTTGAAATTTTTTAAAAATGTCATGGAAGCTTTATATTGAACTCGACGATGCAAAATTGGATTCATTAGAGATATAACATGAAATTGCCTAGTAAAGGGAAGTCATAATGAAGTGCATTATTGAAAACCATAAAAGGAGGTAAAATTTGAAGTTGCTTTTGACATGTTACATGATAAAATGATGGAGGACTTTATATTTCCATACAATGCTCATTGTTTATAATCCTAGCCTTACCTATGCTTATGCATCACAAAAGCCATAATATTCCTTATTTCATATATTGCTCCACATGATCTAAATATTGCCATTCTTTACCTTATCCGGGGATTATGTTGAGAATGATGATTACATTATGGAGATTATTATATGGTGTTTTGTGTTGTTATTATCATTATTGGAGTATGGTGAGAAATTGATTGAAATATATGGAAAATTTAATGAGTGAGAAAAAATCCAATCACCTCAGGAGATAAAGGTAGATTGACCCTGCTCCCTGAGATAATAGTTTGGCGAGATGGGACACATTGTGAGGAGTCCAAAGCACTAAGTATCCGGGGTCATTCATGACACCCATGTTTGCGACTCGCGAGAAGGCAGTGCTGAGGTTAGAGAGGTAAAAGCATTATTATTGATAAAAGCATTATGAAAGGTGATGAATCTTATGGAGAAGGAATGTGGAAATTTAATTTGGAAATACTCCATTTCCCCGGATCATTAGCACCACATTGCCAAACATTGCCCACCTTTAGCCTTTTACCAATCTACTCCTTCATGAGCTTAAATTAAAGTCCTCTTCATTATCAATGCTTTGTCACGAATGAATGTTTTGCATAACCCTCCTTTTGTGAGTAGATGTTGCTTTTGTATATTTGCACATGCATGGATCTGTGACACAAGTACCTTTTCGAGGATGGTAATTGATTGCAGGGGACATATGAAAATGAATCTAAGATGTTGAGAGTTTTGATTTCTTCCCCTGAATGACAAATAAAAATATTGCTTGAGGACAAACAAGCTTAAGTATGGGGTGTTTGTTGTGAGCCTAATTCGCCATGTTTTACACTTACTTTTATATCGATTTCTGCATACATTGCATGCATTTGGGTTTGAATAATACCGAATTTGGGTAGTTTACACTTATTTGCAATATATGGAGGTCTACACAAGTTTTGGTTATATTTCGCAAAAATCGGACGCACTTTGGAGCTTAAAGGAAACTCATGGAGAGGCTAAAAATGGTGCAGCTGGAGAAAAGACCATTTTTCACCATTCTTCATTCTGAATCAAGCTTTGATGTCTTCATGAGAGTTGTAGCCCTCGGAAAGAGCTTTCTAACGCCTGGTCATATGCGTCAACCCAACGAACGAGGACTCGAGAAAGTGCGTTTCAAGAACAGAGCAGAAAGTTGAGAAAACTATACTCGATCTCGAGGACACTTACTCGATCTCGACAAAGGCTGTTCGAGCACACCTGGTCGAGCAGAGCTGATCGAGGACACTGAGCCAGAGCAACCCGACTCCCGGACCCTACTAGATCTCGAGTACCTCTAGTCGAGATCGACCACACTTCGACGCCATGTCCGGAATCGACGAGCTGTGCCAAGTCGAGAAGCCGAAAATGGAGAAGCCGAGCACCAACTCTACTCGATCTCGAGGAGAGCTTGTCGAGATCGATGACACAGGAGCCTATATCCGAGCCATGTCGAGAAGAGCCACCCGACCAAGCCAGCCAGACGACGAATCCTACTCGATGTCGAGGAGCCCTGGTCGAGATCGACGAGCCGTGTCCGGGAGCGCGTTACGCGATTTGACTATCCTACTCGGTTTGGGAATCCTTGGGGCCGAATGAAGCCAAGTCTATCCGATTCCATCAAGTTCTATCTATGGAAGACAAGATCTATCAACATGAAGAAGACTTACCTATTTAGATTTATTTTTTCCCTTTTAGATTTAATTCCTAAATTGCTTTTATTTATCTTTTTAGCTTTTAGATATAGATTTAGATAAAGATAAATATTTCTATCCTTGAATAGCAAGGAATAGAAGGCTAAAAATAAAGCCCTAGGGGCTGGTTTTTCATTCATTCAATTTCAGTCAGAGAGAAGTAGTTCCACAGAGAAGTTTTAGGAGTTCAAAGGTTTTAGGGTTTTTGCATTCTACGAAAGTTGGATTGCCGGGATTATAAAGGCTTTGAATATAGTTTAATGCAAGTTTCTTTTCATCAATCAATGTCTGCGATTGCGATGAGGCGGGAGTAGTCCACCCACTTCTGGGGCTGGGGTGAGCCCGATAGTGGCAATGTGAGGTGATGCGGTAAAGGTCAGATCTTGTTATGCAATTCATCTTCTATCCCTATGAGCATGATTCTTTTGCGAGAGTTGAAGGTGATCCTTGTTTGTATTATTGAAGCGAAAGTTATCTTAATGCAACTTGGATTAATTATGTGAAAAGGGTTAGTAACAATTAGGGTTTATGCGAAAGCCTCTATATGCCTATTTGTTAGTAACGAAAGTTATTTTGATGGAAAGCATGATCTTTTATGCCTTTATGTGTTACTTTGCATTGTTATCGTTGTGGTGTTGATACCCTGGCTTTGGAAGTTCTTTATTATATTGAGTTTATTTCTGTCGAATTTCTGAGTTCTGTGTTCGAATCTGCAAATTTACAACTTTCTGTGTTTTAGTCGATACAGAGGAGAGGCTTGTCGAGATCGAGTAGGACCCTTGTCGAGATCGAGTTGTCTCTTGTCTATATCGAGTTGAATTTCTGTTTTCGATTCTGAAGTTTCTGTGTTTACTATTCCTTGTCGATCTCGAGTAGCATCTTGTCAAGATCGAGTACTGTGTTGACTGAGTCGAGTTTCTGTCGTCGTTTTTCAGTTTCTGTCTTTACTGTCCCTTGTCGATCTTGAGTTACTACTCGTCGAGATCGAGTAAAGTTGTTGTCTTGCTTTTATTTCTTGCTTTCGTTTGCTATTTCTTGTCTTCGTTTGTCTTTCTTTCTTTGTTTCTTTGTTTCTGTCTTCTGTTTGCTTTTCTGTGAGATTTACAGATGCCTAGGATCCGCTGACATGCTTCCTCGTGGATTCGATCCTGACTTTCTCTTACTGCATTGGAGGAGTCTAGTATTTATTTGCGTGGGCCTAAATCTGGTTTGATCTATTTCATTATATTTCATACTTGATTTCCTCCTCACAACAAATTGTGAGGAGAAAATCATATCCGAAATTTATAACGTCGGAGGTGCTGCAATTTTCTCGATCTCGAGCTGACCGTCCTCGATGTCGAGTACACCCTTGTCGATCTCGACCAGGTTGCGTGATGTCGAGTTGCTGTGCAGTGCAAATGAGGGCTTCTGTATTTTCTCCTCGAGATCGAGTAGACCCTCCTCGAGATCAACCAGCCTAGTCGAGATCGGCCAAGCTTCATCGACTCCCGCATCCTCGAGCAGCTCACCTCCAGGACCTGAAACCTCGTCGAGATCGAGTACCCCTACTCGAGATCGACCAAACACAGTAGTCCCCGATTCCGTCTCCGCGAAGGTAAGCCAAGGTATGGATCTTTCTTCTCCTATTTCCATTAAAGATCTATCTATACATGGTAGAGGTTTGCCTTGGTATGTGCGCTTATGTAGGATATCCAATGATGAGTCCAAGGAGTATGAAGTTGGAGACAAGCTCTATGTCTCTAAATCAAAGGATCATTGGTTCCACAACAAATTCAACAAGAAGCGGATGGGGCCTTTCGTGGTGAACAAGATCCATTCTGGAGGATTACAGCTGATTGACAAGAATGGAGTTTTATTTGAAGCCCAAGCTACATGGGCCCTGCAGATGCCACCTTGATCATAAAAGGAAAGTCGGCCTAGCGACTATAAAATCTAGAGCTTGTACATAGACATTTATTTTGGGACTTTTAAGACTTTGTTGCTTTTGTTTGTTTTTTGTTTTGAACATTTTTAGTTTTCTATTGTGGGTATATGTCTTCTACACTTTTCAGGTCTATGGATAGAGGCAAGCTATATTCAGACTCGGCCCAAGCGAATTTTTCATTCGAAATTGAGAGGCTCTGCACACCTGTCTAGTGAGTTTCTTTCTTTACCCTTGTTTTTATATAGTGAGGACACTGTAATGTTTAACTATGGGGTGGGGGAAGGGCTTACTTTGTGCATATTTGATCATATTTGACATATATGTGCATTATTTCTTTGAATTGCTACATGGCTATTTTGGAATGCATTATTGATCTATGTGCTTACATGCATGTTTTCCAAAAATTTGAAAAAAATGACCCCCATTGAAATTTTGAAATAATTTCATGGAAGCTTATATTTAACTCGACGATGCAAAATTAGATTCATTAGAGATATAGCATGAAATTGCCTAGTAAAGAGAAGTCACAATAAAGTGCATATTTTGATGAAAACCATGAAAGGGGGTAAAATTTGATGTTGCTTTTGACATATTGCATGATAAGAGGATGGAGGACTTTATATTTCCATATAATTCTCATTGTTATAATCCTAGCCTTATCTATGATTATGCATCACAAAAGCCATAATATGCCTTATTTCAAATATTGCTCCACATGATCTAAATATTGCCCATTATTTTCCTTATCCGGGGATTATGTAGAGAATGATGTTACATTATGGAGATGTTATATGGTGTTTGTGTTGTTATCATATTTGGAGTTTGGAAGGAAATTATTTGAAATATATGGAAAATTTAATGAGTGAAAGAAAATCCCATCACCTCAGGAGATAAAGGTAGATTGACCCTGCTCTCTGAGATAATAGTTTGGAGAGATGGGACACATTGTGAGGAGTCCAAAGCACTAAGTATTCGGGGCCATTCATGACACCCATGTTTGCGACTCGCGAGAAGGCAGTGTTAAGGTCAGAGAGGTAAAATCATTATTATGAATAAAAGCAATATGAAAGGTGATGAATCTTATGGAGAAGGAATGTGGAAATTCAAGTTTGAAGATACTCCATTTCCCCGGATCATTAGCACCACATTGCCAGAAATTGCCCACCTTTTAGCCTTTTACCAATCTACTCCTTATTTGAGCTTAAATTAAAGTCCTCTTGATTATCAATGCTTTGTCACGAATGAATGTTTTGCATAACCCTCCTTTTGTGAGTAGATGTTGCTTTTGTATATTTGCACATTCATGGATCTGTGACACTAGTACCTTTTCAATGATGGTATTTGATTGCGGGGTTATATGAGAATGAATCTAATATGTTGAGAGTTTTGATTTTTTCCCCGAATGACAATTAAAAGTATTGCTTGAGGACAAGCAAGCTTAAGTATGAGGTGTTTGTTGTGAGCTGAATCTGCCATGTTTTACAGTAACTTTTATATCGATTACTGCATACATTTCATTCATTTGGGCTAAGATAGTACAGAATCTATGTAATTTATGTTTGTTTGCCAAATTATGGAATCTACACTAGTTTCTGTTTAATTTCGCAGAATTCGAGGCAAATTAAAGCAGTTCTGAGAAAGGTCAGAAAAGCTCGGAAATCAACTACAGAAGTCCAAGGTCAAGAAGCAGCGGAACCATTCAAATCAAGCTTGGAGCCCGAGTTTACTCGATCTAGAGTACTGCTACTCGACCTTGACGAAGCTGTCCGAGCACAGACCTTGTCGACCAAGAGCAGTGTCAAGAGCCAGTCCCTACTCGATCTCGAGTATCACTTGTCGAGATCGAGTCGACGAGCAGCGCCAAGTCCGGAGTCGACGAGTTGAGACAAGTCGAGAAGCCAAGGACGGAGGCGCCAGGACAACCCTACTAGATCTCAAGGAGATCTAGTCGAGATCGAGGACAACCCAGCGCCTGTCCGAGTCCATGCCGAGGAGAAGTCCTCGACCACACCAGGCAGGCATCCTCGATGAAACACCCAACTCGACCTCGAGTTGCTTAGTCGAGATCGAGGAGCCAAGGAGCCCAGATCCGAGCCTGTCGAGCAGAGCCACCCGAGAAAGCCGAGCCACAATAGTCGACGAACCATGGTACTCGATATCGAGTACTCTTGTCGATATCGAGTAGCCCAGTTTCTGGAAACGCGTCGCCGTGAGCTGTTTGAGTCGAGTTGGAGTTACTTGGGCACGAAGGAAGACGAGTTGGCTGAGATTCTATCCGATTTGATCAAGTGTATCTATGGAAGAGAAGTTCTACCTACATTGGAGATATTTTGCAAACTTTAGATATAGTTTCCTTTAAAGATTTATTTCTCTTAAGCAATTTATTTATCTTTAAGCTTTTAAGTAGATATAGATAGATGATTCTTTCCTTGATTAGCGGGGTTTGATCACTATAAATAAAGCCCTAGGGGCTGGTTTTTCATTCATTCAATTACACACACAATTCCATTCAAGTAAGTAGGAGTAGAGAGAGAGAGTTTGTAGCAAGCAAGGTGGAAAGGCGAAAGCGGATTTGTCTTGTTGGTTGTAAGCTTTCTTTATTTAATTCAATGCAAGTTAGTTTCTTTTGTTGTTTTATGTCTTTCTTGATAATGAAGAGCGAGTAGTCCACCCACTTCTGGGGCTGGGGTGAGCCCGACGGTGGCCATGTAAGGTGATGCAGTAAAGGTCAGATCTTGTTATGCAATTCGTCTTCTATCCCTATGAGCATGATTCTTTTGCGAGAGTTGAAGGTGATCCTTGTTTGTGTTATTGAAGTGAAAGTGATCGTAATGCAACTTGAATTAATTATGTGAAAAGGGTTAGTAACAATTAGGGTTTATGCGAAAGCCTCCATATGCCTATTTGTTAGTAACGAAAGTTATTTTGGTGGAAAGCATGACCTTTTATGCCTTTATATGTTACTTTGCATAGGTACCGTTGTGGTGTTGATACCCTGGCTTTGGAAGTTCTTTATTATATTGAGTTTATTTCTGTCGAATTTATGAGTTTTGTGTTCGAATCTGCAAATTTACAACTTTCTGTGTTTTAGTCGATACAAAGTAGAGTTTATTCGATACAGAGGAGAGGCTTGTCGAGATCGAGTAGGACCCTTGTCGAGATCGAGTTGTCTCTTGCCTATATCGAGTTGAATTTCTGTTTTCGATTCCAAAGTTTCCGTGTTTACTATTCCTTGCCGGTCTCGAGTAGCATCTTGTCGAGATCGAGTACTGTGTTGTCAGGGTCTAGTTTTTGTCGTCGTTTTTCAGTTTCTGTCTTTACTGTCCCTTGTCGATCTCGAGTTATTGCTCGTCGAGATTGAGTAAAGTTGTTGTCTTGCTTTTATTTCTTGCTTTCGTTTTCTATTTCTTGTCTTCGTTTGTCTTTCTTTCTTTGTTTCTTTGTTTTTGTCTTCTGTTTGCTTTTCTGTGAGATTTACAACTGCCTAGGATCTGAAATGATAGCTTTTCTCGATCGTATCCGAAATTTATAATCTCGGCAAGTTCTACTCGATATCGAGTTAGGGCTACTCGATATCGACCACAACTCCTCTCGATATCGAGTAACTTCTGTGTCCCCACTTTAGTTTCTGCTTTTGTTTGTTATTTTCTGTTCTATTTCTGTCTTTCTTTGTTTCTGTGCTTCTGTTGCTTTTCTGTGAGATTTACAGCTGCCTAGGATACGCTGACACGCTTCCTCGTGGATTCGATCCTGACTTTCTCTTACTGCATTGGGGGAGTCTTGTACTTATTTGCGTGGGCCTAAATCTTGTTTGATCTATTTTGTTATATTTCATACTTGATTTCCTCCTCACAACAAATTGGCGCTGTTGCCGGGGAAGCTATCATTCGCGCCTTAGGTAGTCAGATCTCACTTTTTCTTTGAGTTAATTTACAGGTGTATGCGCCGTTCTGGTCAACCACCTGAGTTTGACGGCTTAGACGAACCAGGGCGCCTTCTACACATCAGATCTAAACTGCAAAGAGCCATGACAGATGCGGAGACACAGGAACAGCTGATCACAAGGCTTACAAGGGAATTGGCCACTAAAGATGCTGCTATCGCCACTGAGAAAGCAGCAAGGGAACAAGCAGAGGCTGAGCTTGCCCAATACCCAACCACGGCAGAGGACTATATGCACCCAAATCTCGTCGTGCATGAATCGGCGATTCTTATCCCTGAAAACTCTTTTGAAATTCGCACTCAATTTCTGATAGAGCTTAAAAATAATGCTTTTTATGGAAAATTTAATGAGTGTCCTCTTGAACATATTACCAATTTTTCTGTCATGTGTCGTACTCTTGCTAAAGGTACAACTTTGGAGATCACTCACAAAATGGGCCCAAGTAGAGCATGAGTTTTTGAATAAATTCTTCCCACCCGCCAAAACAGCACTTCTCCGCCAGAAAATCACCACTTTCAAACTGAAGCCTGGGGAACCGCTGGCAAAGGCATGGGAACGCTACAAGGAATTGTTGCGATCTTGCCCTACTCATGGACAGCCACCCTACGTCATTCAGGAGATCTTCTTCAACTTTCTTGACCAAGTCACTAAGGACAGGATCAACCAGTATACTCGCTATGAGTATCTGATGATGCCACCAATTGACGCATGGGGAGTGCTCAACAAGCTCACTAACTATGACAACAAGTATGGGTCTACTGCAACCTATGAAGAGAACCCCTACGCCAGGCCAGCACCATCCATGCCCCTCTATGAGCCTCCTAAAGAGATTGATCCTGATGTAAGGGAACAGTACTACAGAGACCAGAACAAGAAGCTCCTTAAGCAAGTAAAGTATCTTTCTGTCAACCAGCCTTGCATTGAATGCGGATCGCAACGGAACACCACTACTGAGTGCCCACACACAGAGCAAGTCAGGCTGGCAGAGCACCACGAGGAGATAGCTTACACAGGGGGTCCCAATCGCTACATGGGGGACCAAAGGTTTCAGCAACCACAATGGAACCAAGGTGTCCCTAGGAACCCCCCGCCCTATAGAGCTCCAGGACATCCGGAAAGGTACCAAAAAAGGGATGATATACAGACAGTCCTGGGGGAAATACGGAGGAATCACTCAGAAACTAAGCAGTCCTTCAACTCCGTCTACACTCAGATGCAAGGTGTCAACTCTAGACTTGGGGAAATTGATATATGGCGAAAATCAGTTGATACACAGATTGGTCAGCTAGCAGCAGCAATCCCCAGATAGTCAGGTGCGCTCCCTGGATCTTCAGAACCAAATCCTAAGGGAAAGACTGGACACATCACTGCTGTAAATCTCAGAAGCGGCCATCAACTGCAAGAGCCATAAGTTAGAAAGCAGCAGAACAAATGAGACCAGCAAGTCGACCAGCAGCTAGTCGACGTCGACGAGAGCCTGGTCGATCTCGAGGAGGGTCTACTCGATCTCGAGGAGAAAATACAGAAGCCCTCGTCTGCACTGCACAACAACTCGACATCACCCAACTTGGTCGAGATCGACAAGGGTGTACTCGACATCGAGGACGGTCAGCCCGAGATCGAGAAAACTGCAGCACCTCCGACGTCTGTTTTGGCTCCGAATCAGAAAAAGAAGTTGCCTTTCCCCACAAAATCTCCAAAGGACCCGGTAGAAAAGAAATTCCAGCGCTTCATCAAGATGCTTCAGAAGCTCAACGTCACCATCCCCTTCACAGAAGCTCTCAATGAAATGCCATCCTATGTCAAGTTCCTGAAGGAGATTCTGAGCAAAAAGCGATCAATGGCTGAAATTACAGAGTAGTGCAGCCATTTGGACATATTGGAGAAAATGCCAGATCCAGGTAAGTTTGCTATAACCATTGGATTTGGTCCATATAAAATTAATGCCTTATGTGATCTTGGAGCTAGTGTGAGCATAATGCCTTTAACAATTTGGTCCAAGATTAAGATAGGTGCCCTAGAGCCTGTGGATGCTAGACTTTATATGGCCAACAACACGGTCGTCATTCCAACATTCATGGTGGATAATGTGCTAGTACAAGTAGGTAAATTCTTTGTCCCTGCTGATTTCCTAGTTGTTGATATGCAAGAAGATCCTACTTGTCCAATTATTCTAGGAAGACCCTTCTTGGCGACGGTGGATGCCAACATAAGCGTAAAGAAAGGAGTGCTCACCTTCAACATCAGCGATGAGGTAATTGAGTATTCCTTTAATAAAACTGAAAGGCATACAGGTCCAATGGATGAGGTAAAATCTATCTCCGCCGGCTACATCACCTGCGGGGAACCCAAGGTGAGAAACATGACTCCTGAGGAGCGGAAAAAGAGGGATATGGAGGCACAGGTGGAGGAGATCATGGCAATCCTAAAAGAGGACACAGAAAATTCAATCGACACAAACCAAGGAACGTCGATATGGACTAATTATTTTTCGGATCCCTTGACAGGAACCAAGTATGGGGTCAAGATCGACCAAGACTCCTCGACATCGAGGACCCTAGTCGATCTCGACCAAAACCAAGAACCTCCACCAACACCAGCGCCATCGAGCAGCCAAACAAAAGTCGGGCCCTACTCGATCTCGAGTAAACTACTCGAGATCGACCAACCTGCTACGATGAGCAAGCCACCAGAGCCAGGACCGTCCTCGAGATCGACCAGTGTGGTCGAGATCGACCAAGCTTCATCGACTCCCGCATCCTCGAGCAGCTCACCTCCAGGACCTGAAACCTCGTCGAATTCGAGTACCCCTACTCGAGATCGACCAAACACTGTAGTCCCCGATTCCGTCTCCGCGAAGGTAAGCCAAGGTATAGATCTTTCTTCTCCTATTTCCATTAAAGATCTATCTATACATGGGAGAGGTTTGCCTTGGTATGTGCGCTTATGTAGGATATCAAATGATGAGCCCAAGGAGTATGAAGTTGGAGACAAGCTCTATATCTCTAAATCAAAGGATCATTGGTTCCCCAACAAATTCTACAAGAAGCGGATGGGGCCTTTTGTGGTGAACAAGATCCATTCTGGAGGATTACAGCTGATGGACAAGAATGGAGTTTTATTTGAAGCCCAAGCTACATGGGCCCTGCAGATGCCACCTTGATCATAAAAGGAAAGTCGGCCTAGCGACTATAAAATCTAGAGCTTGTACATAGACATTTATTTTGGGACTTTTAAGACTTTGTTGCTTTTGTTTGTTTTTGGTTTTGAACATTTTTAGTTTTCTATTGTGGGTATATGTCTTCTACACTTTTCTGGTCTATGGATAGAGGCAAGCTATATTCAGACTCGGCCCAAGCGATTCTTTCATTCGAAATTGAGAGGCCCTGCACACCTGTCTAGTGAGTTTCTTTCTTTACCCTTGTTTTTATACAGTGAGGACACTGTAATGTTTAAGTATGGGGTGGGGGAAGGACTTACTTTGTGCATATTTGACATATATGTGCATTATTTCTTTGAATTGCTACATGGCTGTTTTGGAATGCATTATTGATCTATGTGCTTACATGCATGTTTTCCAAAAGTTTGAAAAAAATGACCCCCATTGAAATTTTGAAACAATGTCATGGAAGCTTATATTGAACTCGATGATGCCAAATTAGATTCATTAGAGATATAGCATGAAATTTCCTAGTAAAGAGAAGTCACAATAAAGTGCATATTTTGATAAAAACCATGAAAGGGGGTAAAATTTGATGTTGCTTTTGACATATTGCACGATAAGAGGATGGAGAACTTTATATTTACATATAATGCTCATTGTTATAATCCTAGCCTTACCTATGCTTATGCATCACAAAAGCCATAATATGCCTTATTTCAAATATTGCTCAACATGATCTAAATATTGTCCATTCTTTACCTTATTCGGGGATTATGTAGAGAATGATGTTACATTATGGAGATGTTATATGGTGTTTGTGTTGTTATCATATTTGGAGTTTGGAAGGAAATTATTTGAAATATATGGAAAATTTAATGAGTGAAAGAAAATACAATCACCTCAGGAGATAAAGGTAGATTGACCCTGCTCTCTGAGATAATAGTTTGGAAAGATGGGACACATTGTGAGGAGTCCAAAGCACTAAGTATCCAGGGCCATTCATGACACACATGTTTGCGACTCGCGGGAAGGCAATGCTAAGGTCAGCGAGGTAAAAGCATTATTATGAATAAAAGCAATATGAAAGGTGATGAATCTTATGGAGAAGGAATGTGGAAATTCAAGTTTGAAAATACTCCATTTCCCCGGATCATTAGCACCACATTGCCAGAAATTGCCCACCTTTTAGCCTTTTACCAATCTACTCCTTATTTGAGCTTAAATTAAAGTCCTCTTAATTATCAATGTTTTGCATAACCCTCCTTTTGTGAGTAGATGTTGCTTTTGTATATTTGCACATGCATGGATCTGTGACACTAGTACCTTTTCAATGATGGTATTTGATTGCGGGGTTATATGAGAATGAATCTAATATGTTGAGAGTTTTGATTTTTTCCCCGAATGACAATTAAAAGTATTGCTTGAGGACAAGCAAGCTTAAGTATGGGGTGTTTGTTGTGAGCTGAATCTGCCATGTTTTACAGTAACTTTTATATCGATTACTGCATACATTTCATTCATTTGGGCTAAGATAGTACATAATCTATGTAATTTATGTTTGTTTGCCAAATTATGGAATCTACACTAGTCCAAGGTCAGAAAAGCTCGGAAATCAACGACAGAAGTCCAAGGTCAAGAAGCAGCGGAACCAGTCAAATAAAGCTTGGAGCCCGAGTTTTCTCGATCTAGAGTACTGCTACTCGACCTCGACGAAGCTGTCCGAGCACAGACCTTGTCGACCAAGAGCAATGTCGAGAGCCAAACCCTACTCGATCTCGATTATCACTTGTCGAGATCGACTACCCCAACAGCGCCAAGTCCGGAGTCGGCGAGTTGAGACAAGTCGAGAAGCCAAGGACGGAGACGCCGGGACGACCCTACTAGATCTCGAGGAGATCTAGTCGAGATCGAGGACAACCCAGCGCCTGTCCGAGTCCATGCCGAGGAGGAGTCCTCGACCACACCAGGCAGGCATCCTCGATGAAACACCCAACTCGACCTCGAGTTGCCTAGTCGAGATCGAGGAGCCAAGGAGCCCAGATCCGAGCCTGTCGAGCATAGCCACCCGAGAAAGCCGAGCCACCATAGTCGACGAACCATGGTACTCGATATCGAGTACTCTTGTCGATGTTGAGTAGCCCAGTTTCTGGAAACGTGTCGCCGTGAGCTGTCCGAGTCGAGTTCGAGTTACTTGGGCATGAAGGAAGACGAGTTGGCCGAGATTCTATCCGATTTGATCAAATCTATCTATGGAAGAGAAGTTCTACCTACATTGGAGATATTTTGCAAACTTTAGATATAGTTTCCTTTAAAGATTTATTTCTCTTAAGCAATTTATTTATCTGTAAGCTTTTAAGTAGATATAGATAGATGATTCTTTCCTTGATTAGCGGGGTTTGATCACTATAAATAAAGCCCTAGGGGCTGGTTTTTCATTCATTCAATAACACACACAATTCCATTCAAGTAAGTAGAAGTAGAGAGAGAGAGTTTGTAGCAAGCAAGGTGGGAAGGCGAAAGCGGATTTGTCTTGTTGGTTGTAAGCTTTCTTTATTTAATTCAATGCAAGTTAGTTTCTTTTGTTATTTGATGTCTTTCTTGATGATGAAGAGCGAGTAGTCCACCCACTTCTAGGGCTGGGGTGAGCCTGACGGTGGCCATGTAAGGTGATGCGGTAAATGTCAGATCTTGTTATGCAATTCGTCTTCTATCCCTATGAGCATGATTCTTTTGCGAGAGTTGAAGGTGATCCTTGTTTGTGTTATTGAAGCGAAAGTGATCTTAATGCAACTTGGATTAATTATATGAAAAGGGTTAGTAACAATTAGGGTTTATGCGAAAGCCTCTATATGCCTATTTGTTAGTAACGAAAGTTATTTTGATGGAAAGCATGATCTTTTATGCCTTTATATGTTACTTTGCATAGTTACCGTTGTGGTGTTGATACCCTTGCTTTGGAAGTTCTTTATTATATTGATTTATTTCATCGGAATTCTGTGTTTTGGGTTTGAGAATTTGCATTTTAAAGTTACTGTTTTTTTGTCGATACAAAAGAGTTGTGGGCGATATCGAGTAGCCCTAACTCGATATCGAGTAGAACTTGCCGAGATCGAGTTGTCTGTTCGGTTTCTGTTTTCTGTTGTTGACTTGTCTGTAGTCGATATCGAGGACTGTTGCTCGATATCGAGTAACTTATGTGTCCCCGCTTTAGTTTCTGCTTTTGTTTGTTATTTTCTGTTCTATTTCTGTCTTTCTTTGTTTCTGTGCTTCTGTTGATTTTCTGTGAGATTTACAGCTGCCTAGGATCCGCTGACACGCTTCCTCGTAGATTCGATCCTGACTTTCTCTTACTGCATTGGAGGAGTCTTGTACTTATTTGCGTGGGCCTAAATCCGGTTTGATCTATTTTGTTATATTTCATACTTGATTTCCACCTCACAACACCAACCAACCCATTACACCTCAACAACGTCCTCATTGCCCCCAAACTTGTCAAAAACCTTATCTATGTCCGTCGGTTCACCATCCAGCCCGTCAAGTCCGGTCGCCCTCTCGGCATCATCATCAAGTCTTTGGCAGGCACGCCTTGGTCATCCCAGTCCTGCTGTTTTAGATTTGCTTCGTTCTAAGAGTCTAGTCAAATGTAATAAAGAGCTTCGCTCTAGTTTATGTTCTTCTTGTCAGTTAGGCAAGCATGCCAGACTTCCGTTTCAACGGTCTTTAAACACTACTTTTGCCCCATTTGATATTATTCATAGTGACATTTGGACATCTCATGTGCCTAGCAAGGAGAGTCATAAGTATTACCTTTTGTTTCTGGATGATTATACACATTTCCTATGGGTTTTCCCGTTGCATTTTAAATCTCAAGTGTTTCCTATCTTTGCCAAATTCCATGGTTACATCAAAACACAATTTCATACCTCTATCAAGTGTTTCGAATGTGACAATGGTCGCGGATTTGACAACAAAGACTTTCACACTTTTTTCACCAACAATGGAATCTCATATCGCTTGTCTTGCCCCTATACCTCCCAACAAAATGGCAAGGCCGAACGAATCATCAGAACCATCACCAATATGATGCGCTCTCGACTCTTCCACGCATCCATTCCCCTTCTCTATCGGCCTTACGCCTTAGCCACCACCTGCTACCTCCTAAACATTCTCCCTTCCACTACCCTCCACCATCGCTCACCAACTCAGGCACTTTATTGCACTTTGCCTAGGTATGATCACCTTCGTACCTTTGGGTGCTTGTGCTTCCCAAATCAGCCATCCACCGCCCCACACAAGCTTCACCCACGCTCCACTCCTTGTGTCTTTCTTGGCTATCCGTCTGATCATCGCGGTTACCTCTGCCTCGATATCAAGACCCACAAGATCATCATATCTCATCATGTCACCTTTGATGAATCTTGCTTCCCCTTTGCATCTCCTACATCTCCTGTGTCTCAGTTAGAGTCAGAGTCATCGTTCCCTCACTTTTTTCTTCCCCAGAGCTCTCCCGGTACTACTGCCTCTCCCCCTCTACCACCACCACCACCCCCTACCACCAGACCACACACCCGCAGCGTCTCCGGTGTCTTCCGACCCCGTTAGATCGTCTCTATGAACACCACACATCGCCCTGCCTTCCAATACCATACATACTCCCTACCATCCCCTCCCCAAGATGTGATATCGCGGCCGCTACACGATGCTGCGGCCGCAGCCAATCAAAATCCCTTAGCCCACCCTTCGTCCAACCTACTGGCGGCGGTCGCAGCATCATGCCTCGGTCGCGGCCAATCAACTTGCTGAGGGCTTGCAGCGCCCGCAGCCTTCCCCGCCGCCTCCACCCCCCATGCATCTGTCCTTCCTGACTCCCAATCCCCCCTGCCTCCACCCCGACCTCCCTTTCCCCCATTCCCACCTCCCACAAAACAGCCCTCATCGACCCGAATTGACAGGCAGCTATGCTCGACGAATACAGGGCCCTTACAAAGAATGGTACTTGGATTCTTGTCCCTCGCCCTCCTAAGGCGAACGTCATCCGCTGTATGTGGCTCTTCCGTCATAAGTTCCGCTCTGATGGGACTTTAGAGCGCTACAAAGCCCGTCTTGTGGTCAACGGTCGATCTCAGCAGGTAGGTATTGATTGTGATGAGACATTCAGCCCCGTGGTCAAGCCTGCCACTATCCGAGTGGTAATGAGTTTAGCATTGTCGCGCAACTGGGCCATCCATCAGTTATATGTCAAGAACACTTTTCTGCATGGTCATCTGAATAAGACAGTCTACATGTTTTAGCCGTCGGGGTTTGCTGATGCTGATCGTCCCAAGCATGTTTGTCTCCTTAAGCGCTCTCTGTATGGTCTGAAACAGGCTCCGCGGGCTTGGTTCCAGCGCTTTGCTTCTCATCTACTACGCTTCGGTTTCGTTGGCAGCCGTTCGGATACATCTCTGCTCATCTATCGCAAAGGCTCAGACATGGCCTTCCTATTACTATATGTCGGCGACATCATTCTCCTCGCATCTTCTAATGCTCTTCGAACGTCTATTATTTTGCAGTTGAGTGCGGAGTTCGCCATGTCTGATCTGGGTCAGTTGTCCTACTTCTTGGGAGTTGCTGTTTAGCGTCATGCGTCTGGCCTGTTTCTCTCTCAGAGTAAGTATGTTGCTGAGATTGTTGCTCGGGCCAAGATGGGTAACTGTAATCTTGTCGCCGCCCCTGCCGATACATCCAACAAGCTCAGTGCTCATTCTGATACTTTGGTTGATGATCCGACGTTGTACAGCAGCCTCGCTGGTGCACTTCAGTATCTTACCTTCACCAGGCCTGATATTAGTTACGCCGTTCAGCAGATCTGCTTGTTCATGCATGCACCCAGGGAACCCCACTTTTAGGCCTTGAAGCGGATCATTCACTACATCAGCGGCACCCTCGCGCTAGGAACCACGATCACTTCTTCCTCTAAGCTTGACCTTGTTGGTTACACTGATGCGAATTGGCGTGGTTGTCCTGACACTCATCACTCCACGTCTAGTTACTGTGCTTTCCTCAACGACACCCTTGTGTCGTGGTCAACTAAGCATCAGTTTGTCGTGTCTCGCTCCAGCGCTGAGGCAGAGTACAGAGGTGTTGCCAACGTTGTCTCCGAGTGCTCTTGGCTCCACAATCTCCTTCTTGAGCTTTGTTGCCCTCTTCACAAGGCCACTCTGGTGTAAACTAACAAAGTCTCCACCGTCTATCTGGCTAGCAACCCAGTCCAACATCAACGCACGAAGCACATTGAGCTCGATCTCCACTTCGTCCGGGACAAGGTTGCCATTGGACATGTCCGCGTACGGGACCCTCGAGTTTCGACTGTGGGGGCTTGATAGATTACATATGTCTTATCTTGTATAGTGAGCCCAAAGGCCTAAAGGCCAAATACCTTTGTAACATATATATATATGTTTATCAATGAATGGAAACCCTCAAGGAGGACTTTGCAATCACTCTCATGATCTTACACTTTTCATCCTATTATTGTTCCTGTTCTGATTTTATGTAAATTACTAGTCCTACGAGTCTTTGTAACTCTTACTAATTAGATAACCCTAACACGGTCAAGATTTAACCTAATAGTAGCATTAAGATTAAGAATTAACCAGGATACATGCAACACCAAGCTACGAGTCAGTATTTGACATGTAATTGATCCTCTACACACCAATTTAGTCCTACGAGTCCTAAAAAGGCATGACTGCTACTATGGATTAAGGTTCACTATGAGGAATCTACAAAATCCTAGCAATAATTTCAACTAGTTGTACGGACCAGAAGAAATCAACAATATTCGCAAAAGAATCAATACGAATCAATATGAATAGAACAAGAATAGAAATCTCAAAACTTTATCAAACCAAAGCTTCAATCCATAGACGAAACAGAAGAGTTTAGCACTTCATGGCCATGGAGGCTCCCTTCTAGGGTTCTCTTAATTGATAATCTCCAGGTGCATAAACTAATGAATTCGATACTTAAAACAAACCCTAAAACATCCTTAAAAAGCCTCAAAAGAGTCGGCCAAAAACTAATTCTACAAAACTAATTAAAGAGATAAAAAGCCCATTTAGCAGATTTGGCATTTTTGCAGAGGCCGCGGGGCGGCCAGGGGATCAGCGAAATCCTTCGTCAGAGCTTCGGCTGCGGGGCGGTTTGGTTGGCTGCGGGGCGGCTTTTACTGTTCACAACGATTTTTCCTCTTTGAATTCGGTCCTGATGTCAACACGAAAGTTGTAGATCTCGGGAAAGAGATTTCCAACACATGCTTATAATAGTCAATCGAACCATCAAGGCCTCCAGAAAGTTTGAAACAAGTTCAGCATGTATAGCGACAACTTCTACGGACTTGTTCTTCACTTAGGCTCTTTAACTTCGATTCCGCTCCCGGACTCTTCACTTTTCCCCCTCCTCTTCACTCTTACTTCGTCCATTAGCTTCCTCATTCCTCATCGGATCCACATATGCCTGAAATAATCCATAAAAGCTTGTATATTCCGACTCCACCAACAAAACAAGTATAAATGCAATTCTAGCCTAAACCATTCATTATATACATCTAAATCATGATAAATGCATCATAATATGCTTGCCTAAATGTATGCTATTAGTACCCAAACAAGGTTGATCGGAGACAATTTTGGGACGATTTAGAAGGTGTTACAGCTAATATTGCAAGGTTCGTCTTCGTCGGGGGAGACTTCAATTGTGTGCTCCATAGCTGGGAAAGGCATGCCGCTGAAGGGAGGCTGTTGCTCGATTCAGAGAGATTTCGGGATTGGACCGACAAAGCTGACTTGGTTGATTGGGTTTTCTCGGGTCCAAAGTTGACTTGGAGTAGAAGAAGGTCACATGTGACATACCAAGCTAGTAGAATCGATCACTACTTTGCCAATGGTACCAAGAGGTTAGACTGGCCGGAAGCTTCTGTTCGGCATCTGCCTAAGTTCAGTTCCGATCATTGCCCGCTCCTTATCGAACTCAGTCCGAGGAGAAGAGTGAAGAAAAGTAGAATGCCCTTTCGGTTTCAAGCTACATGGATTACCCATCCTCAATTCTAGGAGACTATTCATGGTGTTTGGGACTCGACGTGCTCGTCTCCGACATGCTTAGGGAAATTATGAAGCTACCTCCTAAAGTGGAATTGGGAGGTGTTTGGTAACATCTTTGAGAGGAAGCAGCAGCTTGAGTCACAGTTAGGTAAGGTGCAAGAGGATCTGGCCTCCCATGTTACATTCGAGCTGCTGAATTGCGAGGCTGAGCTCCAAGCCGAGCTTGCTAAGACCCTTGAATAGGAGGAACTCCTATGGTTCCAAAACTCTAGAGAGCAATGGTTGTGCGCTAGGGACCGGAATACTACTTTCTTTCACCTCTCCACAGTGGTCCGTCGGCAAACGCAACCGGATTGTTGTTTTGAAGAGCGGGGATGGCGTCGAAATCAGTGATAGCAAAGCGATTGAAAGTGTTGTCACTGGTTTTTACCGAAACATGTATACCATTCCGCCTAATGAAGTGATTCCTTGCTCGCTGGCTCTGGGCAATTTCCCACGCCTTCCTGAGGCTGGGTGGGCAGCAATTGAGGTGCCGGTTACAGATGAGGAGATTAGCCGGGCTATACGCGAGATGGGACCTTTCAAAGCGCCAGTAGTTGGGAGGTTGTGGCAGCCTCGGTGAAGGGATGCGTTCATGACTTCTTTACCTCAGCGTCGATGCAGGAGGGAATGAATGATACTCTTATAGTCTTGCTGGCCAAAGTGGCGAAGCTCGAGACCATTAGCCAATTCCGCCCGATAAGCCTCTTTAATGTGTTATATAAGACCATTACGAAAGTGCTCGTGAACATGATGAGACCCCTTTTAACTTCTCTTATTAGTCCGGTGCAAGGTAGTTTTTTGCCTGTGAGACTCATCACTGATAACATTGTGGTGATGCAGGATCTCGTCCACTCAATGAGGAAGAAGAGGAGAAGAAAGGGCTGGATGATCCTCAAGATTGATCTAGAGAAAGCGTATGATCGTCTCCGATGGGATTTTGTGATTGATACATTGCGGGATGTGGATTTTCTGGAGTGTTGGTTGTTGTGGATCAAGGCTTGCATTTCCACGGTCTACACCAAGGTCCTAGTGAATGGCGAAATGACCGAAGGCTTAAAGCCGACGAGGGGTTTGCGACAGAGAGATCCGATATATCATTATCTCTTTGCAAATGATATTGTTTTAGTTGTGGAGGCATCAACTGCCCCACTTCGTGTGATTCAAAGCTTGTTGGATCGGTTTTGTGACTCCTCCGGACAACGAGTCAACATAGCCAAATCCAAATTGCTTGTCTCCCCAAATGTGGGCCGGGAGGTGGTTGCGGAGTTGAAAAGGCAGTGTGGTTTTGAGGTTACGGAGGATCTCGACAGTTACCTTGGGATGCCGGTACTCCACAGACGGATTAACAAACACACTTTTGCTCCGTTGATTGACAAAGTCAGTTCGAGATTAGCAAGCTGGAAAGGTGATGATGTGTAATTTATATAGGCATTATAGGTAGTTGTTAGTGAGTCTAGGATATCTTATTTCGTGTTTATTTGAGTAATTCGGTTCATTAGTGTTGAGTCTTGCAAGTGTGGAATCTACGCTCTTTTTATGCTTTTTTGCAGATTTATGTCCCAATGCTAGAAGGACGCATCTATGGCTTGCCATGGATGAGTTTGGAGAGCTAGGAACCTGAGGAAAACAAGTGAAGAAGGCTAGGAAGAGGCGTGGAAGAAGTTAGCTTGGATTCTGAATGCACAAATTGAAGAACGTCGCTACTGATGGAACGACACCCGCCGCCTAAAGCACGGCGCCCGCCGCTCATGTCAATTACGGGATTTCTATTTCTTCTTTTGAAAACCAATTAGGTTAAACTATATGACGGTTTTTGGCCGACTTTGTGAGAGAGTTAGAGTATTGTGGAAAAAACCTAATGAAGAGAACTCCAATGGACATTTTGAGAGGAAGACTTTCCATAAGGAACTAAACCTCTTTTGTTTCACCTGCAATTCAGAGACATGGTTATATGATTTGTGAGACTTGATTTCTATCTATTCTAAGTTTGATTTATTCAATGTCTTTGTTTGCTATTGATTGATTGCATGTATTCCCTCTTGATTGGCCACATTGGTGGAATTTGCTTTCCTGCTAAAGGTTTGATTAACCGTTGCAAGTTAATTGGATTAGTAGCACATCATAACTAATTGATCCCCAGAAAGCATCGATTGGGTGTGCAGGACATTGACAATTCTATTTTATCAATTATACCAATTAGGGTTAAGGAGTTGTTCCCCTATCTTTGGTTGTTTGTGTGATTGTTATTGTTGCATTGCTTAGGATTGGAGTGATCCATCATTAGATGAATGAGACAAGAAAGACAGATAACGTCAAGGATCAAAGACACAGCCATTGTTGATGAATTGTAAGGGAAACTATCTCACCCATAATTATCACAAATTCACCGTTATTACTTTTGTTGAGTTCATCTGCTTTGATATTCAATCACTTCTTGATATTATGCGATTCTGATAGCGATTTGATAAACTCGAAAGGTATTCTCTCTGTGGGATCGATCTCTTACTATTCCAATATACTAGTTACTAGTTTACTAGTTGTGTTGTTGGTTTGGGTTACTCTTTTTGGTGTTGTATAAAGGTAACGACATTCTACACCACACCAAATTTTGGCGCCGTTGCCGGGGAGATTTACTTTATTTCCGTTGTTTTTCTTATTTGCTATCTTAGGTAATTCACCTCGGTGGATTACTTTTTGGTTACTAATCAATCTTTGTTGACTCTTTTTGAAGGTTAAGCAAATATGGCTAAAGATGCTGAAAATCCTCTTAGGAGGACACTGAGAGACGTAAGAGAGCCTAATCTGAATTCGCAACACCTTGCGATTACATTACCTGAATTTCCTGAAGGTTCCAAATTGGGATACAAGGCTGATTGGTTGTTGATTCTTCTAGTTTTCCATGGGATGATTGGAGATGAGCTAAATAAGCACCTTACTGAATTTGTTAGTGTTTGTGATCGACTCAGAACTCAATGATTTACTGATGATCAACTCATGTTGAGGTTGTTTCCATTCACCCTGAAAGACGCAGTAATGGATTTGCTACACTATTTGCCTAAAGAAAGTATTAATACTTGGCTTGAATTGAAGAAAGCGTTTTTGATGAAATATTTCCCTGCTACTCATCTGAGTAAAGTGAAGAAGCAATTGACTAGCATAGAACAACTCCTTAGGGAGAGTCTCTATGACTATCTTGAAAGATTCAGGCGACTCAAGGCAAGTTTCCCCCAACATGGATTTCCTGAAGAGGATTTGATCCTCTATCTTTATGAAGGGTTGCTTGACCAAGACCGCATTGTCATCAACGTTACTAGTGGAGGTGATATACTGGACAAGACGCCGGAAAAAGCTATGCAGATCTTTGATGGATTAGCAAATTCAACTCAACATTACAAAATGTCTAGTGGATTTGGGAATCCCTTTGCATTAGACGACCATGTGAAGGGTTGTGGGGAGAAAGTCGCGAAGCTAAAAGAGGTTGTGATGAAAATGGTGACTCAGATGGCAACATCGAACACTCAAGGGAAGCAAGAAGCTCAAGAATCATATTGCAAGGAATCTGAAGTTTAAAAGGGAAGTGCTTTTAGAGATTTGATGATGATGGTAAGACATCAAGGAGAACTTCTGCGACACATGTCCCAAGAGCTACAAGAACTCAAGACGAGAAATTGGAAAAAGGATGTGTCCGGAGAAGACTCCATGATTATGGCCCTTGGAGGAAATGAATTGAGTTTTTCCAATGAGAGTCCAAAAAGAAGGTCTAGGGAGATGATTTGTGGAGAAGATGTGGAAAAATACAAATTGGGGATGCACTGTTGGAACGGCGCCCGTCGCCCCTCAGCACGGCGCCGCCGCCACCACCAGTCACAGAACCGATTTTTTACGGAGTTGAATCTTCAAAGAGATCATCAGAGAAGTGGTCTTCTGAGGTTGTGAAACATGTACCGCCCCTATCCTATGCCTCGAATCTAGATCGTAAGTGGGAAAATGACAAGGATTTATTCGATACTTTCACCAAGCGCTAGATAAATATTCCTCTTCTTAATCTAGTTGAGTATGTTCCTCGTTATGCCAAATTCCTTCGGGAAGTTTGCACAACCAAGAAGACACAACGGGAAAAAGAAGGAGAAGGTAAGGAATTACAAGAAAATCTTTCATTAGTTTTTCAAAAACAATTGTCGGAAAAGTTCAGAGACCCAGATACGTTTACTCTTCCTTGTATGATTGGCGAAGTCACATTCAAAATTGCTATGGTTGATCTTGGTGCATCTATTAATGTGATATTGTACAAACTATATGATGAATTGGTTCTGGATCCTCTGAATGAAACTTGGGTTGTGATACAGCTTGTTGATAGCTCTCAACTTCACCCCAAGGGGGTAATTGAAGATGTTTTTATTATGATTGATGATTTGATATTCTCTGCTGATTTCTATGGGATTGATATGGGACTTGGTATACCCGAAACACCCATCATACTAGGTAGACCCTTTCTACAAACTGCAAAAGTAAAAATTGATTATTCTTCTGGGTCTTTAACTGTGAAAGTTGATGGAAAAAAAAGCTGAATTTTTTATTCCTAACGGGAAATCTGCTGCTTATTCTCTGGATCTGGTTGATATTGTAGATGCTTTCACTAAGGATATTATGCATATTGATCGATCTGACCTGTTACAAGTTGTTTTGGAATCACCTTTGAGTGAGTTATCTTATGATTATGATTTACTTGATAACTTGCAAGAATTGCTTGTTGCACTTGATGCTAACCCAGACGAATGGTCTCATGCTTATAGAACTGAATCTTTAGATTTTCCTAGTGAAAAGCTATTACCGTCTGTTATTAAAGCACCTAAAGTTGAATTGAAACCTCTTCCTGATCATTTGAAGTATGCATTTTTAGGAGAAAAGGACACCCTTCCTATTATCATTTCTACTAACAAGCTTACTCTTGACCAGGAACAAAGGTTGGTAGATGTCCTTAGGGAACATCGTACTGCCTTGGGATAGACCATTGCTGACATCAAGGGAACCAGTCCAACATTATGTATGCATCGCATACTTATTAAGGACGATGCGAAGCCAACGAGACAACGTCAGCGACGGTTGAATCCACCCATGATGGAGGTCGTCAAAAAGGAAGTCTTTAAGGTTCTTCAAGTAGGTATGATCAACCCTATTTCTGATAGTCAATGGGTAAGTCCTACACAGGTGGTCCCTAAAAAGGGGGTATCACGGTCTCTGATAACCAAGAAGGTGAGATGGCACCTATGAGGGTACAGACTGGTTGGAGAGTTTGCATTGAATATCGCAAACTCAATATGGCGACACGTAAAGATCACTTTCCTTTACCTTTTATTGATCAGATGCTTGAACGCCTTGCTAGCCGATCTTATTATTGCTTTTTGGATGGTTATTCTGGATACTTTCAGATTCCTATTACACCCGAGGACCAGGAGAAAACCACTTTTACATGTCCTTTTGTTACTTTTGCTTATAGTAGAATGCCTTTTGGATTATGCAATGCACCTGGTACATTTCAAAGAAGCATGATGAGTATATTTTCTGAATATGTTGAGCATTTTATTGAAGTGTTTATGGATGATTTCACTGTGCATGGGAATGACTTTGATTCTTGCTTGCATCATTTATCACTAGTGCTTAAGAGATGTGTGTTGAAACCAACTTGGTCTTAAACTATGAAAAGTGTAATTTTATGGTTGAACAAGGGATTGTTCTGGGTCACATTGTGTCCAAGAAAGGCATTGAGGTAGATAAAGCTAAGATAGAATTAATTCAATCTTCACCTTATCCTACTAATGTGTGTGAGATACGCTCTTTCTTAGGCCATGCAGGATTCTATAGGAGGTTTATCAAGGATTTGTCCAAGATAACCTCCCCATTCTGTGAATTGCTTAAGAAAGATGTTTCCTTTTTGTTTGATGATAATTGCAAAAAGGCTTTTCATGAGTTGAGGAATCAGTTGACGTCAGCACCCATTATTCAAGCTCCAATCTGGACCTTGCCGCTTGTGGTGATGTGTGATGGTAGTGATTATGCCGTTGGGGCTATTTTGGTACAAAAAGTTGATAAAGCATCGCACGTGATCTATTATGCTTCTATGATGTTGAATACGGCTCAGCGGAGTTACACTACTACAGAAATGAAGCTATTGGTTGTGGTGTTTTCTCTAGAGAAGTTTCATCCTTATTTATTGGGTGACAAGGTTGTGGTCTATAGTGATCATGCGGCGCTCCGATATTTGATGACAAAGAAGGACGTGAAACCACGATTGATTCAATGGATTCTCCTACAGACAGAATTCAATCTAGAAACCAAAGATAAGAAGGGAGCAGAGAATCTGGTAGCCGACCACCTAAGCAGAATCTACATATCCGATGGTTGGGATGAGCAACCAGATAGATTGGGAGAATTCCCTAACGAAGAATTGTTGAGAATTGCGATTTGGGACGACACTGATGACATGGCGCCCGCCGCCGGTGCAGCGTCCCGATTTTTGGCATGCTTGAAGATGATGTAGGTGAGCCGCCAGCGTTACTTATGAGTACTCGGACTAAGCAACCTTGGTATGTGGATATTGTGAATTATTTGGTGGATGGTATCTTCCCTTCGAATTGCCCGAAAGCGAAGAATGACAAGATTCGTCATGATGCTCGCTTCTATGTGTGGGATGATCCTTACTTATGGAAGCATTGCGATGATAGAATTGTTCGTCGATGTCTTCTAGACAATAAGGTTACTTTTGTCTTGAGATATTGTCATTCACACCAAAGCGCTGGATATTTTGGAGCACAAAGAATAGCTAGGAAAGTCCTTGAAGCAGGATTTTGGTGTCCGCATATCTTTCGCGATGCTCATGCATTCTGCAGGACTCGCGATTGATGTTAGTGACGAGAGGGTTTCTCAACCAAATAAATTTATAGTCAAGACCTCCGCTATAGTATAGGGGAGTCTGGTTCGTCCTCAGGAGAGAAGTCAACAGTTCTAGGTTTAGTTGGTTTCGGGGTTCAGGGATAGCGGGAAAAGGTGGGAGGTTGTTGTCGATATCGAGGAGAATTGGTCGATGTTGAGGGAATGGTAGGAGAAGAGTTGGTCGATGTCGGGTAACTTTGCAGGATAAAAATAATGAAATAAAATAAATAAAGAGGCGAACTTCCAAGGTTAGGGATCACCACAACAATAAACATATGTGTAGATTATAAATCACATAAAGATACATGTTTTATATCAAATAACTTTCGTCATTAACAAATAGGAATTTAGAGGCTTTCGCATAAATCCTAAGTGTTACTACCTTTTCTTATTTAGGATTAGTCGGCTTTTGCAAATAAACCCTAAATACTATCCAAATTCATAATAAGATCGCTTTCGCTTCAATATCACAAATAAGGAATTGTCCTCGACTGTCGCAAAGGATTAAGCACATAGGTATATGATAATAAAGACATACAAAATCATAAATCAAACACACATATCTATGTTGGGATCACCCCAACCCTAGAAGAGGGAAATTAAAAACAAAACATAATGAAAGAAACTAACTTTAACATTAAATTAAAACTAAAACTTACAAAACCTTCCAATCTCTTCCTCCTTCTCTCCCACTCAGCTCCTCTTGATCTCTCTCTCTCTCTCTCTCCTTTCTCCTTGCGCCCCAAGACGACTTTGCTTGAATAAATTAAAATCAGCCCCCTAGGACTTTATTTATAGGCCACAATCCTTGTTATCCAAGGAATGAGCAAGTTTATCTCTATCTAAATCTATCTATCTATTTTCTAAGATAAATGTTTGATAAATAAAAGAAATAAATATCTAAGGGAAATATTTCTAGAGTGGATAAATATCTTCCATCTTGATAGATCTTCACTTGATGTTGATAGAATTCACGTGACTTTGCTTGTAATTTGCAAGCAAATTGCAAGCATTGTTGATGAATGAGACAAGAAAGACAGATAACGTCAAGGATCAAAGACATAACCATTGTTGATGAATTGTAGGGGAAACTATCTCACCCATAATTATCACAAATTCAACATTATTACTTTTGTTGAGTTCATCTGCTTTGATATTCAATCACTTCTTGATATTGTGCGATTCTGATAGCGATTTGATAAACTCGAAAGGTATTTTCTCTGTGGGATCGACCCCTTACTATTCCAATATACTAGTTACTAGTTTACTAGTTATGTTGTTGGTTTGGGTTACTCTTTTTGGTCTTGTATAAAGGTAACGGCATTCTGCACCACACCAAAAGGCAAATACCTTAGCCTGGCAGGAGGGATTACGCTCACTAAATCTTTCTTATCTTCCATTCCTGTTTACTCTATGGCTTCGGTGATATTGTCGACTGATACGTGTGCAAAAATTGACAAAATTTGCAGGAACTTCATTTGAGGCAGCTGTGAGGAGGAACGTCGCATGCATTTGGTGGGTTGGGATACCGTTTGTAGCCCTAAGGAGCTAGGTGGGTTGGGGGTTCGAGCCATTAAGGACCTTAACGTGGCTACAACTGGGAAATTGATGTGGCAGTTTCTTACTAGCAAGGAAGGTGAAGTCTGGAGTGACATTCTCCGAGCTAAATACACGTAGACACTGGCAGGTGGGGTGGGTGGTACCTCTCACGTGTGGTTGGGTATGCTTCATAGCTATTCGACGGTAGTTGCGGCGGGGGTTCGTGGGATCATTGGTAATGGCGAGCTTGTCCGGTTTTGGTCAGACTTATGGATAGGCGAACATCCTTTGTGGGAGGTCACCAATGTTAATCTGGATGAAAGCACCATGGAAAGGACTGTTAGGTCCTACTAGATAGC
Source organism: Persicaria tinctoria (assembly GCA_037127255.1). Taxonomy (NCBI): domain Eukaryota; kingdom Viridiplantae; phylum Streptophyta; class Magnoliopsida; order Caryophyllales; family Polygonaceae; genus Persicaria; species Persicaria tinctoria. The sequence goes on along the minus strand of JBANSL010000019.1, from coordinate 24,833,367 downwards.
GCAAAGTGGATGGGCTTGGGGAGCCTTCCACAATTTGCTACCGACGAAAGTTCTAATGCGGCTAGCCTCTTTCGGGATTGATGAGACGGATGCTTAGGATGATAGGGCGAGCTAGCGTGCTACTCTGGATGTGGGATATTCCATTAAATCGGCATACGGGGTAGTAGCGAGGTAAGCTTTAATGACTCCCGGGTGTTTATTAAAATTAAGGGGCTAAAGGCGCCATAAAGGGTGAGGTGTTTTACATGGTTGGTGGTATGGGGGGCGATTCTCACGAACGAGGAGAGGGTACGGCATCACCTTGCGGCAAATCCTTGTTATGCGGATTGCCCGGGATGCTCAGAATCTCTTCTCCACCTCTTTCGAGATTATGGAAAGATTAGTGGACTTTGGCATGACGTCCGGGTTCCAGGGGCGTGTGCTGAGTTCTTCGTGGCACCCTTTGCCACTTGGATTCGATCCAACTTGTTAGTGGTAGCTGAGCACGCAGAAGGGGGGGATTGGTCTAGTATGTTCGTGATGGCCTTGTGGTGGATATGGAGGTGGCGGAATGATAGAGTTTTCAATCAGAATGAGTGCACCATCAACCGAGCCTTGTTCATCAAGGCGAAGGCGAGAGAATATATGACGGCTTGGAGGAATGGTAGAGGTGAGAACCTGGCTACGATGAAGCACCGGACGACCATCGTTTGGGAAAAACCTCCAGTCTGCTAGTTGAAGTTGAATCCGGATGGGTCGGTTTTCGGGGAGGGTGTTGCTAGTTCAGAAAGGGTCTTACGTGATGAGGTAGGGCAGTGGGTTGCGGGGTACGTTCGGTGTATCGGCTGCTGCACTGTCCCGACCGCGGAGCTATGGGGCTTGCTCGATGGTCTCCGCTTAGCTTGGGAGTGAGGTCACAAGAAGGTTATGGTTGAGGTCGACTCACAGCTTGTGACAACACTTATCACGAAATGGGTGGATGGTTCTCACCCCCTCTCGAGTCTGGTTCACCAAAGCTAGAGCTTTCTACCACGTGACTGGGAAATCTAGTTACGCCATATCTTTAGGGAAGTGAATTTCGTTGTCGACTCCCGTGCGTCTCGTGCTCTTACTTTCACGTTAGGATTTCATGTAATTTTGGTTCCGCCTTTAGAGGTTGGGATGATTGTTGACGAGATGCTATGAGAAGGGCTACTCCCCATTTATTGCCTGTGTAGCCCTGGACATGTTGGTTTTGCTATCCGATGAGAGCATGCCTCTCACGTTTGCTGACAAAAAAAAAAGATGACTACTGAGGGACACATGTCGACAAAACAAAAGGCAGTCTATATTAAGCATGACAAACCCAATTGTAAAGCACGACAATGCCCATTTGATTCTTCTATATACAAATAAGAAAGAATATAAGCAAATACGTCATTTTTATAATATTTCCAGATCGCGAATAAGACAGAACATAAGTAAAAGCATCGTTTCGTCGAACCCCAATCGGTCGAGACACGATCGAGATCCGAGGAGCTATGATGATGCCATGAATTTAGGGTTAACTATTAAACACGATGATTCAACCAAAAGAAGATTATACAATCTTAATGGATAATCAAATAGGGGTCTCCCGCTATATAAATTAAATCCCAGAAGAAAGTTATATAAGAGGTGAAACCATATCGGAATACGACATATATATGTATAAACTATATCGATTGAAATAAACATTATACATATAACCCAATCAAAGCAAGTAAAGTCCTTCCCACATTGATTAGGAAAGGAAAGCAATATATATTGGCAAAAGCAAGCAACTCTTGATCCTCTCCCACATCGATAGTAAGGACCAAAGCAAGGAGGATACTCCTTCTATAAATAAAGACCAAAAGACAACGTAATAAGGATCGGTTCAGAGTGTTGTGATTGGCTTAGGCTGGTCCCTATCAAGCTTTTTGGTATTTCTCATAGCGGGATTTGCACTGAATTGTGTGCACCAAACCATGGAGAGCCGATAATCGATCGAGGGCGGACCGTACGAACGTCGGACATTTCACCTGGAACTCCACAACAAAATGGAACAGCATGCTCAAATGATGAATAAAACTTTATTAGAAAAAGTGAGATGCATGTTAATTAGTTGTGGCCTTAAAAATACTTTATGGGGTGAAGCTGTATTAACTGTTGCCTATCTTATTAACAGATCTCCTATTATTATTGGCTTTCTCACTCCCCAGTTTAAGTGGACATGTAAGCAACCAAGCTTAGGATACCTCAAGCCTTTTGGATGTGCTTGTTGATAGGAGGATATCGAGTATGAAATATAACAAAATAAATCAAACCAGATTCTGCCCACGCAAATAATTACAAGACCTCCTCCTGATGTAGCAGCGGGAAGTCAGGATCGATCCACGAGGAAGCGTGTCAGCGGATCCTAGGCAGCGATGGAATCTCACGGTCAGAAGTCGACAACAGGTGTTAGATCTCGACTAGGGTTAGTCGATCTAGACTAGGATTGTGGTCGAGGATGGCTCTCTAGTAATGTCGAGGACTCCTCCTCGGCATGGACTCGGACAGGCGCTAGGTGGCTCGTCGATCTCGACAAGGTCTCATCGAGATCGAGTGGAGATGTGCTCGGCGTCTTCGTCCTCGGCTTCTCGATCAGCTCCTCTTCTCATCGACTCCGGGTGTGGCGCTGAGGTGTCGTCGATCTCGACTAGGTCTTGTCGAGATCGAGTTGTGTTCCGGGAGTCGGGTTGGTCTAGCTCAGCTTTCTCGACCAGGCTTTGTCGACCAAGTCTGCCTGGGCTCTCTACTCGAGATCGAGTAAGGTGTACTCGACATAGAGTAGCCCTGGCTTTAGCTCGGTTTGTCCTGGTTCTGTACTCTCGGATTCTGGACTTCTGTAGTTGTTTTCCGAGCTTTTCTGACTTTCCTTAAAATTGATGTAAAGCGTCTCGAATTCTGCAAATTTAAACAGAAACTGGTGTAGATTCCATAATTTGGCAAATAAACATAAACCACATAGATTCTGTACTATCTAACCCCAATGTATGCAATGTATGCAGAAAAAGATATAAAAGTTACTGTAAAACATGACAGATTCAGCTCACAACAAACACCCCATACTTAAGCTTGCTTGTCCTCAAGCAATACCTTTATTTGTCATTCAGGGGAAGAAATCAAAACTCTCAACATATCAGATTCATTCTTATATAACCCAGCAGTCAATTACCATCCTTGAAAAGGTACTAGTGTCACAAATCCATGCATGTGCAATTTAACGAGCAACATCTACTCACAAAAGGAGGGTTATGCAAAAACATTCATAAGTGACAAAGCATTGATAATCAAGAGGACTTCAATTTAAGCTCAAATAAGGAGTAGATCAGTAAAAGGCTAAAAGGTGGGCAGTTTCTGGCAATGTGGTGCTAATGATCCGGGGAAATGAAGTATTTCCAAACTTGATTTTCCACATTCCTTTTCATAAGTTTCATCACCTTTCATAATGCTTTTATCAACAATAATGCTTTTACCTCTCTGACCTCAGCACTGCCTTCTCGCGAGTCGCAAACATGGGAGTCATGAATGGCCCCGGATACTTAGTGCTTTGGACTCCTCACAATGTGTCCCATCTCTCCAAACTATTATCTCAGAGAGCAGGGTCAATCTACCTTTATCTCCTGAGGTGATTGTATTTTCTTTCACTCATTAAATTTTCCATATATTTCAAACAATTTCCTTCCAAACTCCAATAATGATAATAATCACAACACAAACACCATATGATAATCTCCATAATGTAACATTATTCTCAACATAATCCCCAGGTAAGGTAAAGAATGGCAAATGTTTAGATCATGTGGAGCAATATTTGAAATAAGGCATAATATGGCTTTTGTGATGCATAAGCATAGGTAAGGCTAGGATTTCAAACAATGAGCATTATATGGAAATATAAAGTCCTCCATCATCTTATCATGCAACATGTCAAAAGCAACTTCAAATTTTACCTCCTTTCATGGTTTTCATAAAAATATGCACTTCATTATGACTTCCCTTTACTAGGCAATTTCATGCGATATCTCTAATGAATCCAATTTTGCATCGTCGAGTCCAATATAAGCTTCCATGACATTATCCAAAAAAAAAATCCAATGGGGGTCATTTTTCTCAAATTTTGGAAAACATGCATATATAAGCACATAAATCAATAATGAATTCCAAAATAGCCATGTAGCAATTCAAAGAACTAAACTTTTAACATGCACACGTAATGTCAAATAAAGTAAATGTGCATAATGTAAGCCCTTCCCCCACCCCATACTTAAAATTTACAGTGTCCCCACTGTATAAAATCAAATAAAAACAAGAGTAAAGGAAGGAACTCACAAGACAACACATCGAGGAGGCAACTCAGTCTAGGTCGAGTAGATTCCTTGTCGATCTCGAGTAGAGTATACTCGATCTCGAGGAGCTTCGCTTTGCGTCCAGTGGCTTTCTGAAGTCGAGGAGCGTCTGGGCTTGTCGATGTCGAGTTGGCCTACTCGAGATCGAGTAGTGTCTGGGCTGCTCCTCCTTGTCGCCATCGACTTGGCCTTCGTCGATTCTGACTGTTTTTCAGGGACTTCTTATTCCACTTTTCGTGATCCTTTTATGCTTGCCCACCTAAAAGTGTTAGATTGCACACAAAAACAAGACTATCCTCATAAAGTATTTTAAAAGACATAAAACCAAAACCAAAAACCAAAAACCCAAAAAAGTTCAAGAGTCCCAAAATTCATAAAGTTTTATATACATGCTCTAGATTTTAGAGTCGCTAGGCCGACTTCTCCGTTTGCGCTCAAGGACCATTATTGTGGGGCCCGCTCATGCTTGGCCCTTCTCCTGGATCATCTAGGTCCTGATGGTAGTATGCAAGCTCAGCTGACAGGTTGTTGCTTGCATCATCTCCCTTCTCTTTCTTCTTTTTCCTTCCAGCTCTCAGTTTTCGCAGATTCTCTTGCCACGGTGTCTTATCTCCCCTTAAATCATTGATAATTTTCTTTATGGACTGAGGGGGAGTAGGATTCATACATGAACTTGCCTTTTCGGACCCAAAACAGAAATCTTTGGGCTTAGGGCTAGTCGAGATCGAGTACAGCTGGTCGACCTCGAGTACAGGGACCCCATACTTTGGCTCTTGGCAAGTCAGTGGCTCAGCGAAGGTAGTCGAAGTCGACAAAGTCTTGTCGAGATCGAGTAGAGGTCTTGTCGAGATCGAGTTGGTCTTGTCGATCTCAAGTACAGTGTTGGCACCTTCCTCCGCTGTTTGCTTGGTCCCATGGTTGCTGATGCTTTTCACCTCCAGCCATGAAATTTCCTCTTTTGCAGGGCCAAAAGAGAAATCCAAAACCTCATCGCCTATGGTGAAGGTGAGCGATCTATTCTTGACACTTATTTTGGCATCTGCAGTAGCTAAGAATGGTCTACCAAGAATAATAGGGCTAGTAGGATCTTCAGCACAGTCAATGGTAAGGAAATCAGCTGGAACAAAGAATTTACCAACCTGGACAGAGACGTTCTCAACTATACCTGTAGGGATGACTACTGTATTATTTGCCATGTATAGCTTGGCATCCACAGGTTCTATGCATCCTATCTTTACTTTCCGCCAGATTGATAAAGGCATGATGCTCACACTTGCTCCTAAATTGCACAGAGAATCATATTTATATTGTCCAAAACCCACAGTAACAGAAAACTTACCAGGGTCAGGTCTCTTTTCAGGGAAGTGGAGTACTTTGCATTCGCCTGTGATCTCTGAGATGGATCGCTTCTTGCTTAGGATTTGTTGTCAGGAGGAAATCGAGTATGCAAAATAAAATATAAATAAATCAAAGCAAACCAGATTTCGCCCCTTTGCAAATAATTACAAGACCTCCTCCTGATGCAGCAGCGGGAAGTCAGGATCGATCCACGAGGAAGCGTGTCAGCGGATCCTAGGTAGCGGTGTAATCTCACGGACAGAAGTCGACAACGGGGTCCTCGAGCTCGACCAAGGGTTAGTCGACAGAAGCTCGGACAGTCGAACAGGGCACAACAGCTCGGCAACGGTGGTCGATCTCGACAAGGCTCTACTCGAGATCGAGTACGGTCTTGTCGACTTCGGCTTGTCTTGTCGATCTCCTGCACAAATAAGCTACGGCGACTCTGGGTCGAGGATCAGTAGTCGAGATCGACCAGGGCTTGGTCGAGATCGACGAGGGCAGGGAACAAAACGAAATAAAAGAAAGTAAGTAAAAACAAATGCTTTGGGGTTTTGAACTAAACTTTATGTAAAAGAACTTCCAATATTGGGGTTCGCAACAACGATAACCAAACATGCATAAGGTAGAAATCAAACAGATAATCATGTGAATTGCATTAAAGGACTAAGCTTTCGCCTTTTCCAACAATTAGACAACTCTCTCAAGAAACCCTAATTGTTTCTACCAATTTTATGTTTATAATCCAAGTTGTTAGCATGGATCTCCATTAGATGGGAAATAAACACATCAACAAGTAGGAAAATACTCAAAACATGATAAAGGTTGGATCTTTACCTCAATTATGCATGGCTATCGTCGGGCTCACCCCAACCCTAGAAGTGGGTGGACTACTCGCTCTTCATTGCAAACTCAGACATCATCGATTGAAAGAAAACAAATTGCATTAAACTAAATTCCAAGACTTTACAATCCCGGCAATCCAACTCTCGTTGAATGCCAAAACCCTAAAACCTTCGAACTCCCTAAACTGTCTCTGTGGAACTACTTGTCTCTCTCTCTGAAATTGAATGAATAAAACTGAGCCCCATGGGCTTTATTTATAGGCTTCTAATCCTTGCTAATCAAAGATAGAATATCTATATCTATATCTAAATCTAAAATGCTTAAAGATAAATAAAAGCGATAAAGAAATTAAATCTAAATATATCTAAATTCTTTCAAGTGGATAAATCTTCTCCTTCATGATGTAACTTGATAGATTAGGATAGAACCGGCAATCTTCAGGCCCAAGGAATCCCAAGTCGAGTAGGATTCGTCAAGTCGAGTAACGCGGCTCTGGAGGTCTACTCGATCTCGACAAGGGTCTGGTCGATCTCGAGTAGGGTTGACTGGCTCGGTTTCGTCGTCCTGGCTAGCTGGTGCTCGACAGACTCGGACTTGGCTCCTGGCGCTCGTCGATGTCGACAAGGACTCGTCGAAGTCGACAAGGACTTCCCTTTCGCTTCCGCGAGTTGCTTCTTCCGCTGCAGCGGGAGCGTTGATCCGCGGATGCGAGGACCCATTTCCGCTGGAGCGAGTTGGCGAGCTCCCTCGTCTTGGTGCGTCTCGCTGGCAGCGAAGATTTCCGCGGCAGCGAGCGGTCCGCTGCAGCGAGTCGGGTCGCTGGCAGCGAGTGCTGCCAGGTCGTCTTCGTCCTCGGCTTGCCTCCTCTTCTCCTTGTCGACTCCGGGTGTGGTCAGTGGGCTTGTCGATCTCGACCAGGGCTTGTCGAGATCGAGTAGGGTCCCGGAGCTGGGCTCGTCTGGCTCTCGATCAGGCTCTGTCGACAAGGTTGTGCTAGGGCATCTTTGTCGAGATCGAGTAAGCGCTACTCTAGGTCGAGTAGTCTGGTTTCTCGGCTCGATTCGACTGGTTCTGTTGCTGCTTTGACCTTGGACTTCTGTAGCTGTTTTCCGAGTTTTTCCGACCTTCCTTAGAGTTTCTGTAAAATGTCTCGAATTCTGCGAATTTAAACAGAAACTGGTGTAGATTCCATAATTTGGCAAATAAACATAAACTACATAGGTTCTGTACTATCTAAGCCCAAATGAATGCAATGTATGCAGAAATCGATATAAAAGTTACTGTAAAACATGGCAGATTCAGCTCACAACAAACACCCCATACTTAAGCTTGCTTGTCCTCAAGCAATACTTTTATTTGTCATTCAGGGGAAGAAATCAAAACTCTCAACATATCAGATTCATTCTTATATAACCCAGCGGTCAATTACCATCCTCGAAAAGGTACTAATGTCACAGATTCATGCATGTGCAAATATGTAAAAGCAACATCTACTCATAAAAAGGAGGGTTATGCAAAACATAATTCATTCGTGACAAAGCATTGATAATCAAGAAGACTTTAATTTAAGCTCATGAAGGAGTAGATTGGTAAAAGGCAAAAGGTGGGCAATTTTTGGCAATGTGGTGCTAATGATCCGGGGAAATAGAGTACTTTCCAAACTGAATTTCCACATTCCTTCTCCATTTGATTCATCACCTTTCATAATGCTTTTCTCAATAATAATGTTTTTACCTCTCTAACCTCAGCACTGCCTTCTCGCGAGTCGCAAACATGGGTGTCATGAATGGCCCCGGATACTTAGTGCTTTGGACTCCTCACAATGTGTCCCATCTCTCCAAACTATTATCTTAGAGAGCAGGGTCAATCCACCTTTATCTCCTGAGGTGATTGGATTTTCTTTCACTCATTAAATTTTCCATATATTTTAAACAATTTTCTGCCAAACTCCAATAATGATAAACACAACATCCATATAACAATCTCCATAATGTAACATCATTCTCAACATAATCCCCGGATAAGGTAAAGAATGGAAAATATTTTAGATCATGTGGAGCAATAATTGAAATAAGGCATATTATGGCTTTGTGATGCGTAAGCATAGGTAAGGCTAGGATTTGAAACAATGAGCATTATATGGAAATATAAAGTCCTCCATCATCTTATCATGCAACATGTCAAAAGCAACTTCAAATTTTACCTCCTTTTATGGTTTTCACAAAATAATGCATTTCATCATGACTTCCCTTTACTAGGCAATTTCGTGCTATATCTCTAATGAATCAATTTTGCATCGTCGAGTTCAATTAACTTCCATGACATTATTCAAAAATGTTCAATGGGGGTCATTTTTCAAACTTTTGGAAATTATGCATATAAGCACATAAATAGATAATGCATTCCAAAATAGCCATGTAGCAATTCTAAGAAATAATGCACAAGTAGTGTCAAATAAATCAAATATGCATAATGTAAGCCCTTCCCCTACCCCATACTTAAAATTTACAGTGTCCCCACTATATAAAATCAAATAAAAACAAGAGTAAAGGAAGGAACTCACAGGATCATGTCAACGAGGACAAAACTGGGCATGTCGAGTAGAGGTTGCATGTCGATCTCGAGTACGGTGTACTCGATCTCGAGTAGGCTCGTCTGCGTCTGGTGGATTTCGAAGTCGAGGAGCTCTGATGCTTGTCGATGTCGAGTTGGCCTACTCGAGATCGAGTATTGTCTAGGCTGCTCCTCCTTGTCGCCGTCGACTTGGCCTTCGTCGATTTTGACTGTTTTTTAGGGACTTCTTATTCCACTTTTCCCGATCCTTTTATGCTTGCCAACCAAAAGTGTTAGATTCCACAAAAACGAGACTATCCATATGAAATATTCTAAAAGACATAAAACCAAAAAACAAAAAACAAAAACAAAAACTTAAAAAGAATCAAAAGAATTCATAAAGTTTATATACACGCTCTAGATTTTATAGTCGCTAGGCCGACTTTACCGTTTAGGCTCAAGGACCATTATTGTGGGGCCCGCTCATGCTTGGCCCTTCTCCTGGATCATCTAGGTCCTGATGGTAGTATGCAAGTTCAGCTGTCAGGTTGTTGCTTGCATCATCTCCCTTCTCTTTCTTCTTTTTCTTTGTAGCCCTTAGTTTCTGCAAATTCTCTCGCCAAGGTGTTTTATTTCCTCTTAAATCATTAAAAACTTTATTTATGGACTGAGGGGGAGTAGAATTCATACCTGAACTTACCTGTTCGGACCCAAAACAGAAATTTTTGGGCTTGGGTCTACTCGATGTCGAGTACTGCTGGTCGAGATCGAGTACAGGGACCCCATACTTAGCCTCCTGGCAAGTTTCTGGCTCAGCAGTGGTGGTCGAGGTCGACAAAGGTTTGTCGAAGTCGAGTAAAGCGCTTGTCGAGGTCGTGTAGGGCTTGTCGACCTCGGGTACAGCGTCAGCACCTTCCCCCGCTGTTTGCTTGGTCCCGTGGTTGCTGATGCTTTTCACCTCCAGCCAAGAAATCTCCTTTTTTGCAGGGCCGAAAGAGAAATCCAAAACCTCATCGCATATGGTGAAGGTGAGCGAGCGATTCTTAACACTAATCCTGGCATCTGCAGTAGCTAAGAATGGTCTACCAAGGATAATAGGGCTAGTAGGATCTTCAGCACAATCAATAATAAGGAAATCAGCTGGAACAAAGAATTTACCAACCTGGACTGGGACGTTCTCAACTATACCTGTAGGGATGACCACAGTATTGTTTGCCATGTATAATTTACAATCCACAGGTTCTATACATCCTATTTTTACTTTCCGCCAGATTGATAGAGGCATGATGCTCACACTTGCTCCTAAATCGCATAGAGAATCATATTTATATTGTCCAAAACCCACAGTAACAGAAAACTTACCAGGGTCAGGCATCTTTTCAGGGAAGTGGAGTACTTTGCATTCGCCTGCGATCTCTGAGATGGATCGCTTCTTGCTCAGGATTTCCTTCAGAAACTTGACATATCCAGGCATCTCTTGCAGGGCTTTTGTAAAAGGAATAGAAAAGTTTAGTTCTTGCAGAATATTAAAAAATCCGTTGAATCTACCAGCAGTGGGATCTTTAAGAGTTTTAGAAGGGAAAGGAAGTGGCTTTTTCTGTTTCGGAGCCAGATTAGCTGTCGGAGATACTGCAGATTCGTCGATCTTGGATTGTTGCTCCTCGACCTCGACCAGAGGCTTGTCGACATCGACTAGGGGCTTGTCGACCTCGAGTTGGGTTGTCGACCTTGGGTTGCTGGTCTGCGCAGCGGAATCCGGGCTCAGCTTCTGGTCTTGGTCGAGTAGAGGCTTGTCGACATCGAGTACGGGCTCCTCGAGATCGACCAGGTTCTGCTCTGTCTCGAGTTGCTGCTCTGCCTTGCTTTGCTGTTTCTCGACCTCTGGCTCGTGTAGTTGATGCCCACTCCTGAGTTTGATAGCTGCGACATGTCCGGTTTTCCCCTTGGGATTCGGTTCTGTTTGCCCATGGAGTTGTCCGGACGGTCGTGGGATTTGTGCAGCGATTTGACCCATCTGCGTCTCTATTCCCCTTTTCCAGATGTCCAATTCCCCAAACTTTGTAGTGATATTCTGGAATTGGTTGTTGATGGTGCCCTGATTCCGACGCATCTCCTCAAGGATTAGCTGCAGATCATCCTTCTTTTGATCCCTCTCTGGATGTCCTGGAGCTCTGTAGGGTAGGGGATTCCTATGAGGACCTTGGTTCCATTGTGGTTGATAGAACCTTTGATCTCCCATGTGTCGATTTGGACCCCCAGCATAGGCTGCCTCCTCATGTGTTTCTGCCATCCTGACTTGCTCAGTGTGTGGGCACTCAGTAGTGGTGTGCCGTTGTGATCCGCATTCGATGCAAGGCTGATTGACAGATAGATATTTGACTTGCTTGAGGAGCTTGCGATTCTGGTCTTTGTAGAACTGCTCCCTGACATCTGGGTCAATCTCCTTTGCTGGCTCATAGAGTGGCATTGATGGTGCTGGCCTGGCGTAGGAGTTCTCCTCATATTTTGTAGGAGCCCCATATTTGTTGTCGTAGTTAGTGAGCTTTTCTAGCACACCCCATACGTCGCTTGGTGGCATCGTCAAATACTCATAGCGAGTATAATGGTTGATCCTATCCTTCGTGATCTGATCCAGAGAGTTGAAGAAGATCTCCTGGATGACGTAGGGTGGCTGTCCATGAGTAGGGCAAGATCGCAGCAGTTCCTTGCAGCGTTCCCATGCCCTTGCCAGCGGTTCCCCTTTCTTTTGTCTGAAGGCGGTGATTTTCTGACGGAGAAGTGCTGTTTTGGCGGGTGGGAAGTATTTGTTCAGGAACTCTTGCTCTACTTGGGCCCAGGTGGTGAGAGATCTCGGCTTCAGCCCTTCAAGCCATTTCAGTGCAGGTCCAGCGAGCGACCAGCGAAAAGATTTCATCTTGACATATTCCAGAGTTGTACCTTCTGCAAGAGTACGACACATATCATGAAAGTTAGTAATATGTTCAAGAGGGCACTCATTAAATTTGCCATTAAAAGCATTATTTTTAAGCTCTATCAAAAATTGAGTGCGAATTTCAAAAGAGTTTTCAGGGATTAGAATCGCCGATTCAGGCACGACGAGAGTTGGATGCATATAATCCTCAGCAGTGGTTGGATATTGGGCCAGCTCAGCTTCTGCTTGCCTTGCACGCTCAGCTTGCTGTTCCCTGGCTGCTCTCTCAGTGGCGAGAGCAGCATCTTTGGCGGCTATTTCCCTTGTAAGCCTTTCGATCATTTGCTCTTGTGTTTCAGCGGCCGCCATTATCCTTTTGAGTTTAGAGTGGATGTGTAGGTAGCGCTCTGGTTCGTCTAAGGCGTCAAACTCAGGTGTTTGACCAGAACGACGCATACACCTGCGAATTCACTCAAAGAAATAGTGAGAACTGACTACCTAAGGCGCGAATGATAGCTTCCCAAGGTCAGGTCTCTTTTCAAGGAAGTGGAGTACTTTGCATTCGCCTGTGATCTCTGAGATGGATCGCTTCTTGCTTAGGATTTGTTGTCAGGAGGAAATCGAGTATGCAAAATAAAATATAAATTAATCAAAGCAAACCAGATTTCGCCCCTTTGCAAATAATTACAAGACCTCCTCCTGATGCAGCAGCGGGAAGTCAGGATCGATCCACGAGGAAGCGTGTCAGCGGATCCTAGGTAGCGGTGTAATCTCACGGACAGAAGTCGACAACGGGGTCCTCGAGCTCGACCAAGGGTTAGTCGACAGAAGCTCGGACAGTCGAATAGGGCACAACAGCTCGGCAACGGTGGTCGATCTCGACAAGGCTCTACTCGAGATTGAGTACGGTCTTGTCAACTTCGGCTGGTCTTGTCGATCTCCTGCACAAATAAGCTACGGCGACTCTGGGTCGAGGATCAGTAGTCGAGATCGACCAGGGCTTGGTCGAGATCGACGAGGGCAGGGAACAAAACGAAATAAAAGAAAGTAAGTAAAAACAAATGCTTTGGGGTTTTGAACTAAACTTTATGTAAAAGAACTTCCAAGATTGGGGTTTGCAACAACGATAACCAAACATGCATAAGGTAGAAATCAAACAGATAATCATGTGAATTGCATTAAAGGACTAAGCTTTTGCCTTTTCCAACAATTAGACAACTCTCTCAAGAAACCCTAATTGTCTCTACCAATTTTATGTTTATAATCCAAGTTGTTAGCATGGATCTCCATTAGATGGGCAATAAACACATCAACAAGTAGGAAAATACTCAAAACATGATAAAGGTTGGATCTTTACCTCAATTATGCATGGCTATCGTCGGGCTCACCCCAACCCTAGAAGTGGGTGGACTACTCGCTCTTCATTGCAAACTCAGACATCATCGATTGAAAGAAAACAAATTGCATTAAACTAAATTCCAAGACTTTACAATCCCGGCAATCCAACTCTCGTTGAATGCCAAAACCCTAAAACCTTCGAACTCCCTAAACTGTCTCTGTGGAACTACTTGTCTCTCTCTCTGAAATTGAATGAATAAAACTGAGCCCCATGGGCTTTATTTATAGGCTTCTAATCCTTGCTAATCAAAGATAGAATATCTATATCTATATCTAAATCTAAAATGCTTAAAGATAAATAAAAGCGATAAAGAAATTAAATCTAAATATATCTAAATTCTTTCAAGTGGATAAATCTTCTCCTTCATGATGTAACTTGATAGATTAGGATAGAACCGGCAATCTTCAGGCCCAAGGAATCCCAAGTCGAGTAGGATTCGTCAAGTCGAGTAACGCGGCTCTGGAGGTCTACTCGATCTCGACAAGGGTCTGGTCGATCTCGAGTAGGGTTGACTGGCTCGGTTTCGTCGTCCTGGCTAGCTGGTGCTCGATAGACTCGGACTTGGCTCCTGGCGCTCGTCGATCTCGACAAGGACTCGTCGAAGTCGACAAGGACTTCCCTTCCGCTGCCGCGAGTTGCTTCTTCCGCTGCAGCGGGAGCGTTGATCCGCGGATGCGAGGACCCATTTCCGCTGGAGCGAGTTGGCGAGCTCCCTCGTCTTGGTGCGTCTCGCTGGCAGCGAAGATTTCCGAGGCAGCGAGCGGTCCGCTGCAGCGAGTCGGGTCGCTGGCAGCGAGTGCTGCCAGGTCGTCTTCGTCCTCGGCTTGCCTCCTCTTCTCCTTGTCGACTCCGGGTGTGGTCAGTGGGCTTGTCGATCTCGACCAGGGCTTGTCGAGATCGAGTAGGGTCCCGGAGCTGGGCTCGTCTGGCTCTCGATCAGGCTCTGTCGACAAGGTTGTGCTAGGGCATCTTTGTCGAGATCGAGTAAGGGCTACTCTAGGTCGAGTAGTCTGGTTTCTCGGCTCGATTTGACTGGTTCTGTTGCTGCTTTGACCTTGGACTTCTGTAGCTGTTTTCCGAGTTTTTCCGACCTTCCTTAGAGTTTCCGTAAAATGTCTCGAATTCTGCGAATTTAAACAGAAACTGGTGTAGATTCCATAATTTGGCAAATAAACATAAACTACATAGGTTCTGTACTATCTAAGCCCAAATGAATGCAATGTATGCAGAAATCGATATAAAAGTTACTGTAAAACATGGCAGATTCAGCTCACAACAGGATTTCCTTCAGAAATTTGACATATCTAGGCATCTCTTGCAGGGCTTCTGTAAAAGGAATAGAAACATTCAGTTCTTGCAGCATATTAACAAATCTGGTAAACCTACCTGCAGTGGGATCTTTCTGTGCTTTTGAAGAGAAAGGCAGTGGCTTTTTAGTTTCGGAGCCTGATGTTGTTAGGAGGAAATCGCGACTTGCAAATAATAAAATAGAAATAAATCACAGCAAACCAGATTCCGTCCCTTGCAAATAATTGTAAGACCTCCTCCTGATGCAGCAGCGGGAAGTCAGGATCGATCCACGAGGAAGCGTGTCAGCGGATCCTAGGGAGCGAAGAAATCTCACGGTCGGAAGTCGACAACAGGGTCCTCGATCTGGACTAGGGTAGTCGACAGAAGATCGGACAGTCGAACACAGCGCTGCAGCTAGCACAGGCAGAGGCTTGTCGATGTCGATGAGGGGCTACTCGATGTCGAGTAGAGTCTTGGTTGACTTCGCTTCGTCTCGTCGAGTACCTGCACAAGTAAGCTACAGCGATGCTAGATCGAAGATCAGTAACTCGAGGTCGACCAGGCTTGGTCGAGATCGAGTAGTCAGAGAATTAAAACGAAACAAAGAAATAAAGACAAGTGCTTTGGGACTTTCGAAATAAACTGTATGTAAAAGGACTTCCAAGATTGGGGTTTGCAACAACGATAATCAAGCATGCATAAGGCAGAACCAAACAAATTATCATGTAAATCGCATCAAAGGACTAAGCTTTCGCCTTTTCCAACAATTAGACAACTCTTTCAAGAAACCCTAATTGTCTCTACCGATTTTATGTTTATAATCCAAGGTGTTAGCATGGATCTCCATTAGACGGGTAATAAACACATAAACAAGTAGGAAAATGCTCAAAACATGATAAAGGTCGGATCTTTACCTCAAACACGCATGGCTATCGTTGGGCTCGCCCCAACCCTAAAAGTGGGTGGACTACTCACGCCTCATCGCAAACTCAGACATTGATTGGAAAAAAACAACAACTTGCATTAACTAAATTCAAAGCCTTTACAATCCTGGCAATCAACTCTCGTAAACTGCCAAAACCTTAAAACCTCTGAACCCCCTAAACCGTCTCTGTGGAACTACCTCTCTCACTCTGAAATTGAATTTTGAATAAAACTGAGCCCCATGGGCTTTATTTATAGCCTTCTATTCCTTGCTAATCAAGGATAGAATATCTATATCTATATCTAAAACTATATCTAAAATGCTTAACGATAAATAAAAGCGATAAAGAAATTAAATCTAAAAGGGAAATAATATCTAAATTGTCTCAAGTGGATAAAACTCTCTTCTTCATGATATATGTAGATAATTCGGATAGACTAGGCTATCCAAGGACTCCAACTCCGAGTAGGATTGCATCAATGCGTCACGCGGCTTTCGGAAATCTTCGTCGATCTCGAGTACGACGTACTCGATGTCGAGTAGAAAAGTCGTCGACTGAGCTAGCTTGTCGTCTCGGCTAGCAGGTCCTCGACGTGGCTCGGTCATGGCTCCTGGCCCTAGTCGACATCGACGAGAGCTCCTCGATCTCTACGAGGGTTCTTCCTTTCCGCTTCCGCGAGTTGCTTCTTCCGCTGTAGCGAGGTCGCCGTGGTGCATCCCGCTGGCAGCGAAGATTTCCGCGGCAGGGCTTCTGTAAAAGGAATAGAAACATTTGACATACCCAGGCATCTCTTGCAGGGCTTCTATAAAAGGAATAGAAACATTTAGTTCTTGCAGCACATTAACAAATCTGGTAAACCTACCTGCAGTGGGATCTTTCTGTGCTTTTGAAGGGAAAGGCAGTGGCTTTTTCAGTTTCGGAGCCTGATTAGCTGTCGGAGGTGCTGCAGCGTCGTCGACATCGGCCAGACGCTGCTCGTCGATCTCGACAACGGGCTCGTCGACATCGAGTACAGTGGTCGACCTGGAGTTGCTGGTCTGCACAGCGGAGTCCGAGCTCAGCTTCTGGTCTTTGTCGAGTAGCGGCTCATCGATGTCGAGTACACCTTCCTCGAGATCGAGTTGGTTGTGCTCTATGTCGAGTTGCTGCTCTACCTTGCTTTGCTGTTTTCCGACCTCTGGCTCGTGTAATTGATGTCCACTCCTGAGTTTGATAGCTGCGACGTGTCCGGTTTTCCCCTTAGGATTTGGTTCAGTTTGCCCAGGGAGTTGTCCGGACTGTCGTGGGATCTGTGCAGCGATCTGACCCATCTGCATCTCTATTCCCCTTTTCCAGATGTCCAATTCCCCAAACTTTGTAGTGATATTCTGGAATTGGTTGTTGATGGTGCCCTGATTCCGACGCATCTCTTCAAGGATCAGCTGCATATCATCCTTCTTTTGATCCCTTTCTGGATGTCCTGGAGCTCTGTAGGGTGGGGGATTCCTAGGGGGGCCTTGGTTCCACTGTGGTTGGTAGGATCGTTGGTCTCCCATGTAGCGATTTGGACCCCCAACGTAGGCTGCCTACTCATGTGTTTCTGCCATCCTGACTTGCTCGGTGTGTGGGCACTCAGTAGTGGTGTGCCTCTCTGATCCGCATTCAATGCAAGGCTGGTTGACAGATAGATATTTGACTTGCTTTAGGAGCTTGCGATTCTGGTCTCTGTAGAACTGCTCTCTGACATCTGGGTCAATCTCCTTTGCTGGCTCATATAGTGGCATTGATGGTGCTGGCCTGGCGTAAGAGTTCTCCTCATAGTTTGTAGGAGCCCCATATTTGTTGTCGTAGTTAGTGAGCTTTTCTAGCACACCCCATGCGTCGCTTGGTGGCATCGTCAGATACTCATAGCGAGTATAATGGTTGATCCTATCCTTAGTGATTTGGTCCAAAGAGTTGAAGAGATCTCCTGGATGACGTAGGGTGGCTGTCCATGAGTAGGGCAAGATCGCAGTAGTTCTTTGTAGCGTTCCCATGCCTTTGCCAGCGGTTCCCCTTGCTTCTGTTTGAAGGCGGTGATTTTCTGACGGAGAAGTGCTGTTTTGGCGGGTGGGAAGTATTTGTTCAGGAACTCTTGTTCTACTTGGGCCCAGGTGGTGAGAGATCTCGGCTTCAGCCCTTCAAGCCATTTCAGTGCAGGTCCAACGAGCGACCAGCGAAAAGATTTCATCTTGACATATTCCAGAGTTGTACCTTCTGCAAGAGTACGACACATATCATGAAAGTTAGTAATATGTTCAAGAGAGCACTCATTAAATTTGCCATAAAAAGCATTATTTTTAAGCTCTATCAAAAATTGAGTGCGAATTTCAAAAGAGTTATCAGGGATTAGAATCGCCGATTCAGGCACGACGAGAGCTGGGTGCATATAATCCTCCCCAGTAGTTGGATATTGGGCAAGCTCAGCTTCTGCTTGCTCCCTTGCTGCTTTCTCAGTGGCGATAGCAGCATCTTTAGCGGCTAGTTCCCTTGTAAGCCTTTCGATCAGTTGCTCTTGTGTTTCAGCGGCCGCCATGATCCTTTTGAGTTTAGAGTGGATGTGTAGGTAACGCTCTGGTTCGTCTAAGCCGTCAAACTCAGGTGGTAGACCAGAACGGCGCATACACCTGTATAATAACTCAAAGCAGATGTGAGATTTAACTACCTAAGGCGCGAATGATAGCCTCCCCGGCAACGGCGCCAATTTGTTGTTAGGAGGAAATCGCGACTTGCAAATAATAAAATAAAAATAAATCACAGCAAACCAGATTCCGTCCCTTGCAAATAATTACAAGACCTCCTCCTGATGCAGCAGCGGGAAGTCAGGATCGATCCACGAGGAAGCGTGTCAGCGGATCCTAGGCAGCGAAGAAATCTCACGGTCGGAAGTCGACAACAGGGTCCTCGATCTCGACTAGGGTAGTCGACAGAAGATCGGACAGTCGAACACAGCGTAGCAGCTAGCACAGGCAGAGGCTTGTCGATGTCGATGAGGGGCTACTCGATGTCGAGTAGAGTCTTGGTCGACTTCGCTTCGTCTCGTCGAGTACCTGCACAAGTAAGCTACAGCGATGCTAGATCGAAGATCAGTAACTCGAGGTCGACCAGGCTTGGTCGAGATCGAGTAATCAGAGAATTAAAACGAAACAAATTAATAAAGACAAGTGCTTTGGGACTTTCGAAATAAACTGTATGTAAAAAGGACTTCCAAGATTGGGGTTTGCAACAACGATAATCAAGCATGCATAAGGTAGAACCAAACAAATTATCATGTAAATCGCATCAAAAGACTAAGCTTTCGCATTTTCCAACAATTAGACAACTCTTTCAAGAAACCCTAATTGTCTCTACCGATTTTATGTTTATAATCTAAGCTGTTAGCATGGATCTCCATTAGACGGGTAATAGACACATAAACAAGTAGGAAAATGCTCAAAACATGATAAAGGTCGGATCTTTACCTCAAACACGCATGGCTATCGTTGGGCTCGCCCCAACCCTAGAAGTGGGTGGACTACTCACGCCTCATCGCAAACTCAGACATTGATTGGAAAGAAACAACAACTTGCATTAACTAAATTCAAAGCCTTTACAATCCTGGCAATCAACTCTCATAAACTGCCAAAACCTTAAAACCTCTGAACCCCCTAAACCGTCTCTGTGGAACTACCTCTCTCACTCTGAAATTGAATTTTGAATAAAACTGAGCCTCATGGGCTTTATTTATAGCCTTCTATTCCTTGCTAATCAAGGATAGAATATCTATATCTATATCTAAAACTATATCTAAAATGCTTAACGATAAATAAAAGCGATAAAGAAATTAAATCTAAACGGGAAATAATATCTAAATTGTCTCAAGTGGATAAAACTCTCTTCTTCATGATATATGTAGATAATTCGGATAGACTAGGCTATCCTCGGCTCCAAGGACTCCAACTCCGAGTAGGATTGCATCAATGCGTCACGCGGCTTTCGGAAATCTTCGTCGATCTCGAGTACGACGTACTCGATGTCGAGTAGAAAAGTCGTCGACTGAGTTGGCTTGTCGTCTCGGCTAGCAGGTCCTCGATGTGGCTCGGTCATGGCTCCTTGCCCTAGTCGACATCGACGAGAGCTCCTCGATCTCGACAAGGGTTCTTCCTTTCCGCTTCCGCGAGTTGCTTCTTCCGCTGCAGCGAGGTCGCCGTGGTGCATCCCGCTGGCAGCAAAGATTTCCGCGGCAGCGAACGGTCGTCTTCGTCCTCGGCTTGCCTCCTCTCCTCGTCGACTCCGGATGTGCGCTAAGGCGTCGTCGATCTCGACTAGGGCTTGTCGAGATCGAGTAGGGCTCCGGAGCTGAGTTGGTCTGGCTCCTAGTCGACAAGGCCTGTGCTCGGACATGCTCGTCTAGATCGAGTAAGGCCTACTCGAGATCGAGTAGCCTGGGCTCTCGTCTTGATTCGACTGGTTCCGCTGCTTCTTTGACCTTGGACTTTTGTAGTGGGCTTCCGAGCTTTTCTGACCTTCCTTAGAGTTGCTGTAAAATGTCTCGAATTCTGCGAATTTAAACAGAAACTGGTGTAGATTCCAAAATTTGGCAAATAAACATAAACTACATAGATTCCGTACTAGCTAACCCAAATGTATGCAAAGTATGCAAAAAACGATATTAAAGTTACTGTAAAATATGGCAAATTCAGCTCATAACACCTGATCAGCTGTCGGAGGTGCTGCAGAGTCGTCGACGTCGGCCAGATGCTGCTCCTCGACATCGAGTAGGGTGGTCGACCTGGAGTTGCTGGTCTGCGCAGCGGAGTCCGAGCTCAGCTTCTGGTCTGTGTCGAGTAGCGGCTTGTCGATATCGAGTGCACCCTCCTCGAGATCGAGTTGGCTGCGCTCTGTTTCGAGTTGCTGCTCTGCCTTGCTTTGCTATTTTCCGACCTCTGGCTCGTGTAATTGATGTCCACTCCTGAGTTTGATAGCTACGACGTGTCTGGTCTTCCCCATAGGATTTGGTTCTGTTTGCCCAGGGAGTTGTCCGGACGGCCGTGGGATCTGTGCAGCGATTTGACCCATCTGCGTTTCTATTCCCCTTTTCCAGATGTCCAATTCTCCAAATTTTTTAGTGATGTTCTGGAATTGGTTGTTGATGGTGCCCTGATTCCGACACATCTCCTCAAGGATCAGCTGTAGATCATCCTTCTTTTGATCCCTTTCTGGATGTCCTGGAGCTCTGTAGGGTGGGGGATTCCTAAGAGGACCTTGGTTCCACTTTGGTTGGTAGTACCATTGGTCTTCCATGTAGCGATTTGGACCCCCAGCGTAGGCTGCCTCTTCATGTGTTTCTGCCATCCTGACTTGCTTAGTGTGTGGGCACTCAGTAGTGGTGTGCCGCTGTGATCCGCATTCGATGCAAGGCTGATTGACAGATAGATATTTGACTTGCTTGAGGAGCTTGCGATTTTGGTCTCTGTAGAACTGCTCCCTGACATCTGGGTCAATCTCCTTTGCTGGCTCATAGAGTGGCATTGATGGTGCTGGCCTGGCGTAGGAGTTCTCCTCATAGTTTGTAGGAGCCCCATATTTGTTGTCGTAGTTAGTGAGCTTTTCTAGCACACCCCATGCGTCGCTTAGTGGCATCGTCAGATACTCATAGCGAGTATAATGGTTGATTCTGTCCTTAGTGATTTGATCAAGAGAGTTGAAGAAGATCTCCTGAATGACGTAGGGTGGCTGTCCATGAGTAGGGCAAGATCGCAGCAGTTCTTTGTAGCGTTCCCATGCCTTTGCCAGCGGTTCCCCTTGCTTCTGTTTGAAGGCGGTGATTTTCTAACGGAGAAGTGTTGTTTTGGCGGGTGGGAAGTATTTGTTCAGAAACTCTTGCTCTACTTGGGCCCAGGTGGTGAGAGATCTCGGCTTCAGCCCTTCAAGCCACTTCAGTGCAGGTCCAGCGAGAGACCAGCGAAAATATTTCATCTTGACATATTCCAGAGTTGTACTTTCAGCAAGAGTACGACACATGTCATGAAAATTAGTAATATGTTCAAGAGGACACTCATTAAATTTGCCATAAAAAGCATTATTTTTAAGCTCTATCAAAAACTGAGTGCGAATTTCAAAAGAGTTTTCAGGGATTAGAATCGCCGATTCACGCACGACGAGAGCTGGATGCATATAATCCTCTGCAGTAGTTGGATATTGGGCAAGCTCAGCTTCTGCTTGCTCCCTTGCTGCTTTCTCAGTGGCGATAGCAGCATCTTTAGTGGCTAGTTCCCTTGTAAGCCTTTCGATCAGTTGCTCTTGTGTTTCAGCGGCCGCCATGATCCTTTTGAGTTTATAGTGGATGTGTAGGTAACGCTCCAGTTCGTCTAAGCTATCAAACTCAGATGGTAGACCAGAACGACGTATACACCTGCGAAGTAACTCAAAAGAAACGTGAGATTTAACTACCTAAAGCGCGAATGATTGCTTCCCCGGCAACGGCGCCAATTTGTTGATAGGAGGATATCGAGTATGAAATATAACAAAATAAATCAAACCAGATTCTGCCCACGCAAATAATTACAAGACCTCCTCCTGATGTAGCAGCGGGAAGTCAGGATCGATCCACGAGAAAGCGTGTCAGCGGATCCTAGGCAGCGATGGAATCTCACGGTCAAAAGTCGACAACAGGTGCTAGATCTCGACTAGGGTTAGTCGATCTCAACTAGGATTGTGGTCGAGGATGGCTCTCTGGTAATGTCGAGGACTTCTCCTTGGCATGGACTCGGACAGGCGCTAGGTGGCTCGTCGATCTCGACAAGGTCTCATCGAGATCGAGTGGAGATGTGCTCGGCGTCTTCGTCCTCGGCTTCTCGATCAGCTCCTCTTCTCATCGACTCCGGGTGTGGCGCTGAGGTGTCGTCGATCTCGACTAGGTCTTGTCGAGATCGAGTTGTGTTCCGGGAGTCGGGTTGGTCTGGCTCAGCTTTCTCGACCAGGCTTTGTCGACCAATTCTGCCTAGGCTCTCTAGTCGAGATCGAGTAAGGTGTACTCGACATAGAGTAGCCTTGACTTTAGCTCAGTTTGTCCTGGTTCTGTACTCTCGGATTCTGGACTTCTGTAGTTGTTTTCCGAGCTTTTCTGACTTTCCTTAAAATTGATGTAAAGCGTCTCGAATTCTGCGAATTTAAACAGAAACTGATGTAGATTCCATAATTTGGCAAATAAACATAAACCACATAGATTCTGTACTATCTAACCCAAATGTATGCAATGTATGCAAAAAACGATATAAAATTTACTGTAAAACATGACAGATTCAGCTCACAACAGTGCTGCATACCCACACACCAGTGATGGGAAGCTGCATCTAAGGGTTTTGAAGGGCATCTTTCTGGGTTACCCTGATGGAGTGAAGGGGTTTAGGGTACTGTTGTTGCAACCTCGACCTTACAAAGTCATAACAACTAGGAATTTGAGATTTAATGAGATAGATTTTCCTTTAAAAAACAAAGAGGCATGGCGGTGATGGGGCTGACAGGGGGGTTTTCCCTATTGTCTCATTCCACTTTTTCTTCTTTCCCTCCGTCTAGTGAAAAATAACCCTATTAATCAACAAGGATATGTCGTCATAACTTCATAAGTATACTACCCAATGCAAGACATCTGAGGCGTTACAAAGTGCATCGCGATGAATACACTTGGCCAGGCCGTAACCAAACTCACTACCCTAAGTGTAGCAATCAGCGAACATCGCAATCAGGGTCCTAGTGTTTATAAGCGTAAACCTCATAACAAATAGGGCCCGCAAAAACCTCGTGGCTCCTTAGGGCAAAGATGAGCAGCTCGCTGGCCTATCACCTCTCCACTAACAAAGCCACGTGTAGACCCCCGACCCTTTGGCATGAGGGCATGCGTTACACGTGTCTCTTGTCAGTCCACGAGGTCGCCAGCCAGCTGCTCGCTTAGCCCCCCTATAAATACCCCCCTTGAACCTCCAGGAAAGGATCCGATTCAAGAGAGAAGAAGAAGAGTTATGTATATCTCCCGGGCTTAAAACCATTGGAGTCGAGTTCTTAAGGTCTTTGATCAGAGAAGAATGTATCTGGAATAAGAACATCTTAAGTATTTCCTCTACAGACGATAAACAATAATTACCTCCTCGCGAGCCAAAAGCTTCATCACAACTACTTGGACCAATAGCACATAAGCTGATCATCACCCATCCTGATTAGGCTTGCAGGTAATAAAGGACATTTGTCGTCACCTTGAGATAATAAGTATAGGTGAAATTCCATGATCACGTCAGCCCTAAACTTAATTTAATTGGTACATTAAGGTATAACACTTTAAAACATATACTCTATACTTATATCCTAGCAATATTAGAAGTGTGGGTTTTTTAGGCGCATATGCTCATATATGTCCCACAAATATAAGTATATAGAGTATATAGTATATATGAACATTATGTATGTATGTGTGTATTGTATGCTCGATTGAATCTGGTTGGGCTTGGCCCAAACAGAAGCCCACATCACATCTGCTTGTTTAAACCTGTCTCAGCTGACTCTCTTGTGAGACCGGTGGTGGAATGCTGCGTTTTAACTTAATGAGCTCTCCTCTATATAAAGGGAGCTAGGGTTCGGGTTTGGCACTTCAATACTTAGTCTTCAGGTAATCCAAAGAGAAAGAGAGAGAGAGGAAAGCCAAGCGATGCTAGGGTTTCTGAGATCCCAGCTTCGGGGAAGCTTCTGGTGGCTGATCTTGAGCGCATCTCCATCGAAGACTCTAGATCTACCACTTAGGAAGAAGAAGAAGGTGAACCATCAACAATTCTAGCGAAAATCTTCTTCTCTTGTTCACTTCGATGATGATTTGACTCCGATCTTCAGATCTAGGTTGTATTCTTCCTTATTTGCTTCATTCTTTCTTCTTTTACACATTTATGTTCTATATTATCTATGTTCTTGCATGTATTTGCCTTACCTTTGAGTTTAGGGAAACCTGTTCTGTAAACCTTCTTACCGATTAGTGGATTTGTGACCTCGAGCCGTTTGCCTGAGGCTCCGTGGACGTAAGCTCCGGTCGAACCACGTAAATCTTATGTTTTTGGTTTTCTGATTTTAGAACTTTGTTACTTCTAGCTTTAACCCCGATCGTGATTTCCGATCTGTTAAATCGAGACCGTATTGAATCACATGCACAAATCCATAGTTGGTGAGATTCTATTTCTCATTGTAAGTTGGCATTGATTCTTTTCTAGGTTTATATATTGGATGATCTTCTATCATCAAACATGCTCTTTGATTAAGGATTTTGATCTTTTCTTTAGGGTTTAAATTTCATTTATATATTCAGCATCATATATGACCACGTACATATTTATAAATTATTTTTGCTTGAGGATTTAGAGAATTCACTTTATTTTTTTTGTTGCCTTGTGTTTTGGATCATAGCTAGTGTAAATCTGTAGTGTTGATAATAATTCACAAGAAATGAAATTTTAATTTGCTATTTCACCAACAATAATGATTAATGAACAACTATAGATATGAATTTTGCATGCCGTTCATAATATTAGTCAGAACACTGCCAAAAAAATAATATTAGTAAGAAGATTTTAATATTTCACCAACAGTAATGTTATAAGGCTAGGATATGTAAGGAAATTATAAGGTGAACATTTTGTAACTCAAGCACAACTCTCTCAAAGGAGGTCAAAACCCCTTTCAAATGGAAAATTTTAAAACCATTTAAGTTTTATGTTTATGTTAAAATTTTGAATTTTGGAAATCCCTTAAAATTTCGTGATTTAATGTAAATGGTTTGAAATTCCAAGCATTTACATCGTCCACTTCTAAAAGAAAGTCTTGTCATCCAGACATAACTTCCAGAGACTATATATAAGAAAGGAAAGCATCTAAAATACTACGTTCAAAACCCTTCAAAACTTGGAATCCTTGGACCATTCCAAAAGCCTAACGTGTACTTCATGGGTTTTAGATGAATCTAACATAAAAAAAAACTACTCCGTAGTTATTAGAATTGCAAAACACTATATCATCGAAAAGTTCAAATAATTAAATATTTTAAATTAAACTCATGTGTTGAGAAAACGATTAAAATATATATATATATATATATATATATATATATAGATATAGATATAGATTACCAATATTAAGTTTATGTTTTCTTATTATTAATTTTTTGTTTTGAATTAATCCCATTGTTTTTTTAGAAAAAAACTACTAAAATTATAATTTAGGCTAAGATAAATGTTTTGAATTAAGCCCAATAGTTAGTAAAACTAAATCAAAAAGAGAATTAAAGGAAAAAGAAGAAAAAAATTAGAAATAAAGAAAATCAAAGAAAATGGCAAAAAAAAATGATTGGTCCAGACTCCTAAAATTACTCTAAGCTTGACACGTCATCATAAACTCTTCTAAATTAAAAGTTTATTGTTTTTTTAGAAAAAAAGCTACTAAAATTATAATTTAGGCTAAGATAAATATTTTGAATTAAACCCAATAGTTAGTAAAACTAAATCAAAAAGAGAATTAAAGGAAAAAGAAGAAAAAAAATTAGAACTAAAGAAAATAAAAGAAAATGGCAAAAAAAAAAATGATTGGTCAAGACTCCTAAAATTACTCTAAGGTTGACACGTCATCCTAAACTCTTCTAAATTAAGGGTTTATATAGATAGTTAGTAAAACTAAATCAAAAAGAGAATTAAAGGAAAAAGAAGAAAAAAATTAGAAATAAAGAAAATCAAAGAAAATGGCAAAAAAATGATTGGTCCAGACTCCTAAAATTACTCTAAGCTTGACACGTCATCATAAACTCTTCTAAATTAAGAGTTTATTGTTTTTTTAGAAAAAAACTACTAAAATTATAATTTAGGCTAAGATAAATATTTTGAATTAAACTCAATAGTTAGTAAAACTAAATAAAAAAGAGAATTGAAGGAAAAAGAAGAAAAAAATTAGAACTAAAGAAAATAAAAGAAAATAGCAAAAAAAAAATGATTGGTCAAGACTCCTAAAATTACTCTAAGGTTGACACGTCATCCTAAACTCTTATAAATTAAGGGTTTATATAGATTTAAAAAATATTTTCAATATAGTGTTATTATGAAGATATAGGATAGAAAAACTATCCAAAACTTTTTTTTAAAAAAATTCCAAAATATTTTCTTCCTTTTTTTTTAAAAAAAAAAAGCAATAAGTGAAAATAAAGGAAAAGGCATCGTGGTCACTCTCTCTCTTCCACCCTGTCGGTTGTTTGTTTCCTCCGGAGCTCAACTCAGCCATGGCGGGCTGACATCTCCCCAGCTCACCTCCCCAATGGAGAAACCGCCTACGAGGCACCTCTCCGCTCAAGACTGGGACTCGCTCATTGACGACTTCCAGTTCGGCGGCCCCCGTCTCCGGCGATGGACCTCTCAGTTCACCCCCCTCTCTCTCCTCCTCGACCTCTCTCTCTCCTCCCTCACCAAGAAGGACTTCCCCTCCACTCTCAAGCTCAACATCCTTGTCTTCCTCCAGGAGTTCTCCTTCCTGCTCTTTTCCCCCGATGCCGGCGCCGAGCCCCGGATCTCCGTCTCCAAACTCATCGGAACCCTAACGCTTGTCATCCAATCCCCGATCGACGGCTTCTCCGTCACGTTCGCTCTCAAGGAGCAGATTCTCGTGTCCGCGACCTCCGTGGTCGTGACTTTCAGCGATGAGGACGATGACTGCGGGTTTTGTGACGTTGCGGCCGAGCTTGAGGGCCTCGTGGCGATTCTGATTGCGATTGTTAATCGGCCTAACCATGTCGTTGACCGCCAAACACGAGCTGTGGCCTGCGAGTGTCTGCGCGTGTTAGAGGAGAGATTCCCTGGCTTGTTGGCGGAGATTGCTGGGCATCTGTGGGCGCTGTGCCAGAACGAGAGGTCTCATGCCTGCCAGAGCTACTTATTGCTGCTTCTTCAGGTAATCTATCATATTGTGGACAAAAAGTTGGATGTTCATTCTATTATTAGCATCTCGGTTCCATTGGTTCCCTTCAATGTGCCCAATTGGATGAGAAATGGTAATGATGGTTGGATTGGAAGTGATGCTGGAGAGCTATCAAGTTCGAATTTGAAAGAACTGAGGAGAGTTATGGCTTTCCTGCTGGAATGGACACAGGTGTTGACACCTTGTGGCGTGGTGGAATTCATGTCCATGGTGATGCCTGTGGCGATCGCACTTGAATTGCAGGTGTCATTGTTGAAGGTTCAGTTTTCAGGATTGCTTTACACCTTCAATCCCTTGCTGCAACATGTAGTGCTGATGATGTACTTGAATCTTCCGGGGGCGTTTGATGGCCAAGAGGGTGAGATTACAACACGTTTGATGTTGATATCAAGAGAACGGCAGCATAGACTGGTGTTTCGTTTGCTTTCCCTGCATTGGTTGTTGGGTGTTTTTAGAAAGGTTTTGGGTAATGATGCAGAGAGGAGTGGTATTGTTTCTTGCTATAGTAGTTACATCTACCCAAATGTGTTTGATCCTCTTGCATTGAAATCTTTGAAGCTGGATTTGCTCGCATATTATTGCTTCTCTCTGGAGAGGAGAGACATAGGGTTAGGGGAGTCTGTTCACGGGGAAAAGGATGCCGGGCTCTTTGTGAAGTACTTTGAGGATTGTATTGTCTCTGTCTCTGGGTTTAAATGGTTGCCTTCTCAGAGCACAGAGACTGCCGTGACCTTTCGGACAATCCATAAGTTTTTGATTGGTGGGTTATATCATTCTTCTGCTGCTGACTCATCAACATCTAAAACTCTCATAGAGTCTACCATCTTTCGTACTATACAGGTATCTGTCTTTTATGCACTCTCAAGTATTTCATCTTTGGTTCACTCTCATGAACAGCGTGCATATTTTCTCAATCATGAAAGGTTTTGTCCCTTTGGGTTATGTCTTGACAAAAGTGTTTGGATGAGTTTTTCTTTTCATCATTAGGTTGTTTCATTATACTGTGTGATATAGTGGTATGGCATCCCAAGCTAGATATTGATTAGGAGATCTGACTCTTAAATAGAAGAATCACATATATAGCATTGGATATTGGATATGATAGGTGGTTATGAGAGAACTACTCCTCAAAAGCTAGCTGATGAGGTTGAAGACCCATAATCCCATTTAAACCCCAACATTGACCTTTATATAAAGGGAATCATCAAGTCACATACCTTGGCAGTTGGCCCAAAACAGGATATTTTTTGACTTTTTGGTTTTTGAAAGCACTTCTCATTCTTTGAATAGATGCATTTTTTTCGGATTTCCAGTAACTGTCTATTCTCAGAGATCATATAACTCTTTTCTTTCCAAGTAAAAGTAACGTTTTAGTCAAAGTCTAAGAAGTGTTCAAGTGTTAGAACCTTAAGTTCTTAACTTTATCTGAAATAGTACAAGCACATGGCAAATAGCAGCGAACAAGGGAAAATAAATACCTTCAGAAAAATGAAGATAGTCTACTTATGGATCAACTTATAAGCTAATAATTAGGTTCTATGTTTCTTCAGAATGGGTTAGATGTTGGAGTCAGGTAGTGAGGTATTTGAATTTCCCATTCCCGTAACATTTTGGAGAGAGAAATCTTATTGAAATGGGCTTGTTCTTTGCCAAAATGCTATTGTAATAAAAATGCTAGCGGAGTTCCACGTACTAACGGTGATGTTGTCTTTGAGTTCTTCTTGAACTGTATACTGAATGCCATTTTAGTGTGGATTTGTCATAGATCTGTGATCTGTGATCTGTCAAAGAGGCTTGTGGTGGCGTATTAATGGTTCCGATGGTATTATAGATTCTTTTCATCTTTATTCTTTATTGTCATTTCCTGTTTCTCTCTCTCAAGTCTCAACAATGAATAAAGAATGAGAAATAGATCTTTAATTGTTGGAAATGGTTTGCAGGTTTTTATTTTTCCATTGTTTCAATTTGTTTGAAAGTTTGTAAAAGGTTTCGAGATATATATGATGATATAATGATTTATATGGAAGTTTAATAATTCTTGGAGAGGTGACTATAATTTATCGTATGACTACAAACGAAGTTCTGCTCGAGAAATAGGGACTTTTTATGTTTCAAGTCTTTAAGATAGAAGTATGTTTTCTAATGGTTATTACTCAGTCTTAGATTTTGGCCTTCAGAGTTCATAGTACTTTCAATTTTCAAAGTTATGATCCGTCTTAGGTTCTTACCTATTTTTGAAATGATTTGTAGATTTACCTCCTTTTCTGTAGCTTCAGATCTTAAAAGTTATGACCTGCTAGAATATATCCTTCTATGTGAATAAATATTCTTACTGTAACTTGACAGAAGAATGCAAAGAAATATAATCTATGGTGTACACTACAGTAAGTTTAATGCAGGGAAACTTAAATGCTTGGTTTTATGTTTCCCTTTAGCTACCGCACATCCGTTCAAGAATTCCTACCTGCTTGCTTATACCTGCATGTTAGTTTTTATTTGAAACCTTGCACAAAGAGAAATTCTCATGGCAGTTCTAAGTTTAAATTTCTAGAAACCAGGAGACTTGACCTTCTTTTCAGCTTCCACTCTTCGTCCCAACTGAAGTGCAGTATTTATATTATTGTCATTTTTGTCCATGGTATTAATTTGATTTCCAACCTGCAGAGCATGGTGGTGACCTTAATATCAGACTTCCAGAAGTTGGTATCTGTCGTTGTTGCTCTGGTTGATCGGTTGCTGCAATGCGAAAAGCACATCTTTTTGGGTGAAACTCTGCTGCTGACTTTTGATGAGAATTTGCTTCCTAAACTTACTGTCAGTTACAGATTATCTTCATACTTCCCAATAATTGACAGAATTTGCAAAAGTGGTACCATTTCTCCTCAGCGCTTGCTAGAACTCCTCAAGAAGTTCTTGTTTTTCCTTGTGAATGAACATGGTCCGGATAGTGGATTAAAATCTTGGTCTCAGGGGAGTAGAGTCCTCGGAATATGTAGAACAATGCTGATGCACCATCACAGCTCCAGATTGTTTATTCCACTTTCTCACCTGCTTGCATTTACTTCCCTTTATTTTCCTGATCTGGAGGTCCGAGATAATGCAAGGTACTGACTAGGAGTGGAGTATTTATACTAAATATTTAGTCCTGCATCTTTCTTCTTAGATGTGTGAGCTTTGTTTCTTGATAATGTGGATCTGCTTACAACATTTTTTCAACTAAAGCAAATTGTTTTTTTTTTTTTTTGGTGAGCAGTAAAGCAAATTGTTATCCATTAGCTTTTGGGTTGCATTTGCTTACATATTTGTGTAATTTCCAGGATTCATCTGAGGATGCTAATCTGCATCCCTGGGAAGAAACTAAGGCAGATATTGAACTTTGGAGATCAACTCTTGGGCATCTCACCA
Organism: Persicaria tinctoria; assembly: GCA_037127255.1. Classification (NCBI taxonomy): domain Eukaryota; kingdom Viridiplantae; phylum Streptophyta; class Magnoliopsida; order Caryophyllales; family Polygonaceae; genus Persicaria; species Persicaria tinctoria. Next base: position 24,802,338 of record JBANSL010000019.1, on the reverse strand, counting down.
TCGCCACATGTAAATTCATTCTTCAATGTTGCTTCCCCTAGGCATTTTCAAGATCTCAGGAAATCTAAAAGTATTTCATCTTACATTCATCTTGAACGGGTGGTTCCACCACTAGTGAAGCAATCTTGGTCCTTATCTTTGCCAGACTTGGGTTTCAAGGCAGACAAATTGGCTGACACTGAAGACATCAAGGAGAGAGATCCCCGGAGAAATGAAAAAGACGATGATGGCCATGCTAATATTGAACTTTCTCCAGAAACTAGAAGAAGAGAGCAGCAATCGGAGCCATTGCGAGTGATGGACTCAAAGATCACAAGAATTTTAGAAATACTGAGGCAACATTTTTCATGCATTCCTGATGTTAGACACATTAGAGGACTCAAGATCAAAATATCATGTACATTGCGGTTCAAATCAGAGCCTTTCAAGCGCATATGGGGAGTTGATATTCCCGGTAATGATGACAGTGGGGTTGACAGTCTTCCTGCCATCTATGCAACAGTGTTATCATTTTCATCCTCTGCTCCGTACGGAACTATTCCTTCTTATCATATTCCGTTTCTTTTGGGTGAACCAACTACCAGCACCAATGATCATTCAAGTAACAAAGAGGTGTTGGATATTGTTCCAATTGAAGTGGATCAAAAGGAAGGTTTCAGGGCACCTGTTACCATTGAGTTAGAACCACGAGAACCGGTACCAGGCTTAGTTGATGTTGTAATTCAGGCAAATGCTGAAAGTGGTCAGATTATTGATGGACAGCTTCAGAGTATCTCAGTTGGTATTGAAGACATGTTTCTTAAAGCTGTTGTCTCACCAGATGTTCCAGACAATCTGGTTCCTGGATATTACTCGGACCTTTTTGATGCTTTGTGGGAGGCATGTGGTACCACTTCCAACACTGGACGAGAAGTGTTTATGTTGAAAGATGGAAAGGGGGCTGCAACAATATATGGAACCCGATCAGTCAAGCTGATCGAAGTGTCCTCTACCTTTGTTATCCATTCCATTGAGCAACATCTAGCACCATTTGTAGTGAGCGTGATTGGTGAACCTCTTGTGACACTTGTAAAAGATAGGGGCATCATCACAAACAGTACTTGGAAGGATTACTTTGCAGGTTCAGCCCATGAATCCAGTGAGACAGTTTCTGACTACGATGAAAGGCCACTGTATTTGACCTACTTCAATGAAGCCGATTATAATGATAGACCGAGCAACATGGGCAAGACGAACATGGGTTCCTTCCATGTCCTGGTATTTCTTCCACCAAGGTACCACCTCCTCTTTCAGTTGGAAGTCTCTGATGTTTTCACATTAGTTCGAATTAGAACGGATCATTGGCCATGCCTAGCTTACGTTGATGACTATCTTGAAGCCCTATTCTCTTCATGACAAAGGGTTTTCTTTCCAGTATATGGTAATTTCATATACCCTTTTCCAGACGCATAAGAATTTCAAATTCACATTCTTTTGTCCATGGAAAGAGATTCTTTCGGCATAGGAATAAGAGATGTAAATATCCATCCAGCTGATCCATTTTTTCCCCAGGGATGTTTACTGTATTAGAAATATGGGGCTTGATTGACCCATTTGTTATCTCAATGTTCTGGTCGGTAACCTCCCAAAGCAACTTTTGTTTGCCTCTGGGGTGTGAAGGAAATATGTAAAATCAGATCATTTCTGTTGCTTAACCTTCGGAACTTTCAAGGGGAAATTTCATGTTGTCCAAGTACTATTTATATGTATGATATGATTGCTTAGCCTGCTTATAAGACCACACTCATTGGACTCACCCTGTTGGGTTGAAGTGAAAGAATCAACAAATACAAAGGAATCGATCCACCATTATCAGATGCAAAGATGTACATTTCTAATAGAGATAAAGTACACATTGGATGGAACCGGACATAACACTCATTTTTTTACACAAACATTGCTTCAAGTTTTATACTCCATCAGAAATCTATCTATATAAACTCTTAATTTAAAAGAGTTTATGTTGATGTGTCAACATTTGAGAGATTTTAGGAGTTTTGACCAATTATAATTTTTTTTCTCTTTAATCATTTTTTTTAATTCTCCTTTTTTTCTTCTTTTTCTTTTAATTCTCTTTTTTTTCCCCTTTAATCTTACTAACTATCTATTTAAACTCTTAATTTAGAAGAGTTTATGCTGATGTGTCAACATTTGAGAGATTTTAGGGGTTTTGACCAATTATAATTTTTTTTCTCTTTAATCATTTTTTTTAATTCTCTTTTTTTTCTTCTTTTTCTTTTAATTCTCTTTTTTTTCCCTGTAATCTTACTAACTATCTATATCTATATAAACTTTTAATTTAGAAGAGTTTATGCTGATGTGTCAACATTTGAGAGATTTTAGGGGTTTTGACCAATTATAAAAAATTTTCTCTTTAATCATTTTTTTTTAATTCTCCTTTTTTTCTTCTTTTTCTTTTAATTCTCTTTTTTTTTCCTTTAATCTTACTAACTATCTATATAAACTCTTAATTTAGAAGAGTTTATGCTGATGTGTCAACATTTGAGAGATTTTAGGAGTTTTGACCAATTATAATTTTTTTTCTCTTTAATCATTTTTTTTAATTCTCCTTTTTTTCTTCTTTTTCTTTTAATTCTCTTTTTTTTTCCCCCTTTAATCTTACTAACTATCTATATAAATTCTTAATTTAGAAGAGTTTATGCTGATGTGTCAACATTTGAGAGATTTTAGGGGTTTTGACCAATTATAATTTTTTTTCTCTTTAATCATTTTTTTTAATTCTCCTTTTTTTCTTCTTTTTCTTTTAATTCTTTTTTTTTCCCCTTTAATCTTACTAACTATTGGGCTTAATTCAAAACATTGAATTCAATCTAATATAACTATCTATATATCTATATAAACTCTTAATTTAGAAGAGTTTATATTGAGGTGTCAACATTAGAGAGATTTTAGGGGTTTTGACCAATTATAATTTTTTTTTCTCTTTAATCCTTTTTTTTAATTCTCCTTTTTTTCTTCTTTTTCTTTCAATTCTCTTTTTTTCCCCTTTAATCTTACTAACAATCTATCTATCTATCTATCTATATCTATATAAACTCTTAATTTAGAAGAGTTTATGCTGAGGTGTCAAAATTAGAGAGATTTTAGGGGTTTTGACCAATTATAATTTTTTTTCTCTTTAATCATTTTTTTTAATTCTCCTTTTTTTCTTCTTTTTCTTTTAATTCTCTTTTTTTCCTTTAGTCTTACTAACTATCTATATAAACTCTTAATTTAGAAGAGTTTATGCTGAGGCGTCAACATTAGAGAGATTTTAGGGGTTTTGACCAATTATAATTTTTTTTCTCTTTAATCATTTTTTTTAATTCTCCTTTTTTTCTTCTTTTTCTTTTAATTTTCTTTTTTTCCTTTAATCTTACTAACTATCTATATAAACTCTTAATTTAGAAGAGTTTATGCTGAGGTGTCAACATTAGAGAGATTTTAGGGGTTTTGACCAATTATAACTTTTTTTCTCTTTAATCATTTTTTTTAATTCTCTTTTTTTTCTTCTTTTTCTTTTAATTCTCTTTTTTTTTCTTTAATCTTACTAACTATCTATATAAACTCTTAATTTAGAAGAGTTTATGCTGAGGTGTCAACATTAGAGAGATTTTAGGGGTTTTGACCAATTATAATTTTTTTTCTCTTTAATCATTTTTTTTTAATTCCCCTTTTTTTCTTCTTTTTCTTTTAATTCTCTTTTTTTCCTTTAATCTTACTAACTATTGGGCTTAATTCAAAACATTGAATTCAATCTAATATATAACTATCTATATAAACTCTAAGGTGGATAAAGGGGGAGGGTATATAAACATTTAAATGCTTACTCATCCAATGATTATTCCAGATTCATGCACCTGCAGAAGAGCAATAAATAGAGGAAGGAGAAGACTCGCCTCCGCTTGAAGAAGGAGGGTTGTTGCCGAAATGACCTAGAGAGAGAGAGAGAGAGAGAGAGAGAGAGAGAGAGAGAGAGTGGTGCCTCAATAATAGGGATATCATATGGATTTATATAAGGAGCTTAGAGGGAATGATACAAGTAGCATTTAATAGGGAGCAGGGGGCATTAACTCTTCTGCTTCAGAGAAATATCATTGAAGAAGAAGGGTTGGGTTGGGTGGGTTCTTTTCAGGTTGGCGTGTAAGAAGTTAGTGTTAACTGAACATCCAAAGCAAAATTACTTGCCACATATAGGAATTTACTGGACAAGCATCGTTTGAGAAATAGATTCAACATCGAATTTTGATAGACGATGGGTAAGTTTTCCTTCGATTTAGGTTATCTAATAGGTGTGTCCCTAAAATGTGTACATCTTCCTATAAAATTGAATTTATCTCCCTCTGTGTAATGGAATATAGGGCAAAGCATCCGTTTGTATCTCTGCGTTGTTTGGCGGGTAGTGTCGCACTTAGGTCTTCAACGGGACAAAGAGCCAAAAGGCCATGGTTGCTGATGAGAGTATCGACTACGTTTCACTGAAGAAAACGCTGATAGGAAAGTTAAAGGTCGATGGGACGAGGTATGATGCCCAGCTGACGTATGTAAAGCCGGACAAAGTCGTGGTCATGGGGTTTTGAGGTAGAGCGAGTGGCGGGGGCAGTCAAAGAAGCGTACGAACGCCGAACAGCGTAGGTGGGAGCGATGGAGAAGCTAGTCGAAAGTGAGCTGCAATTAGCAGCGAATCCATTGGACCTATGCCAGAATGTTGCAGAGCTCCGGGAGGGACAAGTTTTACAAACCAAGGAGAAGGTGAAACAAATGATAATGTGGGCGGCTCTTTCTAGGTGCTTCGACACGAAGGTGAAGAGGTCGACGAAGAGCTTGTATGTGTTGGAATGTCGGTAGACCAACTGCAAGTGGGCATTTCGGGCTTCCATGTTTGGGAACTCGCAGTTATGGATCATCCGAAAGCTTGTTGAGGAACACACTTGTGATGTCAACGTGATGATCATCCAAAAGCGTCGGACGACATATAGCCAGCGGCACAGAGGCTAGTGGAAAGGTACGTCGTACATGTCCTTAACTGCTTTCTCCCCTAACCGTTATGGCATACTTGTCCTTATGTGAACTATACATGCCAATAGTCAATATTACATGTCCACCCAACTGCTTTTTACTAGACCATTCGGCTTGCTACTGGACACGTGGTTCGGTTTTTTCTTCTACCGCCTTATCTTCATGAAGTCACACTAATAATACCTGTCAATATGTACACTAAACACGTCAATGGTTAAAATAAGCTGCCCACTCAATAATCTCGTACTGGACTTATGGTTGTTTACTGGACATATAGTCCGCTAACTAATTTGCAATCAATCGGGAAGTTCCGTTGGGTCAAAGAAGCCCCTTGTTCCGAAACAAGTCCAATCATTGATGAAGTCAAATCTGGGTGTTAGCTGCAGCTACTAGAAGGCGCACCGAGCACATTTGAAGGCGAGGGATACTTTTTTCGGGACAGACGAGAAAAGCTACCAATCCTTGTACTCATACATGCACATGCTTGAGCAAGCTAACCCGGGGACTTATACGAGGATTGAACGCGACCTGAATGACCAATTCAAGTACACCTTTGTCCACTCAATAATCTCGTACTGGACATATGGTTGTTTACTGGACATATAGCCCGCTAACTAATTTGCAATCAATTGGGAAGTTTTGTTGGGTCAAAGAAGCCCCTTGTTTCGAAACAAGTCCAATCATTGATGAAGTCAAAACTGGGTGTCAGCTACAGCTACTGGAAGGCGCACCGAGCACATTTGAAGGCGAGGGATACTTTGTCCGGGACAGACGAGGAAAGCTACCAATCCTTGTACTCATACATGCACATGCTTGAGCAAGCTAACCCGAGGACTTATACGAGGATTGAACGTGACCTGAACGACCAATTCAAGTACATCTTTGTCAGTATAGGTGTGTGGAGGAGGGCCATCCCCCACCTACGTAAGGCTTGTCGTTACTACCCTTTATTATATCTACTTTGTACATGCAATCTGTTACGCCGCCACCAGATAACCCTAACAACAGGAATTGTTTGACATGACATCCATAGCATATGTACTTAATTACCACCTAGTAGTATATACATGATGTCTATTCGATTGCACATGACAACCCTAATGATTGTCTTTGTTGTATGAGCATGTCCTATATGTGGATGGGGGCTTCTTGAAGGGGAAGCTTCATGGTTTCTTGCTGTTTGCAACTGCCCAAGACACTGACCACTCCATATAACCCGTCACTTTCGCCATAGTGGACAGTGAGAATGACGCCTCGTGGGGGTTCTTCTTCAAGCAAATGATACGGGTAGTTGAAGACGCACCTGACCTTATGCGGGTCTCTGACCACCATATAAGCATTGAGAAGATGATACATGACAACTATGTATTTGCCAAGCACGTTATTTGCACATGGCACCTATTTGAGAATGTCCACTTTCGGTACAAGGCCTCGGGTGCTTTGCAGGGCCTCTTCTATAGGATGGCGAAGGCATACACGTATGACGAGTTCCAAGCGCTGTTTGCGGACTTCTCGATGCAGGTCCCTGATGCGGGAGGGTACCTCAAGGAGGCTGGCTTCAACAATTGGGTTACAGCGTTCTTCCCCGCGAACAGGTACCAACATCCCCACCTTTAACAAAAATCTACATGCCACCTACTGTTTTTAACATGACACCTACTGCATTTAACATGCCATGTGTCTTCAGGTACAACATAACCACCACTAACAATTCCGAGCGCCTGAACTCCGTTTTCAAATACCCGTGGTGACGTGCACGGACCCGGACTCGAGCAAAAGGACCGGCGACGAGAGTTCCGAGAAGTCGGGAAATTGTGGACAACTTATGAGTCAACAGATCAGCCCTCAACGATTGCCTATTTCCCGTTGATTGGCTTGACTTCTGGGGACATTAGAGTACTAATTTTGTAGATATTGAAGTCGCGGTCGCGTAGTGGGGTAGATCTCTTCAATCGGAGATCAGACGAAGCGGAAAATAGCATTTTACCAAGACGTCGCCTGAGTGGAAACAATTCTGAACGAGGGATTGAGGGGCTGTTTGGAGTGACGTTTTGGGGGGTGATTGAGGGTGATGATAGGGTTGTGGAAGGACTTAGAATGATGGTAAGGTAAGGGATGGGGGTAGACATGGCCACGGGTCACGGGTCGGGCGGGTCGACCCGTGAACCGCCGGCCTCGCACTCCGAGCTGTCTCCAACACTCGTTCTTCCACACTCTCGGCCTTGCACTCCGAGTGTTTCCGACCCTTTGATTCCTTCGTCTCTCACTAAGGAATCTCCTTCAGCCTCTCACCGAAGGTTTTGTTCCCGGCCTCTCACCTAAGAACGAGATTCTTGACCCGAATTACTGGAAGCTAAAAGGCTCACTTTTTCTCCAAATTCAACTTATTTAAAACCAATGTCAAGCTTACACATTTATAGGACTTGTATGAACGCCACAAACTAAAATAAACCAAAAGAAAAAAAAAAGAATACCAAAAGGCAATAGTAACGTTGGCTTGGCAAAGCCTTTTGGAATTTGGAATATTGTCTGAACAAGGCTAGCTACATTTAGCCTCATTTCAATGGGAAACAATGCAAGTACCGATTGACCTAATTAAGTCTCGGTCGACGCCAATTCAGACTTAACCTGTAGCAAATTTACCGTGTGTGGTGGTGACTCCTCAAAGGTAAGAACCGATTGACCAAGTAGGCGAGCTCGAGCTCTAGTCAACGGTGGGGTAGCTCGAGGTAAAAGGGCCTCCTCTTCCATCTCCTCATCGTTAGCATCTTCAATAGAATCCATCGGAGCTCCATCCCTAGCATCTAGATCACCATCCCGATCGTCGGATAAGCTAGCTCTGTCGAGGGTCACATCATGTGGAACTTGCCTCTTACTGCCCTCATCGATGCCATCATCGAGACCGTGGGGAAATGGTTTGTCACTCGGAGAGATAGCAGCTCCTCCCCAGGGAAGCTCGTAAGCGATTGGCCAGGTCTCTAAAGCCATCAAGGCGAACGCAGGTGATTCGTTGTCCATGGTCGCTAGGTCATTGAGCGCACATGAGTTCGAGATCCGCAAGAGTATGTCATCTTGACTTGTCAACCTTACCAGTCAGTTGTGCATTTGCAGACACTTCAATGTGGACCCATACCCGTGTGCACACACGTTTGTCGCTACCCCGAAACGGGGGTTGATGTCTACTCGCTCGTGAACGATACAATGTGGATGCGTGGCGTGCATGCTGCTAGAATGTTATATACCTTGTCCCCTCGCGGGAAACATGGCGAGTCCCTCTGGCTGTTGTGGAGATGCGTTCTCCCTCCCCCCCTCCCCCCCCCCCCCCCCCCCCACGTTTTGAGGCCCCGCCCGGGGAGGCCTAAGTCATCACGTTACCCCCCTCTCAATGTGAAAGGAAGTTCCCAAAGCGTAGCCGGACCTAGCGGTACTTGAATCCGAGTGAAGGTCAGAATGCGTACCTAGTAACTATTACAACCGTACTTGCAATGGCAGCTGTTATTTTTGACATTACATATGAGACTTTTAACATGACAACTGATCCTTTTGGAATGACATATTATAGTTTCTAATTACGTATGTGGGTATCAGTTTGACTAACCATTATTGGGGGACTACGGTAATTTTTCCATGTGGTTATCTCATTTTCGTTAGGAATATTATTATGATTAAGCATTGTTAGAACCTGCACATGATATTTAACGCATGTTTACATGACACCTACTGCATTTACATGCGATTATGACTAACCATTGGGGAACTAACCAACAAAGTATATATAAACTAAGTACAAGTGAAAAGGAAATGGTTCATATACAAGAAAGTCTAAGAAACAACAAGCAAAAGCGTCGTAACCCAAAATACAAGACGACCAACACATGTTCATCCAACCAATAATGTTCAACTAACCAACAAAGTCTAAAAACCAAGCACCATTGTTCAATCGATGATGTTCCATGATGAGGCAACAAGGGAAATACTTTTGAGGAGCGAAGGAGGATGACAGACGTTCGTGGAAGATGGCAACACATTGGAGTTGGTAGTACGCTGCAATAGGCAGTAGCTCGGGCGAGTCTGTGTGTTCTTCTTCCTTCCTGTCACTTTCTGTGGCATCTTCCTCTGTCTCACTCTTGTTGTGTTCTTCTTCTTCCTTTTTTTTTTCCTATGTTGTCTTCTTCTTCTTATTTCTCTTGTCAGATATGGTTTTTGCCTTTCTTTCCCCTCTTTAAGAACTCTCGCGTCAGATGGCGATTGATTGAACGATTTTTTTTAACTATCATCTCTCTCTCTTTCTCTTTCTTATATCGCACATCAACATTAATTTTTATACTTCATTGTACTTTTTTTTCCTAACTACCATCTCTGTCTCTTTTTCTCTCTCCTATTTCTTACATCACTCTCTCTCCTCATTAATAGGGGCAGCCGGTTGGGCAAGACTTTTCACGAGCTGATCTGCTAGCTTTTTGCAACCTTTTTTTTCCTGTGTTAGTTGTGCAAAGTGGAATGGATAGAGAGTTAGTTACCGCAATTCCCTCATTTTTAAATATAAACACGAGTGTTTTTCTTAATATTATATATATATATATATATATATATATATATATATATATATATATATATATATATATATATATATATATATATATATATATATATATATATATATATATATATATATATATATATATATATATATATAGTAACTATCCAATGCATTCACCCCTTATAATGCATCCGTGAGAACAATTCTAAGTCATTAGATTAAATTTGAATTAAAGGCTATGATGAATATTAAGACTAAAAAGAGTAATTTATGGAAACTAAAAAAATTTACAAAAAATAATTGCCTTTAATATACATCCATTTACATTGAAAATATGTAAGTTACGGTTCGAATATGAATGAATATTCATTTGAATACCGTCGACTTCTTCATTTGAATAAATATTCATTTGAATATTGGCGTCGTATTCATCTGAATAAATATTCATTTGCATATATTTGACTTAGTCATCTGAATAAATTATTAGTTATCCATCCGACTAAGTATTCATTTTTTTTTTGATTAGGTAAGAATTCGGATTCGCCGAGGCGCTATCCGATAGCATCCTTTCGGATGAGGTCAAGAAGACCTAGATTAGTGAGCATTTCTGGGTTTCTAGTAGAACGGGCCAATTTAGTAATGAAATCGGCCACCTGATTACCTTTGCAAAGTATGTGAAAAAATCTCACTTCGCGAAACCCACAAAGTAGGCAAGATATTTTTGACATTATCATTTCAATTTCCCACGGGCATTTCATCCCATGTTTAAGATAATTAATAATTATTAGTGAATCTCCTTCAATTATGAGTCTATCGGTGCGCAATTCAATTGCCTTTTTTTATACCTAAATATAATGCCCGAGCCTCCGATGATAGGGCCGACTCTTTCCCAATCGTGTCCCCCCCAACTGTAATTGGTTCCCCCTCCCAATTTCGGATGATGAAACCAACTGAGCTGTTACCTAAGTTTGGCGCTGAGCCATCAAAGTTTAGTTTCAGAAAATCCTGTGGGGGTTTTCTCCACTTTTGATTTGTCCTATTTCGTTTTGTGTTTTTTATTCGTATTTCCTTATCATATCTTTTGTGCTTTCCTTCTGCATGCTCACTTGTGGCCCTAAGCCAGTTGGTCATATGCATTTTGACAGTTTGGTTATAGTTTTCAATTGATGGTTGTTTCTGTTGTCTAAAAACCAATTGGTTCCTCGTGATCCAGGTCACCCACCAACCAAAGGCCATTTCTTGTTTCTGTTTTTCATTCAAATGTCCACCTATTATATTCATAATAGGTTTAATCTTTCTTGATGTATGCATTGCATCTGTTACTAACTTATGGATGTTTTTGTCAATCTTACTAAAAAAAAGTACTGTATTTACATTCCAAGAAGATATGGGATGCGTCTTCTTCACGGTGGTTACATATTGGACAATAAGGGGGTATGGCAACACCACGTTTAGATAGCAGTGCCGTAGTTGGTAGTTCTTCTTGCGCGACTTTCCATAAGAAATTCTTTACTTTCGGGGCAACGTCAGTCTTCCAAATCCAATTACTGTCATCAACTATCAAGTCAGTGTAGTTTGTAACTAGTTTATATGCACTGGAAGTCGAGAACCATCCTTTCTTGTCCACCCACCAATATAGCCGGTCCTCCAAAGGCACAGATGGTACATGAATATATGCTATTTGCTCCACCACGCTACTCGGGAGGACATTTCCTAGCTTTTGGATGTTCCAGTTCCCATTACTCATATATTTCTCCACCGTTTCATTTATGTCTATAATATTTGGCTCGGTACAATATTGTAAGAGTGGCTGAAGATTATTCCACCTGTCTCGCCAAAACTTTATGGTCTTGCCATTACCTATTGTCCACATTAATCCTAACTTAAAGGTTGGAATTAATTTTCGCAACTGAGACCATTGCCATGAGGCGGAGCCTTTTCCCTCATAATTTAGGATGTATTCTGTTTTCAGATATTTGTGTTGAATGATTCAGACCCAAATGTTGCCAGGTTCCGCCATAACTTTCCACAATAGCTTTAACTGTAATGCCTCATTCATGCCATGAGTTTTCCGGATGCCCATTCCTCCCGCCGCTTTTGGTCTACATACTCTGTCCCAACCAATAAGTGGTTTGTGTAGTCTATCTTTGTTCCAGAAAAAAGACCTATTGATTTGGTCTAATTGTTTATGTATTTGTGGTGGTAACATAAAACTTTGCATAGCATAGAGTGGTTTGGATGATAGATTTGTATTAATCAGTGTTGCTCTTCCTTGCTGCGATAGAGAATTAGCTCGCCACATTGAGAGCTGATTTGAGGTATTGGTTATTATTTCTTCAAATGTTTTTTTGTTTACCCTACCATTTACAATTAGACATCCAAAGTACTTATCCAGTTTTATCTGTTTGGATATGCCTAGGCACCCTTCCAAATCCGGAATGCGTGATCTCGGAATGCCGTTGGTGACTTGGAAAGCTGATTTATGATAGTTGATTTTCTAAACCAGAGATTTGACAGTATTCATCGATAATCCTTTTGACATGTGCGCATGTTGCCAGATTTCCTTTTGAAAAGATAATTATGTCATCAGCAAACGCCAAAAAGGGGATTCTCGGACAGTTTCTACCAAAGGAAAATCCAACAGCATTGGCCGGTTGACTTGCTTCAAAGGCTAATTTTCTAGCCAAGACTTCTGCCCCCAACAGAAATAGGAACGGCGACAAGGGATCACCTTGACGTAGCCCACGAGACGGAGTAAAGACTTTCGTCGGACCATTGTTTACTAGAACCGAGAATGAGACCGTAGTTACACACTCCATTATTAATTCTATAAATTTCTTGTGAAATCCATATTGCTTAAGGACTTGCTCAGTAAAATTCCAGTCTACTCTGTCGTAGGCTTTTTCCATGTTTAACTTTATTGCCAACCATCCATCCACACCCTTCCTATTTTCGAAAGAATGAAAAATTTCATGTGCAATTAGCACATTGTCTTGAATAGCTCTATCAGACACAAACGCACCTTGAAGAGGGTGAATGAAGTTGCCCATCACTTTTTTTAGTCTGTTAGTAAGTATTTTTGAAATTACCTTGTAGATTGTAGTGCATAGACTAATGGGTCTGTAGTCCGTTGTTTTAAGCGGATTGTCACATTTTGGCAGTAATGAGATAAAAGTATGGTTAATTTGTCTCAAAATTTTTCCAGTATGAAAAAATGCTTTAATGGCCCGTGTAATGACTGAACCCACGATTTCCCAGTAGGTTCTGTAAAACTCTGCTGTTATGCCGTCTGGCCCTAGTGATTTATTGTAGCCTAGATTAAAGACCGCATCCTTAATCTCTCAATTTGTAGGCGGTGAGATGAGTAACCAATTATCCTCATCAGTCACTAACCTTGGAAGCATTTGGATGTAGGATGTCATGAGATTTAAATTTATTGGTTCTTTTGTGAAACGTTTTGCAAACTCCTTTTTTATTTCTCCCCTTACATTCTCCTCCCCTACAATAACGGTTCCTCCAGAAGAAGCAATACTTCCGATATATTTTCTATTTCGTCTTCCCGATGCCACCCTATGGAAATAAGCTATATTCATATCTGATAGTCTGAGATGTTTAGATTTTGCCCGTTGACTCCAATACTCCTTCTAGAACATCAACAGTTTCTCTTTCTTTTGAATTAAATTATTTTCCTTGGTTACTGTATCCTTGTTCTCATTGCTATTTATATCTGCTTGGATCCTAATCAAATCTTGTTCTACTTCCGCTAGTTGACGAAAGATATTCCCAAATGTGTTCTTGTTCCACTCTTTTGCCTTCTTTTTAAGAATTTTAGTTTTATGCATTATTCTAAACATATTCGACCCAACACACTTTGCTCTCCAAGATTGTTTCACTATGTTCTTGAAATCTGGTCTATGAAACCATATGTTTTCCATTTTGAATGGTGGGGGTTTGAATACGTCCTTCAACACTAGTTAAACAAAAATTGGACAGTGGTCTGACGTCGAGAATGCTCCATTTAGTGTACTTATATTAGGGGCCATTCAAGCCATGTTTTCGCCTTTGGTGGCTTCGGCGTTGGGTGTGGCGGACGAGCATGCGGGCGAGACCATTCTCTGCTTTCCCAGCGGCGTGGTACGCTTTTCGGTGGGTTGTGTGGTCCCCTTGGAGTCTGGACCGGGTGAGTCCTTCTCGCCTATTCGGTGACTCCCGTCTCGAATGTAGAAGCCTTTGTGCTTCTCATGAACCCAGGTATTCTCTTCCTCATTGTTACATTTCTTGCGATTCCATGCCCCGAACTACTGTATGGTTGCTGCTTGACCGAGGATTTAGGCTCAAGATGCGGTTGTTACTTCTATACTCTAGAATAAATGACACTATGAATATGTCCTTGAAATCCAAGACTTTTCAGATGATTTACATCTCAAATATTGAGTTGGTAGGAGCTGATTTGCAATCCAATGGTGAATCGTTTGAGAACGATGATGATCTATGGTCTCAATGTATTTGTTACTCAATAGATAAAGAAATCAAAAACATAAATCAAAAGATCTGCTATGATATTCTTACTCTTTTTCATATGAACCAAAAATTGAACCAAGGAAAGAGACTTTCAATCTTAAGGAAGATCAGGAAATTTGAACCCAGCCCTCTTGACTATGATCTCTCCTATGAGCCTCATCTCTTTACAGTGTGTGATCTTTATTTGGTATGTATAAACTCTGCTTGTTTTGAACCCCTGGCGGGGCATTGCTTTGCCATGAGAAATGGAAAGATTTACATACAGCAAGTTATTGGCATTAGTGAGAACCAAAACCTTAATTTGAACCCCATTTTGAGCAAGGAATATACGCTGAAACTATTGTCCACCGAGGTTGCGGAAACCAGTGAAGGTGGTGCTATGTCACTCAAAAGAAAAAAAGTGAACTTGTACCCCAAACACGATGAGGTTGAGCATAGTTGGATAAATGATGATTTAAATTTTTTTAAGTCTATTTACAAATATGATATGTGTTCAGATCGTTTGACAACGTTCAACAAGAACAAAAGACTAGATCAAAAGAAAACCCAAGAAATGATCCGGTGTACCCTTGGAATAAGATGTTGGGCTTTCTTTCTGAACCCAATTGAATCCAGGCTGAACCCACAAGAACAAACGACAATTAAAAACGAAAAAAGGCGACTATTATGGAGAAGAGCAACCTTTCGAACCTTGCAATTGACATTTTGTCTCTTGATCCTGGTACGTGGTGCTTTTACCTCTGATGGCCTGATTGTAAGTGACATATGGGGATTGATTTTGATAAACCGGTACTCTGTTATGACAAAGATTGATGTTATTCTCCCTTATGAATCTATGTCAGCTTGGGTTTGGCTTTTTGTTCTATTCGTGTGTGTGTTCCTTGTAGACTTTAATGGCTATGAATGACTATCTCAATTTCATTTTTTCTCTTTTTACTATGGTGAAATTCTGGATTCAGTAGGCATGAAAGAAACTACAGACCAGCAGAACTCATATGACAATCTAGAAACCGCAACCGAAAAACTGAACAAAAGCATCAACAATGCACGTGACCCCAGGAAAAAAACCCAAGCACGAAAATAGAGACAATGCAAAAGTGAAATAGAAAGCGGAAATACGCCTCAAATCAGTCAAGCGACAATCGAAGATATGACACACGAACCCTCTACTGAATTTTTTTTGGTTTCCTCTTGCTATAGGCCTCCTTGGCTTTTGAGCTGTTTGTTTGATGTAGTAATTGAAAGTCGGAATAACGCACCCATGGTGAATAAATCTGAAGACTTGAAAAATGTGTCTGAACTACGACAGGAATACGAAACTGGAAAGCGGGAGCGATCAAATACGATCAAGACTAGCGAGCAGAAAGGCTGGAAAAAAACAAATGGAAGATTGCACCACACCGAAATCGAAAGGTATGCCCGTATTATCTCTATGGTTTTCCTGAATTTTTTGGGCTTCTTAGATGAAGAACTGAACTCATGGAGGACAATAATCCCCCCTGACCCCGTGACTCGGATTGGTCTGTTGTCACGGTGGCCAATGACCTCTGAAGTTGAGGCCATTCCATTCTCAAATGTCTCTTTTGATGGATTTGTTACTAGATTGGAACTCAGTTTGAACCCACTGAATAAATATACGAATTTGAAAAATAGCTTGAACAATCCATTTATGTTTACCTATGCCCACATGATCCAGGCTCGGCTCGTCATGACAAATGTCTCTTGGACCACAAAAAGAACACCCAATCGTCAAATTAACCAACAATCTCTTAACCATCAAGCCTATAGGAAAACATAACACATAAAGAGACCCCAAATTGTGGTAAAAATTATAAATGAAGATTAGCTCTTGGAACTCTTGTGGAATTGCTCGTAGTAATCTATGGGCAGAAGTTGACAGTTTTTGTAAGATACAAAACATACAAATGTTGGCATTAATGGAAACTAAGACAGATCGACAACCAAAGGAGAAAATTTGGAAGAAACCTGGCTTTGATTCAATTGAATGGGTTCCAACGGTTGGAAGATCGGGTGGGATATGTGTCTTATGGAAAAGCTATCAACTACACAATGAAATAATAGAACTCATCTTAAAGGACCAAAGATTTATCTCGTTTAAACTATCGATCCCAAGTCAAAATTTGGTTCTAGCCCTTGTCTTTGTCTATGCTCTGCCCATTAAAAGGGAGAAAAATGAATTTTGGACTAAACTTACAAATTATATTAATAACCTTAATCTCCCATGCATTGTGCTTGGAGATCTAAACGAAATACAAACCTCTAGTGAGAAGTGGGGTGGAAATATACCTAACCAAAATAGATTCAACCGACTTCGGGATTTCAAGAACGATTGTGAATTGATGGAAATTCCGACACTAGGAAACGAATTTACATGGCGCAAAAATAAAACAGATATAGATAACATATATGAAAAACATGATAGAGTGCTAGTTCACTCCCAAATAATACAATGGTATCCTGAAATTGTTACATCAAACCATGCCTTCACATCTTCTGACCATTGTCCAATATCCCTAGACCTTCGATTAGATGACAACTACAAAGGAAAGCCTTTCCGTTTTGAGAAAATCTGGATGAGTAGAAATTGATTACAGAAACATTGTCAAGCAAGCATGGCGATTAAACGTTTCAGGATCATACATGTTTAAGCTTGTTAAGAAAACGTTTCTTCTCAAACGTCTCTCTAAATAGTGGAGTAAGAAGTCTTTTGGGAACATTTTTAGACAACTCAAAGAAATTGATGATAAGTTGATTCAAATTTAAAAACAAAACGCCAAAACATAACATACACAAACTAGCTTGAAGCAAACTCAACGACTAAATAAAAAGAACAAAATTCTTGAGTACCATAAGATTTACTGGAATCAAAGAGCAAAAACTAAGCACCTCAGACTTGTAGATACGAATTCAGGGTATTTTCATAAGATAACTATAGGAAAGCGAAACAGAAAAACGATAAGGGAAATAACGACTGCAGAAGGAACTAAGATTATAGGTGAGGAGAACATCGCAAAATAAATCAAAACAGATTTTGAGAGGAGATATAAAAAAACCAACATTAACACACAATTACTCAACGAGTACCTCCATCTAATTGATTCAGAAATTTCTACGACCGATAATGAAATGCTGGTAAAACCGGTAACAAATATAGAAATTAGAAAGGCGATGTTTGAAATTGGGAAAAATAAATCGCCAGGACCAGATGGGATGATAGCTGAGTTCTATAAAAAATATTGGGATATAGTTGGACCCGATGTAATTAGAGCGATTAAAAGCTTCTTCCATTCTGGAAAGCTCCTAAAACAGATTAACCAGACTTTTATCTCCCTTATTCCAAAGTGTGAAAACCCAAGTTCCACTAACCACTATAGACCAATAAGTTTGTGCTCTACTATCTACAAAACAATTGCGAAAATAATAGCAGATAGATTGAAAAGTGTCCTAGAAAAGATCATACACCCATTACAAGGAGCATTTGTAGCGAAACGAGCAATACAAGACAATGTCCTTATTGCACACAAAATTTTTCACTCATTTAAATCAAGAAAAGGCAAAGAGGGATGGATATCTGTAAAGCTAGACATGGAAAAAGCTTATGATAGGGTTGAATGGGATTTCCTCTTCCAAGTTATTTCTAGATTCGGCTTTTGCCCAAGATTCATCTCTTGGGTCAAAGAATGCGTGAAAACCGTCTCTTTCTCCATTTTGGTTAATGATGGACCAACTGATGTATTTCGACCAGAGAAGGGACTCAGACAAGGCGATCCAATTTCCCCGCTATTGGAGCTGAGATACTTTGCAAGAAAACTACAAATGACAAGTGATGAATCAAGAAAAATGATAGGTTTTGAGATGACTAAGTCAGGAACTAGAGTACCTTTTCTCTCCTTCGCAGACGATATCATGATATTCGCCAAAGCAAGCCCAGAATCATGCACTCAAGTTAAAAAAATCATTGATGAATATTGTAGCATATCAGGACAAAAGGTAAATTTTCACAAATCAGCTTTTCAAGTAACCTCAGGAGTTTCAAACCAACAGAAATAGAGCATTCAAAATATACTTCACATCACCAACCATACCAGTCTTGAAAAATATTTAGAATGCCCGATTTTAAACGGGAAAGTAAACCGCAACACTTTTGAAGATACGGTGGAAAGGACAAAGTCCCAACTGACAAAATGGAAGGCAAACTCACTTTCCCAACAGGGTAGAGCTGTTTTGATTAAAACAAATCTTGCGACTAAGCCTTACTATGTGATGCAAAGTTTTGGAATACCAACGAACACACACAAAGAACTAGACAGACTTAACAGATCCTTCTTTTGGAATAAGGATAGGAACTACAAGCCATTGATAGGATGGGATAAAATCTGTAAACCAAAAAAATATGGTGGACTAGGACTAAACAAATCCAAAGATATGAACAAAGCACTTCAAATGAAGTTATTGTGGAAAATCTTGGCTGAACCAAATAATATTTGGGTTAGAATAATTAAAGAAAAATACATGAAAGATGCAACATTATGGGAATACGAAAAAAGAAAACAGACATCCTGGCAATGGCAAAAACTAATGGAAATTAAAAATGAATTCTGTGAAGGGTTGATTTGGCAAGTAGGGAATGGGAAAACAATAAGATTCTGGAAGGACGAGTGGATTGTGGGAGAGAAACTGTTTGGGAAAAGTATTTTGAACAACTTAATTAATGAACACGAGAAGGTGGAAAAATACATAGGACCCGATAAAAAATGGAATGTTGAAGAATTGAGGTAAATACTTCCTCACAACATCATACAAAAAATCCTTAACATACAAATTCCGATGAATGAAATTGAAGATAGGTTATATTGGAAAGCTAGCTGCAACGGCTGGTTTTCCACGTCGACTGCCCTAGAAATTATAGCAGGACATGATAGAATTCAGGAAAGCGAATTTGCATGGATTTGGGGAATCGAGTGCTTTCCGAAAGTGAAAAACTTTATTTGGAAATTAGTGATGAATGGAATCCCAACGAAACAAAGACTTGCTGAAAAAGGTGTGGTTGTGCCCCTCTCTTGTGTTTTCTGCAACCATTTGGTTGAAGACACAGAACACTTGTTTACAAAGTGTACCCATTCTCTTGATTTGATTGGAAAGATTGATAGAGACATCGAAACAAAAATTCAAAGAGTGGACACGACCGAAAAAAATATGAAACAAGTTGTAATGGAAATATTCTCCAATCTCACTATATCTCAAACAACCACATTATCTCTAATTTGGTGGGGCTTATGGACAATCAGGAATAAATTAGTATTCGATGATCAAAACTACATGAACAATCAACAACATGAAGGATATATAAGACTCCAGCTACAAAACTGGAAACAATCAAAGACACTTCATTGGGAAGAAATGGAAAAAACGAAACCTGTAAGCGTACTCCAACTTAGGAAAAAAAAATCTTCATTGGAAGAAACCCGCAAAGAATTATTTCAAGATCAACTTTGATGGTTCAAAACTTTTTTCAGGTGAAGCTGCGGCGAGTTTTGTTATTCGAGACCACCTCGGTAGTGTCCAGGCTTGCAACGCCTCGTTGTGTGGTACTATTTCAGCATTGATGGCCGAAGCGTTGGCTCTTCAACTGGGCCTTGCTGCTGCTTTAGAGATGGGGATCTCAAAGGTCGAAGTGGAGGGAGACAATCTTACGGTTATCAACGCCATCAAAGGGAGTTGGAAGTGCCCTTGGGAAATTGAGTTGGTAATCGCCGATATTCTGGTTTTGCTTCACGCCTTCGAGTTTTTTTTTGTCACCCATGTTTTCCGAGAGGTCAACCAAGTGGCGGATAAAGCAGCTCATCTCAGATTGAGGCAGGCTCAGGGGTCGATTGCTTCTCATCATGAGCTTCTTGCTCTCGTCCGTAAGGACGCTATTGGGTGGTGGATCAGCAGGGTCTGATATCACCCGAATTCTTGCCTTGTATAAAAAAAAAAGCTTAAATGATTAGAAAATCCTAAATAGGACTAAATCTCAAAATATCAGCGTAGATATTAAGTAAGGTTTTTATTATATTCATAAAATTTTATTATATATATTCTTTATGTAAAATTCAGTCCATAGTTTGTTGTTAGGGACAGTTTGCAAACTATACATATAAGTTAGTCAAATTAGTAAACTATACAAAATTTGGTAAAAATTAGCAAACTACACATCCTTTGTGCCCCTCCTGCGTGCCCCCATGTGCCCCCCTCACGTCAACAATTTGTTTTTTTTTCTTTTTTCGCGTGTCAATGCTTACGTCAGCATTGCTGACGCCAACGCCAATTTTTTTTTCACGCCTCAGTGCTGAGACCGACGTCGGGAATGCTGACGCCAGAGGTCGTTAACGCTGACGTCGACACCACTGACACTGTGACATCGAATTTGCTGACCCCGATGTCGAGGATGCCGACGTCGGAGATGTTGACGCTGACGCCGACACCGGGGACTCCGATAATGCTGACGCGGGAGACGTCGACGATGCTAACACCAAGGATGTCGACGATGCTGAGGTTGGAGATGCTGACGCCAACTATGATGGGGTCGATGTCGGAAAAAAAAATTGCTGACGAGAACCTTTCAAAGAAAAAATATATACGATTGCTGACGTGAATAATAACAATTTAACATAATAGAAACCACAAATATAAACACAAATGTTTAATAAATAAAGAAATTAGACAAAAGTGTAATTAAATAAAATTTCAAAATCATTGTACATCTTCCTCCTAGCTCCACCGACAGTGACATTAGAGGCTCCTACGCTAACGTCCGCCGATGCCACTGAATCGCTCAAAATCAATGTACATCCTTCCTTCATCTCTTATATTGCAAAAGCGATGTCAACACATATATACCTACATAAAAATACGCATAAAAACGATGTCATCAGTAAATAATAACCATAAAAACGATGTCAGCACTAAAAAATTCGCATAAAAAATATGTCAGCACTAAAAAATAAACCAATTTTTAAGAACTCAAGCATACATATATACCTAATTATATAATACCCAACTAAAAACGATGTCAGCAACAAAAAATACGCAAAAAACGATATCAGCACTAAAAAACAAACCAATTTTAAGGACTCAAGCATATAAATATACGTACGTATATAATATCCACCTAAAAACGATGTCAGCTCTAAAAAACAAACTAATTTTTATGGACTCAAGCATACATATATACCTACATATATAATATCCACCTAAAAACGATGTCAGCACATAAAAATACGCATAAAACGATGTTATCACTAAAAAATACGCATAAAACGATGTCAGCACTAAAAACAAACCTATTTTTAAGAACTCAAGTATATAAATATACCTACATATATAATATCCAACTAAAAATAATGTCAGCACTAAAAAACTAATCAATTTTTAAGGGCTCAAGCATACATATATACCTATACATATAATATCCAACTAAAAAGGATGTCAGCACTAAAATAAATTGGAGACAAATTGCATTACTCACCAAAAGAAAAATCAGATTGAATCAATGAACAACATTAACGACAATCAGAATGATACGGGGTTAGCCGCAGGATGGCCCGATCTTCGACAATCAAACAAGAACAACGCAGCAAGACTCGATGTTGAACAATAAAGACACGACCGATAAGGACTGATTCGAACTAGGTAGAACGAGATGAAGACCCCAGGCCTCCTTAGAGGGTAGGAACCAAACACCAATGACTACAAAGCCCGCCTCTACAACCTTACACAACCAAGCAGACAACTTGGAGGCACAAGGAAGAGGATCGTGGATGTTTGATAGCACCAATCCTATGACGACAATCGACACACACAATGCATGATGGATAGCACCAATCATATGACGAGAATCGACACACACCAAACATGTGGTAGCACCAACCCACCAAAGAGGATCGACACACACAAGACAAACCAAGCTAAGAACAACACATCGAAACCTATCCCACGCAGGGGAACTCGGTTCCTCCCTAGGAGAACTCTCCAAATCTGACTTTTGTCAAAAATTCAATTCTAATATCTGATTTTTATTGAATGATAAAAGCATCTTAAATAGAAAACATAATCCTAGATAAAATCAAGCTATTTGGTGGCCAAGGAAATATCTTAAAGATAGATTTTTCCTTTTCCACTTTATTTATCATAGAAAATAAATATAAAAACTAATTACATATAATATCAATTAATTGAAAATTCAACTAATAGATATTATTCTAATTTACATTATTCCTAAATAAAATAAGGATAAAATGATAAATTAAATGGGGAAAGACAATTATTTTCGTCCAAAAAATGAACAGCTGTAAAGATCTTGATTTTCGGCCATGTTCCCGGTGGATTCTGGAAAAATCTTCAACAGGAAAGTTGTAGATCTCTTCGTTCTCGTTCCAACAAGGTATGTCACGAACCAATCCGATCAATATTGACTCCGAACGACCCATTTTACAGAGACATCGCAAAGCTGTCAAATATGCTAAACGATTTAAATTTGTTGATAAGCACCACTCGTTTTCCCTTCATCAGATAAAGTACATAGAAATTCACAAGCAATTCTCATTCAAATCGCCACCTCTAGCCAACCAAACAGACTCTCTCCAACTCCTCCACATTCTCAAATCTATTGAGATGGACTACTTCATGCCAAACCCAATTAAAAGCAATTTTCTTAAATTAGTGGTTCTGCACGTACCACCGGAGACTGCCTAACAGCCGAGTTGAATCGAATGTATATGTACAACACATGTCAATTTGGAACTCAGATGAAACCTAACAGAAAGGCTTCAGTTAGGCAGTCTCCGGTTGAATTCAGTTAGGTTCCATCTCTGTGTTCTTCGCCTGTTGAACTCAGATGAAACCTACCTCATCGCATGTCAATTTGATAATACCTAGCAACGCCTTCAAGCTTGGGTTGCAAAAAGCTCTTCATCTTCTTCGACATGAGAGCATATCCAACAACAAGCTTTGAAGGCAGCGCAACGTCATCTTCCTTCTCCATATCGCTGAGGTAGCTGACAAGAGCATTGATGCAAAAACCAGTCAGGAGGTAACATAAAGGCTTCTTCAAATTTGTGAGAATTGAGAGTGACACCTCCAATCTTGATCCAGGAGGATGCAGAGGATTCGAATCTCAATCCAAAGTCAACTTCCTTCTCCATCGATTCACATAGAGTGTAGAGAGCAACACATCCACGCCTCCCGCATCAATCCACCGTCTCACCTCCCGCATCGATTCACATGCCGAGGATTCAGAACACCATGTCAACAATCGCGCTCCCACGATCGACTGCGAGATTCAATTGAACGAAACAACTGATCAATTAACAACTCTGAAAACAATCGCACAATTCCAATTTCAAATCAAAAACAAAAAACGACGATAGGAGAGATTAAAAGCTATCAGTACATAGAAGGAGCCCATCCAAATCCCTAGATTGATCTGGACAAAGCGATGGATGTTTTCGACGCTCAGATCGAGCATCATCGGAGCACCAAATCCAGAAGGAAGAGCACGGAATCGAGCACCATCGGAGCTGACGTCTCAGATCGAAGGGAGTCTAAGGTAGTCGACGTCGTCGGCGGAGTCAAAGGCCGATGCGGAGACGCGGAGGAGCCAGAAGGAGATACTGTCGTCTGGGAAGAAGCTGACGAGGGCAGGGGCGGAGGCGAGGGCCTAGAAGCCTCCCTATGAGACACGGAAGTGGTGCGCTCCTTCGTGTCCTTGGCCCAGACAAGCTCCAGTTTGATGTATAGTTTGCTAATTTTTACCAAAACATGTATAGTTTTCTAATTTGGCCGAAAATTTGCGCCTTCGGCGCAATTTTTTTCCTGTTGTTATTATTATTATGGGACAGTTTGCAAACTATACAAATAAGTTGGCCAAATTAGCAAACTATACAAAGTTTGAGAAAAATTTGCAAACTATACATCCTTTATGCCCCTCCCGCGTGCCCCCCTCCCCTCCCGCATGCCCCTTGTGCACCCCCCATTCGCGTCAACAATTTTTTTTTTCGCGCGTTAGTGCTGACGTTGACTTCGGAATGCTGACGTTGGACGTCGTTAACGCTGACGTCGACACCGCCGACACCGTGACATCGAATTTGCTGACGCCGATGTCGAGGATGTTGACGCTGACGCCGACACCGGGGACTCCGATAATGCTGACGCGGGAGACGTCGATGATGCTAACACTGGGGATGTCGACGATGCTGACGTCGGAGATACTGACGCCAACTATGATGGCGTCGATGTCGGAGAAAATAATTGCTGACGAGAAACTTTCAAAGAAAAAATATATACAATTGTTGACATGAATAGTAACAATTTAACATAACATAAACCACAAATATAAACACAAATGTTTAATAAATAAAGAAGTTAGAAAAAAGTGTAATTAAATGAAATTTCAAAATCATTGTACATCTTCGTCCTAGCTCCACCGACAGTGACATTGGAGGCTCCTCCGTTGACGTTCATCGATGCCACCGAATCGCTCAAAATCACTGTACATCCTTCCCTCATCTGTTATATTACAAAAGCGATGTCAGCACATATATACCTACATAAAAATACACATAAAAACGATGTCAAGAGTAAATAATACGCATAAAAACGATATCAGCACTAAAAAAATAGGAATAAAAACTACGTCAGCACTAAAAAAATAAACCATTTTTTAAGGACTCAAGCAAACATATATACCTACATATATAATATCTAACTAAAAACGATGTCAGCACTAAAAAATAAACCAATATTTAAGGACTCAAGCTTACATATATACCTACATATATAATATCCAAGTAAAAACGATATCAGCACTAAAAAATAGGCATAAAAACGATGTCAGCAGAAACAACTTTTAAGGACTCAAGAATGCATATATACCTACATACATTCGTATTCAGCTTGATTTTACTATTGATGTGCAAATCCACTTTTTCCACATATCCACCTACTGCATCTACTTACTGGTTTTTTCATGTCCAGTGTGTTTTTATTTGTAATAGAAAATTGAAAGGAAAAAAATACAAATTACTAAGATGATTAACTAAGGCTGATGTAGACATAGATTTGACCAATCCATGTTAGTATCCAAATGAACACAGTGCAGCCAATCCTCTTTTCAAGAGATCAAAGCCAATTCTCATTAATCTAAGACATGTAAATAATCTGAAACAATGCCTATCATGTTCATAAATCGAGCACAACCTCCAAACCATCCACTAACTCACCAATCGAAGAAGTTCACATACCAAATTCCATTCGATGATAACAAATCCGCAAAGCTAACATGCAAAAGCCAAGCTCTGAACGCAAATCTACACGAATCACAAAAAGGGAAGACCGATTGAAGAAAATTACTCACCTTAGCGGATACAGTGATGGCGGCGTTCTGGCCGTCGTCCTTGATGACGGCCAGGGAGAAGAGCTGAGCGGCTAGGCTAAAATTAGGGGGTATAGTTTCCTAATTTTTATCAAAATGTATATAGTTTACTAATTTGGCTGAAAATTTGCGTCTTCGCCGCAAATTTTCTCTATTATTATTATTATATTGCTGAGATTTGGAAAGTAACCCAGGTAAAATACTCTTGATTAAATGATAAGTTTTGCAACTAATAAAGATGTGAAATTAAATATTTATATTAAAAATTTATTAATTTATTAAAATTGACGTTAGTATTTATAATCAAATGATAAGTTATATAACTCAAATGATAAAAATTAATTAGTTATCATTTAAGACAGACACATAGGATGACACGTGTATAAATAGATTAGATCGTTGTGTAACATGACTTAAATTTATTGAATACTCATATTAATTGACGTTTCAAAAAAACTCGATCATATTGAAATAGAGAACGATGTATAAGCGAATTCGACCAGAGCCCACCAGATAGGATTTTCACGTAGATTCTATATTGATTGATGATTGATCATAATTATTGCCCTCCAACCTCCCACTATTTATAGCCGTTCCTTGCAAGTTATATCCTTACATCAAAGTTTCGTGTAGAGTTTTCACTATTTGAATTATATTGAAATGTGGAAGCTGAAGATAGCTGAAGGAGGGAGGGATTTGCTAAGCGTGAATAACTTCATCGGACAGCAGCACTGGGAGTTCGACCCCGATGCTGGAACCTCCGACGAGCGGGCTGAGGTGGAGAGGCTCCGCCACCGCTTCGTCAACAAACGTAGCTCCGACGCTTTCATGCGTATGCAGGTCAATTTGATTTTTAATATTTATTTTTTTAACTGAAAAAATTGTCAACTTAATACAATTCAGGGAAAAAAACATAAATAATTAAATTCCGACTCGACATAGCTAGATAATTAAGTGATGGGTGTAAATGTGAATGTAGATGAGAAAGGAGAAGGAGCCAAGGAAGGCGATCCCCGCAGCAGCGAAGGCGGAGGGAGCAGAAGATGTGACGATGGAGTCGATGGCGACGACGCTGAAAAGAGGGGTAGATTATCTGTGCAGCATTCAAGCCAACGACGGCCACTGGCCCTGTAACTTCAGCGACAAATTGTTTTTCACTCCTCCTATCGTGAGTACAATGAAATTCATACTATTAATTTACCCAAAATGTCGAATACGTACAGTAATTCGTTTTTAATACTCCGTATAACTTTAATTATTATTAAAGATTAATTTTATATTGTAAATAAATAAAAGTATAACAGGATTAATTTAAAATATATTACCTTTGATACGTTTGGATACCCGATCATTCGCCTGTGGGCTCAAGATCAAGAAACACGCCGTATATATGCTTAGATCTTGCAATGCTCTTTAATATCTCCTGATTGGAACAAGTAATTAAATTTCTGCAGTAGCGACGGATTCAGAGTTAACCAATTTCAGCAACTAAAGAACTGGATTTAGCGACAGAAAATAAAAAGGGAAGCGAGGGCGAGAAGCGAGGACTGGGCGTGCGAGGTTCTGGGCACACAGGCGTCTAGGCCTCAGGGTGTGCGGGTTCTGGAGCGCGGGAGTGTCTCGCTGGGAGCGAGCATGTCAGCGAGCGAGGGCAGGAGCGAGGGCGCCTAGGAGCACGGGAGCGCAGGAGCGGGAGCGAGGGCGAGGCGCCTGGGATGGCCTCGCTCGCTGGGAGCGGCTCTGCTTGCGGGTGACGCCAAGCGCTGGACTCCTCGGGAGCGCTAGCTTTGTCGAGTAGTGTTGGGTGTTGGGTTTCCTCGATCTCGATGAACCAAGGAGAGGTGATGGTGATTGTGATTGCCGAAAATTCTCAAGAACACAAGAGCTTTGATAGTGTTTTGGATTGATAACCAAGAACCCTTTAATCCATTATGGGGTTCTCAATTCTATTTCAATCTAATTAATTAAAAGGTGCATAACCTGAATATATAGAAAACTTATGAGAGATCTAACCAATCCTTCCTTGCAAAGGAAAGGGGTTTGGATAGATTAATTCTACCTAAAGATAAATAAAATAACCCTAAGATAAATATTTTCCTAATAAGATAAATGTTTCATAACTTGATGGCCAAGAATTATATCTAGAAGAGATATAATTAATTCCACCTTATTTATCTAATTTGCATAAAATAATAACATAATTAAATAAACTAGATAATTGGCCCAAGCACAAGGAACTCGGCCCATGTACTCGACAAGGTCATTTGGCCCACTCGACTAATGTTGGTCTCGAGTGACTTAGGGAAATGCCGAGTAAGGTTTGGCTCATGGTGGGTGCAGACGAGTCTTCATGAGCTCCGTGTGTAGACGCAGGCTCACGTCTTGTGCTAGCGGTGTAACCTTGAGCCAAGTGATCCAGGGTGGCCTGAACCCTTGCTCTAAAGTTCCATGGTGACGGACAAGAAAGGCTTTAGTTGCATTTTGAATCTTCTTGGCCCTTGCACGAGTGATAGGACCATCAAATGGAACCTTCATGTTGTCCTCAATGTCACCAGGAGTCATCGATAATTGCACGACATCATTCTCCTCCACTTGACTTCGATTTGTCCTCAAATCGTCGTCAGAGTCATCGTCAGGCACGAACAAGGATAGATCGGCGACGTTGAATGTAGAATGGACGCTGTACTTATCGGCAGGGAGATCCAGCTTGTATGCATTATGACCCATCTTCTGAACCACTCTGAATGGTCCATCTCCCCTGGGGTCCAGCTTAGATTTCCGTTGTTGCGGAAACCTTTCCTTCCTGAGATGCAGCCAGACCAAATCACCAACGTTGAACTGCACATCCTTGCGATGCTTGTCCTTTGCGGCCTTGTATTGCGTAGTCTTCCTCTCCAGCTACGCCTTGGTACGCTCATGCAAACTTTGATGAAGTCCACTTGCTTAGCTGCATCCACGCTCTCCTTTTCCTTATATGGCCGAGGCATCATGTCCACCGGAGTTAGTGGATTTCGGCCATATACCACTTCGAAGGGAGTAAGCTTTGTTGCAGAGTGCCTAGACCTGTTATATGCAAATTCTACAAATGGTAGGCAGTCTTCCCACCTCCGGAGGTTAGTTCGCAGCATGACTCTAAGGAGAGCCCCAAGAGTTCTATTTGTGACCTCAGTTTGGCCATCAGTTTGTGGGTGACAAGAAGTAGAAAATAGCAATTTTGTACCCAATTTAGACCATAGAGTTTTCCAAAAAGAGCTTAAGAATTTAGGATCACGGCCAGAAACTATAGATACTAGCAATCCATATAAGCGAACAACATCTTTGAAGAATAAATGAGCAACATGAATAACATCATCAGTTTTATGACATGGAATAAAATGAGCCATTTTGGAAAATCTGTCTACAATAAAAAATATGGAATCATGACCCTTAGAAGTTCTAGGCAATCCTACAATAAAATCCATAGAAACATCTTCCCAGGGTGCATTAGCAATAGGCAAAGGTTGGTATAGACCATTAGCATTAGATTTCGATTTGGCTTTAGCACATGTAACACAACTTTTGACAAATCTCAGCACATAATTAGACATTTTAGGCCAAAAGTAATGTTCCTTAAGGTTTTTTCGAAACCACCAGAAGCATACAGTTCCTTTATCAAAGCAAAACCCAAAACATGTGCATCCATATGGTTTAGGAGGACATACATGCCCTCTGGATTCATGAATTTCTTGAGTTAACAAACGACGAATAGAAGAAGATGGGATACAAAGCTTGCCCATCTTAAACAAATAACCATTATCAAGAAAAAATGAATCAACTTCACCTTTGGACACACATTGAGCATATATAGTTTTAAAGAAACCATCAGAAGCATACAGTTCCTTTATCAAAGCAAAACCCAAAACATGTGCATCCATATGGTTTAGGAGGACATACCTGCGTGATAGCGCGTAAGCTACCACATTATCCTTTCCTTTCTTGTGGTGAACCACATAGGAAAAGGTCTCTATAAACTCCACCCATCGAGCAAGTCGCCTGCTGAGCACTGCTTGTCCTTTGAGGTACTTTAGAGCTTCATGATCCGAATGAATCACAAACTCTTTAGGCTAGAAATAATGTTGCCAGGTCTGTAAGCAGCGAACCAGTGCAAATAGCTCCTTGTCGTAGGTAGAGTAGTTGAACTCAGCGGAGCCCAACTTTTCGCTGAAGTAGGCGATGGGACGCTTGTTTTGCAGTAGGACCCCTCCAATGCCAGTGCCAGAAGCGTCACACTCAAGCTCAAAAGGTTGAGCGAAGTCAGGTAACTGCAGCACTGGGGCGTGTGTCAGGCGATCCTTGAGGGCGTCGAAAGCCTTTTGATGTGAGTCAGTCCAGCGAAATGTCACATCTTTCTTTGTCAGCTCATGTAGGGGAGCGGCAATCAGGCTGAAGTCCTTGACAAAACGTCGATAGAAACCAGCAAGGCCCAAGAATGAGCGGACATGAGTGGGGGTATTCGGCCTGGCCCACTCCTGAATAGCACGAATCTTCTCCTCATCCACCTTCAATCCAGATGCAGTCACTACAAAACCAAGAAAAATGGTAGGCTCGGATGCAAAAGAACACTTCTTTAAATTGGCATATAATTTTTCTTTCCTAAGACAATCAAAAACCAATTTTAAGTGACTTAAGTGATCATGCATATTCTTACTATAGATTAAGATATCGTCAAAATAGACAACGAAAAATTTTCCTAAGTGTCTTCTAAGCACATGGTTCATAAGCCTCATAAAAGTAGAAGGTGCATTTGTTAAACCAAAAGGCATTACTAACCATTCATATAAGCCATACTTAGTTTTAAAAGTCGTTTTCCATTCATCACCCTGTTTCATCCTAATTTGATGATATCGACTTCTAAGGTCAATTTTAGAAAAAATAGAAGCACCATTAAGTTCATCAAGCATATCATCTAAACGAGGAATAGGGTGGTGATACTTAACTGTTATTTGGTTGATTGCGCAACAATCAACACACATGCGCCAAGAGCCATCCTTCATTGGAACCAAAATGACAGGCACGACACAGGGAGACATGCTCTCTCGAACAAAGACTTTATCCATCAATTATGTGACTTGGCGTTGCAGCTTCTTTGTTTCCTCAGGACTAGCTCTATAAGCGGCGCGATTAGGCAAGGCTGCCCCAGGCACAAAGTCAATCTGGTGCTCAATACCTCTAATAGGAGGCAAGCCTTGGGGTAGTTCAGCTGGAAGCACATCTAGATAATCCTGTAGAAGTGCAGCAATAGGTGCAGGAATATGACTCAATTCAACATTAAGTAATACCTGTTTCATTACCAGAAGAATATGAGGTCGATGAGCATTTCATGTGATGGTCCCTTTTTGAGGTTGAGAGACCAAAGATCGACGTTCTACAGAGCCCTTAAGTGATGCAGAAGAGGGCTGCGTGGACGTCGAGTGGGAAGGAGTTGTTGCCAAGGGAGCCACGGATGCTGCTGTGGTGGCCGCGAGCACGGCAGGAGTGGCAGCGGGTGCGGCCTGCCTGGCCGAGAGTTCCTTGAGCTTCTCCTTCCTATCAGCTTCCTTCTAGGCGTCCTGTTGTTGCTTCTTGCGAACCTGGTCCTTCATAATAGTTTGTGGCGAAAGGGGTAGGAGAGTAACTCTCCTCCCATCATAGGTGAAAGCATATGTATTCGCACGACCATCATGAAGAACAGAACGATCATATAACCAAGGACGACCTAACAGTATATGACTACAATCCATGCGAGCAACATCACATAATATTTTATCATGATATGTTCCAATAGAAAGGGAAACTAAACATTGTTTGGTGACCATTATATCAGAACCATCATCAGTAATGCCATTTAATCGATAGTGAGTAGCTCTAGGAGTAGTAGTTAAATGGAGGAAATCCACTACCTTTTCACTGATGAGATTGCAGCAACTCCCACCGTCGATGATGAGGCTTAAGGTAGCTTCGCAAACTAAGCATCTAGTGTGGAATGTGTTCTCCCTTTGATCAGCCATGGGAGATTCATGAATGTGTAGGACCCGTAGATTGATAATGCAAAGCAAGTTGTCGTACTCTGAAGTATCGATCTCCTCAATAGGCTCAGACGACTGGTGCTCCTCCACTTCACTCGAAATTACCTGGTCCTCAACAGTCTCTTCCTCATAATAATGGTCTCCCAAATCATTGAGAAGGACCTTCTTTTTCTGAGGGCAATTGCGAGAGACATGCCCAGAACCACCACAAGTGAAGCAGCGGATATCCTTGTTACGATCTGTAGAGGGTGCAGCAACTCTTCTAGTTTCAACCTGATAACCCTGTTGTGGTGAGTTGGAAACTCCCTTTTGCTGCATAGAAGGGTTAGAAGCAGAAGGTTTAGATTGACTAGAAGGGTTAAAGGGAACAAACCTGCGACCTTGAGAGGTCTGGTCGAATCTAGCCCTTTGCCGAAGCTGTTGCTGCTGTTGCTCATACAGAAGTTGTGCTTTATGAGTCAAAGTGTTAATATCTCTAATGGAATGGATAGATAAAGGATTTTTAATAGAAATATTAAGACCAGCAAGAAATTGAGTACACAAAGCACGTTCAGTAAGATAAACATTAGCCTGATGGGAGAGCCGTTCAAGCTCATCTCTGTAGTCATTAGAAGAGCGAGTTCTTTGGCGGCAGGAAGCGAGCTGCATCCTCATGGACTCCGTGTATTCCTCAGGCACATGTCTCTTCTTTAGGAGATAACGAAGTTGTGGCCAGGTTTCAACAGGTTGCTTGTCCTGACGACGGCACATCTCACGAGTGTGGAACCACCAGGTGCGAGCTTTACCTACTAAATGCAATATAACAACTTCCAACTTCTCCGTTTCCTCATAGCGTAAATGTTCAAGCAGATAGTCAGTATGATTTTCCCAAACAAGATAAGCTTCAGGATCAGTGTTACCATCAAAGGTTTCTAACTTAAGCTTAACATCTCGTCTCTGTATAGCTTGAGCATTATCAAATCTAGGATGATCAAAATTAGGAGGGGGTAAATCATCAAAGTTAGGATTTACCTCATGGTAAGCATCCTCCAAATGCAGCGTCTCATAAAGATCATTATTGTTGCGGCTGTCATCCCAGTTAACACGAGTATGAAACGGCTGTTGTTAACGCTGATTGTACCTCCCTTGCTGTTGATGCCGTGGTGGTGTATACTCACGACGATCTTGGTTGCCATTGAAGCCCGCTAGATGATCGTTGTCATTCTCTCCAGTGAAAGGATTAGGAGTAGCAGACTTAAGCTGATAATGTAATTGACCAGAAGGGGGAGGTTTAGCAGTATAAGAGGTGTTACCTGCAGGGGCGGATTACCTGTAGGTGGAGTAGGGTCGATTGGAGGTGTAGGGCCGGCAGGAGGTGGCATACCACCTGAGGGTGTAGAACCAGAAGCCTCCTGTTGTTTCCTCTCCTCCAGGTGTCGCAAAACACCATTTATAGACCGAGTAGTAACCAGGCTAGCTTGTTGGGCTAACTGATCGTGGAAGCGCTTATTCCAACGCTCCTCAGCAGCTTCGAGTTCTTTTCTATGTTCGTCCCTAGAAGCTTTAGTAGCGGCCTGAATAATACGGTCCAAGGCCTCATCAGAAATAGGGATAGGAGCAGCAGGTTGGGTAGGGGGTGGGTTGGGGTTGCTATCGTTCGACATGTTCCTGCAATATCAGAAGAGCAACAAGTAAACGAAGCAAAGACCAGAAACCAAGTAATGCAAGCTCTAGTGATTCCTAAGAGTGATTCAAGTTTTAGAAATCAAAGAGCGAGAAAACAAGGCACAATATTCAAGTAATCCCCCTGGACACAGAATTTTGCAATATTGAAGACAGCAAGCAATAATCAAAATTGCAAATTAAATCAGCCACAAGTCGGATATCAAGGATAGCAAGTATAAACAAGCGGTTTAATGTGTATAGAAAAAGAACTACAATGTGATGCTTGAATAATATGAACATGAAATAATTGACAATAGCAATCACAAGGGCAATCAAGTGCACACACTCCGTCAACTATTATCTGACGGTTGCAACACGGTTTAGAAAAAGATGGGTGTGACCAAGGCTCATGTGTCGGCACAGCACAAAATCACACAAAGTATGGTTCTTTTGTAATGCTTAAAACCGATCAGATCATCTAACATGTAGCAAGCAAGGATGAGTTACTAACTCAACAATGTAAGATGAAAGAATGCTCTTTTTTTTTTTTTTATTTATGCTCTCGGTTTTTCTGGTTTTTTTTTTTTTTTGGCTATGAAATAGATGCTGTAAGGGGCTATAATGTACCCGAAATAAAAAGCAAAGAAAAAGAAAAAGAAAATAAAAAAAGCTACGATGATATAAAAGTAAGCAAAAATAAAGGAAATAGGGAAAATAGGCTAAAAACTGGAGAAATTAGGGTTCTTTAGTGGTGCAAGTTCATATAATGCTTTTAATCCAAGAATCACAGTCATAGGCATGATATGAAACAACTAGGAATAAAAGATCACAACTTGCAGTCAAGAACACAATATCTTCGAAATTAAAGATCAAAACAAAGAATAACAACAATAAAGTGCCAATTTTGATGGGTGAATAAGAAATATTCAATTTTTATGCAGCGGCTATGGTGAAAAATAAGGCACGAAAAAGAAATCACTCAATAAAGAAATCAAGAGAGTAAAGAACTTGCATTAACCTGAATTCCGATACCACTTGATACGTTTGGGATACCCGATCCTTCGCCTGTGGGCTCAAGATCAAGAACCACGCCGTATATTTGCTTAGATCTTGCAATGCTCTTTGATATCTCCTGATTGGAACAAATTAAAACAAGTAATTAAATTTCTGCAGTAGCGACGGATTCAGACTTAACCAATTTCAGCAACTAAAGAACTGTATTTAGCGACAGAAAATAAAAAGGGAAGCGAGGGCGAGAAGCGAGGACTGGGCGCGCGAGGTTCCGGGCACACAGGCGTCTAGGCCTCAGGGTGTGCGGGTTCTGGAGCGCGGGAGTGTCTCGCTGGGAGCGAGCGTGTCAGCGAGCGAGGGCAGGAGCGAGGGCGCTTGGGAGCACGGGAGCGCAGGAGCGGGAGCGAGGGCGAGGCGCCTGGGATGGCCTCGCTCGCTGGGAGCGGCTCTGCTTGCGGGTGACGCCAAGCGCTAGACTCCTCGGGAGCGCTAGCTGTGTCAAGTAGTGTTGGGTGTTGGGTTTCCTCGATCTCGATGAACCAAGGAGAGGTGATGGTGATTGTGATTGCCGAAAATTCTCAAGAACACAAGAGCTTTGATAGTGTTTTGGATTGATAACCAAGAACCATTTAATCCATAAATGGGTTCTCAATTCTATTTCAATCTAATTAATTCAAAGGTGCATAACATGAATATATAGAAAACTTATGAGAGATCTAACCTATCCTTCCTTGCAAAGGAAAGGGGTTTGGATAGATTAATTCTACCTAAAGATAAATAAAATAACCCTAAGATAAATATTTTCCTAATAAGATAAATGTTTCATAACTTGGTGGCCAAGAATTATATCTAGAAGAGATATAATTAATTCCACCTTATTTATCTAATTTGCATAAAATAATAACATAATTAAATCAACTAGATAATTGGCCCAAGCACAAGGAACTCGGCCCATGTACTCGACAAGGTCCTTAATTGGCACACTCGACTAATGTTGGTCTCGAGTGACTTAGGGAAATGCCGAGTAAGGTTTGGCTCATGGTGGGTGCAGACGAGTCTTCATGAGCTCCGTGTGTGGACGCAGGCTCACGTCTTGTGCTGGCGGTGTAACCTTGAGCCAAGTGATCCAGGGTGGCCTGAACCCTTGCTCTAAAGTTCCATGGTGACGGACAAGAAAGGCTTTAGTTGCATTTTGAATCTTCTTGACCCTTGCACGAGTGATAGGACCATCAAATGGAACCTTCATGTTGTCCTCAATGTCACCAGGAGTCATCGATAATTGCACGGCATCACCCTTCGTTCCATAATTGAAGTTATTTTACATTTAGACACGTATTTTAAGGAGATAAAAAAAACTCTATAAAATATTTTTTTAATGAATTTATTTTTATAAGTTCATATTTACGACTAACAAGTAGGAAATTATTTAAAAAACTGATTAAAAAAATAATATTTTATAGTGTTTTTACTTTTTTTAAAACGCGCACAAAATGACAAATGACACTTATTTTGGCGGAGGGAGTAGGGGTGGACATGAGACGGGAGAGGACGGGATTGTGGTAATCCCACGTCCCATTCCATATATTTTTTGCAGGACGGGATTAAATTTTTTTTTTTAAATTCCACCGGATCTTATCTCTCATGGGATGGGACGAGATCAGGGATCAGGACGGGACGGGATTTGTTCCTCGTAAAAACAATATATTTAAAAACAATGTAATTAACTCCAACACCAACAGTAAACAAGTAAGTGACGAATAGTAAACTAGGGGACCGAGGGTGCGGGTCTTATCCTCGTTAACAGTAACTTCTGTAAACTCACCAACACTCCAAGTTTCCAACAGTAAACAAGGGCCGAGGCCCGAGGGTACCTGCGCCTGCCTCCGAGGGGTGTGGATCTTCTAGTTCACTTCGTGGTCCTTTGTTGGTCCACAAAATTATTTCGAGTATAAATAAACATTGAAAAAAATTATTCTTTACCCTCATATTGATATGCCTATAAAACAATTTTATGAAAATTCAAGTTTTAAAAAATAATAAAAATTAGTTTCTAAAATAATCGATATTTTAATTATCTGTTTTTTTTAAACATGAATTTTCGTAATAAATTTTTATAAAGATATTAATATAAGGGTATAGAATCTAAAAATATTTTTTTTTTTCAATATTTATTTATACCCCAAATAATTTAAGCAATCAACAGCGTGTAAAGAATTTCATCAATCTTCCATTAACGTCTAGATGCACCAGCAGCAAAAGCTGATTAGGTAACAAAAATTAATGGATTGTTTGTGTTAAATATAAGTTAATAATCTAGTATGGTGTTGGAAAAATCTAGTTATTAGAGTGGCTGATGAAAACTTGTGAATAAAAAATCATAAGCTCCAAAAATCTTGGGTGAGTAGTTGATGAAAAACTATGATTCCAAAGTTAATTAAACTAAAATCTTATATTTATTTCATTTAAAACTATATAATATCAAAACACATGCTTCGGAAAGCTACTTATCATGCCAAACAGAACCTCAAGAGGAAGGAAAGCATAGTTTACACAACTCAACAACTCGATAATCAAGTTAATTGAAGAAAATGAATATAGAGGGAAGATCCAATGTAACATTACACTTTCCATCCACCAAAATTTTAAAATAAAATAAAATTTTAATCTCAGTTATTGAATCTTCCTTACAATGTAAACTGTGAACACTTATAAACCGTCGGATGGGAACAAATTAATGGATGAGATTCATTTCCATTTTCTGATTTTTTTTTTTAAAAAAAACTGGGCTCCACATGTTAGATATATCAAACTATTTGCATTAGGCATGCGCCCACTCGCCCCATTGGAAACTCAATCTTCTATTTTATATTCTGTATAATAGAGGAGAAGTCGGTCGAGACATATAACGGTTTCTCCTTAATAGTAGTCATATGCATCAAACATATTTTTTTTTTTGAAATAATCAATATATGTATAAGATAAAATTTATTCTAACTTTATTTAATCAATATATCAATGTATGTTTAAGATAAAAATACGATCAAGCAAATTATTTACTTAGTGGGGTCTTGTATAAAAAAAAAGTTACTTAGTGGGGTCACATTTAAGGAAAATTGTCACATACACAGCTTAAGAAAAATGGTCACATCTTTCACAATTGCACTGTTTTAATATTATTATAGATTATAGATATAGAAAAATGGTCACATCTTTCACACAGCTTAAGAAAAAAGTTACTTGTGGTCATTTAGAAATGAGTCGAGCTCGATCCGAGTCTAAATTTGTACTCGAACTTAAAAATGTGCTCATACTCGGCTCGTTTAGGAAATGAACGAGCTCGAGCCTAGCTTTTTTCAAGCATTAAGTAGCCTTATTTGCTCAAAACATACTAATTTCAAGGAAATTTTAGAAATTTCACAAAATTCTAGCTATTCGAGTTTAAATCGAGCAAGCCGAATTTTTAACCGAGCCTAAAAATGTGTTCATACTCGGCTTCTTTAGAAAATGAACGAGCTCAAACTGAGCTTTTTTTTAGTCGAACCCAAGACGAACTCAAGTTACTCGATTCATATAACACCTCTATGAAACATACTCACTACATAAGAATTAATGATCACTACGCCAGAGTGCATCTCGCTCGATGGGCCCAGCAAAGTTCGTGACCTCATTCACTCTCAGACGACGTACTTTATATGACTCTTCGCCTGACCGTGGGGAGTCCCAAATCGCTTCCAACCCATGTTCCACCGACCGAAAACATTAAAAGTTCGTCGGCTGAATATGACTCATGCGACGGACTACTAATAGGCGACGAACATTGTAACTTTAAAGTGCAAATAGCTATTTAGCACTCAAGATCCATGGCTCTAACCTCCGCCGCCGGTACCGATGGGAGCGGTCTCGGACTCACAGCGTCCGACAATTGTCCTTTATGTCTCTAACGAGATTCCAGAAACTCTTCAATTCGCTCTCCCACAGTCCCACCTCGCCGCCCGCTTCCTCCTCCTCCGCACCGCAAACCGTCGGATCGCTCAGTCTTCGCCACCGCAGAACCGCTCTGACTCCCGATTGTATCGAGTAATCAAGGGATTCTTGTTTACTGTAATTCTTTTGCTCATCTTCGAGCTCGCGGCTTACTTCAATGGCTGGCATTTCAGTCCACCGTTGCTTCATCGCGCTGAGGTGCTGGGATGGTGACGATGAACAGTGAAGTTTCCCCAATTTTATAAAAATTTCCCAAACTTGGTGTTAATTGTATTTTGAGTGTAGATTGTTTTTTAGTTTATGAATTTTAGCCATGGTATCAAAATCGGTTGAGAAAATTTGCCTAACGGGCCTTTTTTTTGGGCCTTATTGAAGGAGTGTCTCCCAAGTCCGACAAATTAGATTTTTGTCCACCTTAAATTTTTTGGACAAAATTACCCCTCTAATCTTATATCCCTATCATCGTTTCAGCACCCAAAGAAAAACCCCAATCGTGCTCAATCTTTATCGATCTATCGCCATCTTATCTCTCAAAATCCCCCTGTCGGCTCTCGATCTCCCTCAATCTCTTCCTTGATCTCTCGCTGTCCCGACCGGAGACGCCTCCACGACGGCGGAGGGTGCAACTGGCGGCGATCGTGGACGGAGGGTGCAACTTCCATGGCCGAGCAGACCGAGGACGGAGATCTGAGAACCCAACCTCCTCCTCCGATTCGCCTCCTCCGATTCGCCATGTCGCCTCCTTCTCCAATTCGCGCTCCGAGCCATCGATTGCCACTCCATAGTCGTTGAGGCGGATCCCGGCCTCGTGGCCGTCGATTGCCCAGATCCGGGCGTTGTTGAGGCGGATCCCGGCCTCGTGGCCGTCGATTGTCGCTCCATAGTCGGATCCCGGCAGATCCCGCTTGCGGCCAGTGGCGACTTCCTTCCTCCCGCCGAGGCTCTCACTGGCCGATCTAGCCCGCGTTCTTCACTCGCTCTCCGCTGAAATCTCCTCTCTCCCGCCGTCTCCCTTCCTCCTCAGGTGAAGCAGTTCGTCTGCAACTAATCAAAGTTTC
The DNA here is from genome assembly GCA_037127255.1 of Persicaria tinctoria. NCBI lineage: Eukaryota > Viridiplantae > Streptophyta > Magnoliopsida > Caryophyllales > Polygonaceae > Persicaria > Persicaria tinctoria. The sequence goes on along the minus strand of JBANSL010000019.1, from coordinate 24,763,044 downwards.
AACAAGTAATCAAAGTTTTGTGCAAGTAATCAAAGTTTCAGCAAGTAAGTGACTTCTTGTTAGCAAGTTTTGTGCAAGTAAGTGGTATTCTACTGTCATCCATAACTAAATGGCAATGTAACTGTAAGTGAATCTGCTGCTGTTGCAGGGTCGCTTTAAGTATCAACCTGCCCAGGTTAGAGCTTTTGGTATGCTTGCTGGTGGTACTGGAATCACTCCAATGTTTCAGGTAACTGGACTATATGGTTAAGAATTAAGATATCTATTTGGACCATGTCACTTTCACTCATGCAGACACAAAATGAATATTGGGCATGAACTTGCCACCAGTTTTTGTTGGTGTTGTTAATATGTCGTTCATTTGTGATAGGTCACAAGAATATCCTCAAATGAGTCTTTGCCTAAATCATGTGCAGGCAAAGCATGCTGATGCATTCAATTGCATTCAATTGCATTAAGATATCCATTAAGGCATCAACATATGTGCAATGTATCTGCAGATTCTGTAATTTCCTAATTTGTTTACTTGATCCTAAATCAATGTATTCTTGCAGGAAGAGCTGGATGCATTTGTCCGTGATTTTCCTGATCGTTTCAGTATCTATTATGTTCTTAACGAGGTATTATATTGTGTTATTACATAAGATTTTCTGATTATTGCTTTTATTATACAAGTGTGATAGTGAATTGGATTAGCTTGCAGAACAAAGGAAATGACGCCAATTTGCTTTTATTATACAAGTGTGCAGACACGTCAATTGGATTATATTTTTTATATTTATTTTCGCAACTAATAAATACTGAAATGCTGAAATAAATACTGAAATGCTGAAATGAGTGCTGAAATGTTTTAAATCTTTTTTAAAAGCCTCTTAGCTCAATGGTAGAGCGATGTGCTATGCACAAATACGTGGGTTCGAATCCTGCATAGGCTAAATTTTATATCCCGTAACACGGTTTCAGCAACAATTTCAGCATCAACAACGTTGCTGAAATCGGGGTTTCAGCATCAACAATATTGCTGAAACCGTGGGTTTAGCATCAACAACAGTGCTGAAATCGGGGTTTCAGCAACTCCGATTTCGGCAACTTGAAAAAAAAACAGTAACACAAAGAAAAAAAAACTGTTGAAATAGAGGGTGGCACAGGGGTTTCAACAACTCTGGAAACGCGGGAAAAAAAAACGAAAAAAAAAACCGAGGAAAAAACTGTTGAAACAGATGGTGGCACATGGATTTCAGCAAATCTGGAAACGCAAAAAAAAACGAAAAAAAAAACTGCTGAAACGGATGGTGGCACAGGGGTTTCAGCAATTCCGTTTCAGCAACTCTAGTAACGCGGAAAAAAAAAACCTAAATTTCGCGGAATTTTTTTTTTTTTTGCTGAAAATAAAAAATTTAGCAACTTTATTTTAGGGGTGGACATTTTACTAATATGGAGAGGGTGGGGGACACTTTCCTAATATAGGCTAAAAATATGGCATGTATAGTAACTGCCCCAAATCGGTTTAATTGGATAAAGTTTGAATATCAATTAATAATTTTTAAAGTTAGTATTATTTTTTATTCACGAGTGATAGTTGATATTATTCCGGGCCATTTTTCCTAAAAAAAAATTTAAAACAAGATTTTAATAAATTTGGCCCCCACAAAAAAAAACGTGGGGATTAAAATTTTGTTGGTGGAAGAGCACATCCGTGCTAATCTTTTCGGGGGCCCTGTGCTAAAAACTTAGACTCGATTTATATTATTCATAAATTAATTTTATATAAATGAGTCAGATAAAATTTGTTATAAAACATAGGAATAAAATGATAACTTTTTATTTTTTGATTAAGGTTTTTGTATAAAAATATTATAAATGATTCCTGCAAAACTTCTATATTTTGTAATTTTCTATAACAATTCAAAAATTAGTAATAGTGAATTAATTTATATAATGATGAAATTTTGTTTGTGAGGTTTTCTTAAAAGAGAAGGAGAGGGGTTGGAAACTCAAATGAATAACAAAAAATAATTTATATATTTTTTCTTTTAAAAAAAGAAGCTCTTGGAAGGAAAAAAAATTTAGCGTTAAAGCTTTTCAAAGGGGAAAAAATAGAAGAAATCTGGAATATGATGGAGATTTAACTTGGGTGGACAAGCCTCACAACGTCCACCTGTCATGCGTACCACTGAGCTACTATGTAGAACTAAAATAAATTGGAAGGCTTTTATTATATACTAAACTAGTGTATGTCCCGTCCCCTGCACGGGAATATGTTAACACAATACTATAAAATTACATTTATTATCTATAAAAAAAATCCTATTATAAATATGAAAAATAAATAAATGAATATGAATTACGTACATTATGATAATTAAACTAATAATTGGAAATATAAGATTAAAATCAATCTAGATCTAAATAATTCATTATCTTAAAAAATAATATAGGCATAGATAAAATAAATATGAAATAATTAATTTTGACATAAATAATTATTTCCACAAAAAATAATCGATATATAAATAAATAACACCTATTAAATATTTACTACTATGTATCTATTAATATTTTTGGTAATTATGATCACTGTTTTAAAAAAATCCTTCAAGGCCCGCCTAAACCCCCGACTAAACCCCTTACCTCACCCCTCCGCCAAGGCCTTCAAGGTCACCAAAACCCGCCTAGACCCCAAAGACCCGTCATAAAATTCATCTATATGGCAATTGGGTGAACCTAATTTTTTTTAGGTCCTGTCAATATGGTGTAATTTATATATAAACCGTTCATTGGATATATTATTTATAATCCAGATTGAGATACACTTATATGACAATTTGTATACCTGTATATGCCAAATTTATTACTATTATTGCGTTTAATTATATTGATATAGTTATTTCCTTATATAATATTTACTCTTTTATAAGATATTCCATCTATCCAATTATATGAGTTAATGGTAAAATAAAATAATTATTTAATCATTTTTAATTATATAGATTAGAATTATCTAATTAATTTTATTAGATTTCCTTTTTGACGGGAGAAAGCTCTGCGAGACTCACTCACGTGCCGCCACGTAGGCAGATTCACTCACACGCCGCCATGCAGGCACCAATGCATCGGTTTTAGTATATGTACATAGATTAGTGCAATACCCGCGCCATGGCGCGGTTGCAATGGAAAAAAATCAATGAAACTGATCAGAAGTGGTAAATAATAGTTATAGTATGCTTTTTTATTGACAAAAGGCAACATATATGTAAAATACAACAACATTAATCCATAAAAATATAAATCCTGACATTTGGTTCCGATACTCCTACAACTTAGGTAGAAACAAAATTAATGGAGCTGCTGCCGTGAGGCTGCAAAACATAAAAAAAAAACAGATTTATTGTATATTCATAAGAACAAACAAAATGGATTAAAGAGATAAATAATATATATAATTAGACATCTCCAATAAAAGAAAAACCAAGGCATGTCTACTAAATTTCCAAGTTTGAACAGACTTTCTATGGGAGGCATTGTAACACAAACATTGAAAAAAAGCAACATTAAAAGTGTAAGCAAAAATAAGTACGTTGATTCAACAGTACCACATTACCTCTTCCAAACTTCTTTTCTTCAAGTTACATCTATTAAAATCAAATAAGGATAGGTTCCTTGATTTGTTCTGAGCGATTGTGCAAACCATAAAATATATCCCTTTGTGCACCTGAAATTCCAAATTTTCAAGATAAAATTTCCATCACATCAATATTGTCTAAGAAGATACAAAAAAAAATCAAAGAAAGTAATAACCTGGTCGATTTAGGATACGAAATGTGTACAAAAAAAATTTCCATCACATCAATATTAGCTTTTGGTCTTTTGTGACCAATTGAAATAGAATTATGATAAAAAAAAAATCCAGACACAAAGACTGAAATCACATAATCTGAAATTATAGAATTAAGAAAAAAAATAGAAGCTGAAGTCATAACCATACATGACAGTAATGGTTGAACAGAAGCTGTAAATATTCAGAAATTGTTGAACATATGTTGTAAAATTAAGAATAGAAGCTGTCAAAATTGAACAGATGTAAAAATCTGTCTGCTGTAAAAAAATTCAGCAGTTGTAAAAAATACAGAAATATTAAGCTGTAAATATAGAAATGCAGCAGCTGTAAAAAATTCAGCAGTTGTAAAAATACAGAAATGAAGTTGTAAATTACAGAAAGTTAGAGCTGTAAAATACAGAAATTTGAAGATGTAAAATATATAAATTTAAGTAGTGTAGCAAAACTGTTTTACTGAATTTTGATGTAAAATGCAGAAAGTATACTGAACTTTATTTGAGTGTTTTGAACCTTGTTTTACTTAGTTTTTAGATGAAAAATACAGAAATAAGACCCAACATTTTAAAGATGAAATGTTGGATAGTACCATAAATATTATCATAAATGATGTCTCCTTTTTTCAAAACTATCAAGTTAGAAGATACTACGAACAACAAGCAATCTAAAGAGTCCAAAATGCATGCCTTTGAAAAATACAGAAATAAGACCCAATAAAAGGAGTATAACCCTAAATTGCAATTTTTTTATACACCAAAATAAGAGGCTAAATCATAATTTCAAATACATGCCTTTGAAGTATGACAACGAAGAGCAAGCAATCTAAGATAATAAAGGGATTGTTTTATAAGATGCTAAATCATAAAAGAAGCATCTACAAAAAATAAAGGGATTGTTTTATAAGCTTTAATTTATCATCATGAATATACATATAGGAAAACATGGAATGAAAGATAAAGAGTCCAAAATTAATGACAGAACCAAAAATTCTGACCACCCTTCAGGATCGTTTATAAGTGATAATAATCTTTCATTCTAAATGACATAAATCCATCATAGAACTGAAATCTTCAGATTGAATTTTCTTTATAAATCTTCAACCCACATATTGCCGAATTTACACATTGCTGTAAGTTAAATTCAGAAATATTCCCTCACAGTTCTATAAATTTCAAGGTCATCACGCAACTTGTTAACTGAGCACTTACAGGGTTACATGGAGGCCGCATATGACGATCTTCTTCCCCTGAAATTGCAAGTTGATTTATTTACCTTGAAGTACTCAAATGCCTTGCTAAAAGAATGTCTTCTCTTCGCAGAAATTGCAAATTTTCCAGGAAAACAAATAACTTTAAAAACCTTGAAAATGAACCCTAATTCCTCAAACAACGATATGGGGCAAAATAAATATCAGAATTAAGATCTTGAATTTTAGAAACATAATTAAGGAAGACAAAGAAAATAGGAACAAACCAAACCTTATTTCTAGGACATTGATGAAGCCAGGACTCAGAGAAGTCATTAGCCTCGACGATTTCCATAGCCAAAGCTCAGCGATATCCATAGCCTCGGCGATTTCCAATAGCTCGATCCGGTGTGCGATGGGACAAAGACGGCAAGCGAAATCAGCGAAAAGACCAATAAGAGGAGGGAACCGGCAGAGGCAAGGGGATCAAAATTCGATTTAAGAGAAGAGGAATCGTCTGAGAGAGAGGAGGGAGAACGAATGGGAGAAGGAGGCGTGTGGGAGAAGGAGGAGGCGTATAACATTAGCCGAGGAACGATGTCGCTGGAACCGGAAGAGGCAAGGGGAGGGAGACGGCAGAGGCGGGCGTGGGAGGAATGAAACCCTAACCATTCATAAGTGCAAATTGTGGGAATAAAAAAAACGAAAATTAAAAGAAAAAGATATGATTGGCCGAGGAAGAGAGAAATGTGAGGAGCATGCCACGTCAGCGGAAACTCTTTACAATTAAGTTATTATATAGAATATAGATATAGATATAACTGATATTGAACCTTATAATTTTGGGGGCCCTGTTCCGTTGGACCATCTAAACTGGCTAATGCACGGGCCTAGAAGAGAGTGGAGTGGAGAGGTTTGAAGTTGTGACACGAGCATTTAGGAGTTTTCAACTCAAAGCCGGGCCTGAGGGGAGGCAAAAGTTGACCCAAAATTTAAAGGGAGCCCATTTTTTGTAAGTATATGGATTTTTTTATTAGCTAAAAAAAATCCATATAGTAAGTTTAACTGAAGTCATTATGATGTATTGGTCAAAAATCTCATTCTTTTCCATTAGTCCATGATTCAATTCTCTTTGTAACCCATTGTTGTTGCATTTTTTCCACCAAAATTTCATTTAATAATCACTAAAAACCACCAATAAAATAGAAATTATCCATTATATATGGTTATGAAAAATAAACAAAACTAGTACGATCCCCGCGCCATGACGCGATTTTTTATAAATAATATTTAAATATAGATAAATCATAGACATTAGATTTACTTCAATATTTTTAATTAAACCCATTAATTAATAAATGTGTTAAAAATAATAGAAAAAAAATACACTTGGGTTAAAGAGATAAAGAGAAAAATAAATAATAAATAGTGAAAGATAAAAGTTTTGAATTAATCCCATTGGTTAAAAAATGTAACATCAAATAATATCGGGTAATTAATATTAGAATATTTTTCCAAAAAATAATATTAGAAAATATAGTTACCATAATAAAATGATATTATGTAAATAATATTTTCACAAATAACTTTAAACATGGAGAGGGCATGTGACATAAATGTTTTAGTTAATCCCAATAGTATATAGATATAGATAGTTAGTAAATGAATTTGAGTTAAGCTCAATAGTTATATTAGACTGAATTCAATGTTTTGAATTAAGCCCAATAGTTAGTAAGATTAAAGAAAAAATGAGTAAATGGTAGTGGATATACCACTTTCAATGGGCCATTGCAAAAATAACCCCCCCCCCCGGCCCAAATAGCAAAAATGTCAAATTGACCCAACCAATTGCAAAACTAACCGGTAATCCAAACCTGTTGCAGCGGGTAAGAAAGACGGTTGAAAATTGGAAAGAGAAAAGTGAAGAAAGCATATCTCACATCAACGTCTTCGGTCACAATCATAACTTCAAGAAACCCGTAGAAATTCGAAGGGGAAACCGCCATTGGAGGGAAAACCTGCTTGCTGTGACGCCGGAACTGAGGACGACGCCGGAAGAGAGAGAGAGAGAGAGAGAGAGATGTGCTGCTTACTGTGACGCCGGAACCCAGAGCGAGGGACGACCCGAGATTGGAGAAAGACAACCCCCTGGTGCCGATTCCGCCATTGAAGAGAGGTAAACCCCCATAATATATCTCAAAGCTTTCTCCTTTAATGGTAGTTAGGGGGTTTCAAAGCATGTAAAATCAATTTAGGGCCGGTTGGAAGAATTGGGGGATTAGGTTTCAAAAAATGGCAACGGGAAACCCTAACTGGAAATGTGGTCGGCGTTTTGGGGATAGGGGTGTTAGGGATGAAATTGAAGGTCGAAAATTGGTAGACACTAGTAGAAAAATGTGAATATAGCATGCTACATAAGAGGCTGGATGTGATAAATCCGGGCTATAATATGCATCCAATCTTTTATCTTTTTAAAAAAAAAACATTATAGAGTACATAGCCCGGATATATGACACGCCCGGGTTAAAATGTCATGGTGAATTTCCCACAACCTAAATCAAATAACCCGGAGCAGACATAACCGGGTTATTAGGTTAATCTAATGACCCGGGCGTGTCATCGATCATCTACATCCGGGCTAATATGCACCCAAGTAACCAATTTAAAAAAAAGCCCGTATTACCATCCGGGACATAAAACAGGGGCGCGAAAGTGAAAAAAAAAGCGCAAAATCTGAAAGTAAATTGGTAATTCCCCGTCTTCGCGAATTCAACTTCGTCCTCGCCTGCCGCCGAAGGGAGCTTCGTCCTCGCCTGCCGCCGAAGGGAAATCGCGAAGGGAGCTCTGTCTCGGCGCCCTAGCTCTCTCCGTCTTCAGCAAATTCGCTGACCACTGTTGTCCTCGCCCGCCGCCAAAGCTCAATTGCTCAGAGGAGGGAGTTTGCCCTAACTCTCGCTGTCTTGCCCTAACTCTCACCGTCTAGCCCTTCGTCGTGCCATCTTCGCTGTTCACCGAGGTAATTGCTCTCTCTCGCCTTGTCTCTTCCTCTCTCCTTCTCGCTGCCAGAAACTGTCTTCATCTCTCGCCTTCAATTAGTTGTTGTATGCTTGCGATTTCTGGTCGCGCGATTCCGCTCTCGCCTTCTCTGCCAGAAATTTGTTCTCTCTCGCCTTCAATTTCCGTATGATTTGAGAATTCTGGTTGCTGTTGGCTGTTCTGAAATTTCAAGTTTCTAACTGGTTTCTGAGATTGCTGAGAATTCTGGTTGTTGTTAGCTGTTCTGTTCGATTCTGGTTGTTGTATGCTTGTGTGTTCCTAGCTGGTTTTTTTTGTGGAGTATACAGTGGTCCTAATTTCAGATTTCTAATTCGATTTACATCATGAAACCGACAATAAATTAGAGGCCTTATACTTTGAACATATACAAAAATGAGATATTACTATATAGTTACATCAATATCGGTTTAATGGCAAATTATTGAGTAAGAATAATATTGTATTCCACAGCTCAATGCATAGTTGAGAGATTAAAAATAACAAATAAAATGATTGTAATTTGTTAGTACTCATTTTCTCATGTATTTTTCATAAAATCCATACACTTGAATTATATGTAGAGGCAATGCTAAATAAAGGGAATGAATACTACACACCAATAGCTATAATAAGGGGAATGAACACATCCATTATATTCAAACAATTAACACATCCAAATTCAGTTGCTACAATAATGGAAATGAACACATCCATCATATTTGAACAATCAAGCTAATATAATCAAGCACAAAAGAAATGAGTAATCATATATAGTTACTTAGTCATAATGTAAGTGTCCATGTTCCTGTAATACTACACACCCAACACCGTAACTGACCCATGAAGTCTCAAACTAAACATATCCAAACCCAATAATTCAGTTATGAGGTATAGTTTAGTGAACACAAGAACTATTTATGGGTAGATCTCAGTCAAAAAGGACAGATAGATATTTATCTGAAATATATGGAACTTCTTTGCTAGTGAAGGGAGAACTATTTATGGGTAGATCTCACAACCACAGATATATGCCCTGCTGAATGTTATATCAGTTTTAAGTTTGTATGGCAGAAGAGAACTCGTCCTCAAAATCTAATTGATCCTGAAATAACAACTCAAAACAAACCTGAAATCTTTCTCACAACCTGCCCGATTGAAGGAGCGATTGAAGGAGCCGAATTCAACAACCTGCCCGATTGAAGGAGCGAGTTTCTCACTTATCCTGAAAAATCAAACCAAAACAGGGACAATTTAGAAGAAGACAGAGGCTTGGAAATTACTAAAATAGGAGAAATGAAAGACGAACCCTTTTTTGTGGAGTATACAGTGGTCCTAATTTCAGATTTCTAATTCGATTTATGTATGCTTGCATGTTATTTGTAGGGTCTAAATTCTTTATTATTCACAAGTGTACATGGCTGTACTTGATTATATCTATCAAATCATTGGGATGATTTGAATATCACTCTTTGTTTATTTTGTGTATATTGTAGAATGATTGATAAGTCATGGATGTTAGCTAGTCGAATGTCGGAGGAATATGTGGAAGGGGTTAAAGAGTTTATCAAATTTTCACTCGATCATGGCGCGGATCCAATGAAAATTATTTGTCCTTGCAAAAGCTGTGATTTTTCTAGGGCATATATGGCGAGCGATATAATGGATCTTCTAATCTATGAGGGAATAAATCCTCATTACAAGATATGGATATGGCATGGAGAGAAAGCTCCTGCTCCTTCTGATAGTTGCGAGACATCAACCTTCAACAAGTTTGATACCGATGAAGGGGATCGAGTAGAAGATATGATTCATGATATTGAGCAAATTCAGATTGATCGTCCAGAGATGTTTGACAATTTTGTTAATGATGCCCAAAGGCCCTTGTACCCCGAGTGTAAGAAGTTTACGAGATTGTCTGCGGTGTTAAAGTTGTATAACTTAAAAGCCGGAAATGGATGGACCGATAAGAGCTTCACTGCATTGCTTGAGCTTTTGACAGAAATGTTTCCGGATGAGAATTCCCTTCCCAATAGTACTTACGAGGCGAAGAAGCTTATACGCTCCGTAGGTATGGATTACGTGAAGATACATGCTTGTCCAAACGATTGTGTTCTTTACCGGAAGGAAAATGAATTCTTAGAGAGTTGCCCAAATCCCGATTGTTGTGAACCACGTTACAAGGAGAACGGAGCTCCTGCTAAGGTGGTGTGGTATTTCCCAATAAGAACAAGGTTTCGTCGTCTTTTTGGTAACCTTGAAGATGCTAAAAATTTAATCTGGCATGCAAATGGTAGAGAAAAAGATGGTAAGATTCGCCATCCAGCAGATTCTCTACAATGGAAAAAAATAGATGAGTTGTATCCCCAATTTGGAAATGAAGATAGGAACCTTCGCCTTGCTCTGTCTACCGATGGGATGTGTCCTTACGGCACTCTAAGTAGTACTCATAGCACATGGCCTGTTGTACTGGTGATTTACAATCTTCCTCCGTGGCTATGTATGAAGCACAAATACATGATGTTGTCTCTCTTAATTTCGGGGCCGAAGCAACCGGGCAATGATATTGATGTTTATTTGGAACCTCTGATTGAAGATTTGAAGGATATGTGGGAAATTGGCATTGATGTTCATGATGCAAATCAGAATGAAACATTTCGTCTTAGAGCCATGTTATTTTGCACTATAAGTGATTTTCCGGCGTATGGGAATCTTGCCGGTTGTAGCACGAAAGGATATGGAGCTTGTCCTATATGTGGAAAAAATACATATTCTGTATACTTGCCGGGTAGTCACAAGAATGTGTTCCTTGGGCACCGATATGCTTAGTTTTTCCTTAAGACACAATTAGTCCTCTTATCAACATTTCTCACTTTACCTCTTGTCCATGTTTAGGATAAAAGTGACAAGTTTCGCCAACTGTCATCTAAGAATGATTGTATCTACAAGGGAGGTCAGAAGGGATATGCTGGTATTGAGAATGAATATGTATGTACACATTAAATAAGTTAACAAGATAATAATATATAGTTTATTTCACATACTTGCATTATACTTGATGCACGAAATCAATATTTTTGAACCTAGATTACTACTCATGCGATGGAACCATCTGCTACGGTTCCACGAGCAATCTTATGGATGGAGGCACGGAAAGGATCCAATGGACAGTATGCAGAGAGTTCCCAGTCTACAATTGAGAAAATAGTAAGAGATTTATGTATAAGAGTGATTTGAGATTATACATACGTTTTTTGTTATATATTTTTATTAATATATACTTTGTTACCTGTCTGGTGTAGAAAAATTACATGGACCAAGAAGCATCTGGACAACTTGTTACAAGTGGGCAAAAAGATGTCCTTCATATGGCATCGGGGAAGCTTGAGCACCCGGGGCGCATCGGGGGGGTTGGTCAAGATGTTACAATAACTCAATATTGGAAGCGGAAAAATCCAGCAAAAGAGGCTGGACATGAGGATTCAGTTAGCGAACTCAAGGCCAAAATGAAGGACATGGAGTCTACTTTCGGGGACAAAATCAAAGCACTGGAGCTCGTGATTCAAAAGTTGATGTCGGGGAGCCAAGAAAAGGTGAATGAAGTTCGCCCACTCCAAGAAGACCAGGCATCTCCTACTTCACAGCCTTGTCCTCAAAGTGACAAAGCGTCTTGTTCTATCCTAAAGGCCAGCGCTGGAAAATCAGAGGAAGAAGTATGCCTTTTTATACATTCGATTATATTGGTAATTTATGTTTGGTTTTTAAAAATTAAAACATTTTTTGGTTTAAATTTAGAATTGTCAATCGTGTCAACTACTCCTCAAGGACCTTGGAGAACCAGTGGCTGAAGGTAAAGTGTATCATTCTTCCTTGGGACAAGTACTACTTCATACTCGACCATTGGAGAGTGGTTATGTCAAGGTGTCAATAGTCACACCTATCATGGGTGACATGAAGTTGCCATGCCCAACTGAGGAGGCCACCTTTGTGAAAGATGCTGTAGGCCAATTCATTGCATGGCCTCCTGCGAGGTAAGTTGTCGACATTAATGTAGTTAAGTCATATTATCTCCTTGAATAAATGTGTTCTGAGTTATTGTCCTTATGGTTTATATATTTATATGGAATTGATAAGGTCTCAAAACAATCTGAACACGATTCATCAAAGAAAAAAATTGGGGAAAAGACATTGACAATTGAGTCTGGAATTGGGCAAAGTGATAGCGATTCAATCCCACGTGGTTTGGAGGCATACAATTGGATATTTGAAGAATTCACTGAAAACGATGTGCGACATCTTGAGATTCCGAAGGAAATTTTCAAGTGTGATCATCCCGGAGTAGACATTGGGAGGGGTGATATTGAGGGATTGTTTAATAAGAAAGAGATGAAACCTTGTCATATGTTGTTATACATAAGGTTAGTATGCACATGACGCTTACCATTTTTTAATATCATTTTTGACTTCATATTTTGACCTACCTAATGCATATTTGGGTGCATATATAGATATTTATATGACACTCTTGAAGGAGATGAAGACAAGTTCAAATTTCTTTGCCCGAATCAAATTTCACCACATGATAGGAGCCTCGAGCAGAGGGCTGCTTATATTGCAAATGCCATGGACGGTGATGTTAAAGGAAAACTATTCCTGGCACCATATCATTTTAAGTAAGAAATCTCATTCTGATTTACGGTTCAAATGTTAAAGGACAACTATTCTTGGCACCATATTATGAGTTACAATTTAGTATGCATGCACATAAAGATAATTATCATTATTTGTAGTCATCAGTGGGCGTTGATCATAATGATTCCATATTTGGGTTCCGCTTATTGGATTGATCCACAAGGCCAAAATAGACATCCAGCTGTTGATAAATTAGTCGCAATGTAAGTATCCCGCCATTATAAAATTCAAATGTTTTCTTGAATATTTCAAGTGAGTAATATTTTTTTCCAGGAGCTACAAATTGAAGTTTTTCAAATTGGGCATGAAAACTCCTCGAAAAGATACTCGGCGGCATGTTGTCAAGGTTAAACTACTTGTTTCCATTACATATTATTTCCATTTTAAGTTGGCAGGGTAAAAATCTGATATATGCACGGTATCATTTGTAGTGTCCTCGTTCATCTACCCCCATTGACTGCGGATATTATGTCTTGAAGTTTATGCGTGATATAATACATCGAGGATCTTCTATTATTCCTTTCAAGGTTAGGTTCTCAATTCATCTTGGAGCTGTAATTTTTATTTTGAAGGATGTTTGAATGAATATTGCAAGTTATTATATTCATCTTGGTTCAATTTAAGCATGTTGTGAACTATTGAAGGAAGTTTATGCGTGAATGAATAGACCTATAGCATGCATTTTTCATGAAAACTAATTGTTTGAGACAAATGAGAAACTGATGTGAAATGAACAAGCATCCTACAAGTGTATCTTACGGTATTTGCTACTTGTGTTTCCATTGTCATCAACTACAAATTGTGTCTTACACGGTTTTCTTATTTGTCGGTGGTTCAGTGGCGAGGATACTTATAAAACCCAAGATATTGTTGAAATCCAAAGAGAGTGGTTAGACAATTTATTTGCTCTGATCATGTAAGTAAGAATTCTTTGAAATATTATTGGTAATGTGTTATTTTATTAATCATCATTAGGAGCTTATGTTGATTGTTGGTAAAAAAAAATGCAGGGCCTAAAGTCAGCCTATTTTATCGCATGTGCAAGTATCAAATGGTACGTATTAAAAATACACTTCATTTTCGAATCGATCCCTACTGTTTTTGTGCAATTTACCCAATGAGGTAACCCATCATTATTTTTGTGCAATTTCATGAACTTTTGATCCTAAATTAATGTAGGAAGATTGTAACTCAGATTTGCCTCCTTAGTTGGGTTTATTCAGTGGCGAGGATACTTATAAAACCCAAGATATTGTTGAAATCCAAAGAGAGTGGTTAGACAATTTATTTGCTCTGATCATGTAAGTAAGAATTCTTTGAAATATTATTGGTAATGTGTTATTTTATTAATCATCATTAGGAGCTTATGTTGATTGTTGGTAAAAAAAAATGCAGGGCCTAAAGTCAGCCTATTTTATCGCATGTGCAAGTATCAAATGGTACGTATTAAAAATACACTTCATTTTCGAATCGATCCCTACTGTTTTTGTGCAATTTACCCAATGAGGTAACCCATCATTATTTTTGTGCAATTTCATGAACTTTTGATCCTAAATTAATGTAGGAAGATTGTAACTCAGATTTGCCTCCTTAGTTGGGTTTATTCGGCTTTTCTAATGTGCTTATCTCTGCTGATTTTTGCAGGACTGAAGGAGATTTTAAATTACGAAGATTGCAATTCCTGTCAGACGAAGAACCCACCGAGATTGACTCTCAATTCTAGCATGTGAGTGGTGTCTTTTAGCATCTAAACTCTCTAGTTATGTTTTGTTTTAGTTAATAGCAGACATTTGGCCCTTGTCCTATATACATTAGTTCTACGTACTATGCAAGGGAGAGACAAGTACTTTACTCTAGTTTCAAGATTTATCAAGTGCCATGTTCATGGTTTGTATTTCACTAGTGTTTGGATTGTCTTAATGATAATCAACCTTGTATTGTGTTGGTGTTGCATTTTGTTGGCGCTTTTGCTGTATATATTTGTAAAAAAATAGGTGAATAGAAACAATGTGAAACATACAGGTGGAATTGGACCTACACAAAATGGACATTTAAAAAATATATATATAAAAAAGAGCCCGGACGTATTAAATCCGGGAAAAAAAACACAATTTACATGCTATAAAAAAACAGACCAAATAGCCCAGATCTACCAATATCCGGGCTATATAATCGGTTCACGTAATTTTTTGGACATGGAAAATAGCCCGGAGATAAAATATCCGGGATATTTGATATACTAAATAACCCGGATATTAAACTTCCATCTGGGCTATAAAAGCTGTGAGATTTTTACCCAAATCTGACTTACCTCTATTAGCCCGGGCGTGTAGATTAGGGGTCCGGGCTCTTTACCTATTATCACACTAACCAATCGCCCGGACCCCATAGGCTCTATATCCGGGCTATAATATGAAAAACGCCCGGGCTAAAAGCCCTTTTTTCTACTAGTGAGAAGAGGTTAGACAACCCCAATCAAACAATGAAATTGGGGATGGGAAAACTCGTCAATGGCGAGCGGGGTCCTGCTTGTGGATAGGGGAAACGATTGAATGGCTAGGTATAGGAAAATCTGGGTAGGGTTTGATTTGGGGAATTCAGGGAAGAGGCTGAGATTGTTATATAGTTAAAGAAGCTATAATTCCTTTTTCATTACATTGTGTCATAAAAACAAGACTAGTAAACTTGTTTTGAGACCTATTTTAGACCCTAATTACTTGGCAAATGTCCTGGTCCAACTTGATATCGCTTTGTGACCACTGTTTGAATGTTTATTTATTTGAAGCTCTCTTTTTATTTTCTTAGGCCTTATTCTTTGCTTGCTGGTTAAAGTGTATAAGTGCCCTGTTGACCCTTTGGAGTTGATTTTAATGTTTTTGTAAGGATTGCAGATTGGTCAAAGAATATGCACTTATCTTGTCTTAAGAAGTACATGTATTTGACAAAAGTTAAGATGGCATCAAATTTGATATTGTGTTGAACACATGTTGACTGATGCTTCCTGTTTTTTATGTGTAATATTTTGAGCTTTCTGTCTCGTATTGCAGGCATTTTGTGGTGTTGTCTATTTTTGTGGTGTTGATGGTTTTTCCAAGCAATTGTGTGGTGTTGTCAAATGCAAAATGTTAAAACGTCTGGCAGGAAAAATACTTTGACCGGCTATTCATTTGTAAGTACTGGCTAGGATTATTGCTGAAATGGATGTTATCTGAATGACAGATTAAGGACAATGGCAAAAGGCAAAGGAAAAAAGGTGTCGACCCCTTCGAGCAAGAAGGTATAAGCTGTAATATCTTATGAGCTAGTAGATTAGGGGCGTTAATTTTTTTGTGTTTGTGATGTGAACTGTTGTGAGCTAAATTTGCCATGTTTTATATCTACTGTTATATCGATTTCTGCATGCATTTCATGCATTTGGGCTAAAATAATACAGAATCTAGAGCTTGTACATAGACTAAGATGAGTCAGGCTAATGCTTAATGGAGAAAGTCGGCCTAGCGACTATAAAATCTAGAGCTTGTACATAGACTTTTTAAGACTTTTGAGACTTTGTTGCTTTTGTTTTTGGTTTGAAACCTTTTAGTTTTTCTATTGTGGGTATATGTCTTCTACACTTTTCAGGTTCATGGATAGAAGCAGGCTACATTCAGACTCGGCCCAGGATTCTTATATTCGACATTTTGAGGCACTGCACACCTGTCTTGTGAGTTTCTTTCTTTACCCTTGTTTTTATACAGTGAGGACACTGTAATATTTAAGTATGGGGTGGGGGAAGGGCTTACATTATGCATATTTACTTTATTTGACATTATATGTGCATTATTTCTTTGAATTGCTACATGGCTATTTTGGAATGCATTATTGATTTATGTGCTTACATACATGTTTTCCAAAATTTGAGAAAAATGACCCCCATTAATTTTTTTTGATTAATGTCATGGAAGCTTATATTGAACTCGACGATGCAAAAATTGGATTCATTAGAGATATAGCATGAAATTGCCTAGTAAAGGGAAGTCACAATGAAGTGCATATTTTGATGAAAACCATGAAAGGAGGTAAAATTTGAAGTTGCTTTTGACATGTTGCATGATAAGATGATGGAGGACTCTATATTTCCATATAATACTCATTGTTTACAAATCCTAGCCTTACCTATGCTTATGCATCACAAAAGCCATATTATACCTTATTTCAAATATTGCTCCACATGATCTAAATATTGCCCATTCTTTACCTTATCCGGGGATTATGTTGAGAATGATGTTACATTATGGAGATTATCATATGGTGTTTTTGTTGTGATTATTATCATTATTGGAGTTTGGAAGGAAATTGTTTGAAATATATGGAAAATTTAATGAGTGAAAGAAAATCCAATCACCTCAGGAGATAAAGGTAGATTGACCCTGCTCTCTAAGATAATAGTTTGGAGAGATGGGACACATTGTGAGGAGTCCAAGGCACTAAGTATCCGGGGGCATTCATGACACCCATGTTTGCGACTCGCGAGAAGGCAGTGCTGAGGTCAGAGAGGTAAAAGCATTATTATTGATAAAAGCATTATGAAAGGTGATGAATCTTATGAAAAGGAATATGGAAATTCAAGTTTGGAAATACTCCATTTCCCCGGATCATTAGCACCACATTGCCAGAAATTGCCCACCTTTTAGCCTTTTACCAAATCTACTCTTTATTTGAGCTTAAATTGAAGTCCTCTTGATTATCAATGCTTTGTCACTTATGAATGTTTTTGCATAACCCTCCTTTTGTGAGTAGATGTTGCTCTTTAAATTGCACATGTATGGATTTGTGACACTAGTACCTTTTCGAGGATGGTAATTGACTGCTGGGTTATATGACAATGAATCTAATATGTTGAGAGTTTTGAATTCTTCCCCTGAATGACAAATAAAAGTATTGCTTGAGGACAAGCAAGCTTAAGTATGGGGTGTTTGTTGTGAGCTAAATTTGCCATGTTTTATATCTACTGTTATATCGATTTCTGCATGCATTTCATGCATTTGGGCTAAAACAATACAGAATCTGTGTAAGTTATGTTTATTTGCAATATATGGAGGTCTACACAAGTTTTTGTTATTTTGGCAGAAATCGGACGCACTTTGGAGCTTAAAGAAAACTCATGGAGAAGCTAAGAATAGTGCAGCTGTAGAAGAGGCCATTTTTCACCATTCTACGTTCAGAATCAAGCTTTGATGTCTTCATGAGAGTTGTAGCCCTCGAAAAGAGCTTTCCAACGCATGGTTATATGCGTCAATCCGACGAACGAGGACTCGGGAAAGTGCGTTTTAAGAACAGAGCAGAAAGCTGAGAAAGCTTTACTCGAGATCGAGTACACTCTACTCGAGATCGAGGAGAGCCTGGTCGAGAAAGAGCTGATCGAGAAGCCGAGGACGAAGACGCAGACCAACTCTACTCGAGATCGAGAAGGCTTAGTCGAGATCGAGGAGCCCGGAGCCAATGTCCGAGCCTTGTCGAGCACCAGTCACCCGAGAAGCCGAGCCACACCCGTCGACGACAATCCTACTCGATCTCGAGGAGCCCTAGTCGAGATCGACGAGCCGTGTCCGGGAGCGCGTTACGCGGTTTCGCTGTCCTACTAGGATTGGGAGTCCTTGGATCCAATTCTATCCAATTTGGCCGAGATCTATCAACATCTATCAAGTTCTATCTATGGAGAAGACATGGAAGACTTTAGATTTATTATTTTCCTTTTAGATTAAATTCCTTTATCGCATTTATTTATCATTAAAGTTTTAGATATAATTTTAGATATAGATAGAAGATTCTATCCTTGATTAGCAAGGTTTAGAAGCCTATAAATAAAGCCCTAGGGGCTGGTTTTTTCATTTAATTCAATTTCAGAGTTAGACAAGTAGTTCCACAGAGAAGTTTTAGGAGTTCTAAAGTTTTTAGGGTTTTGGCATTCAGCGAAAGTTGATTGCCGGGATTGTAAAGGCTTTGAATATAGTTTAATGCAAGTTTCTTTTTATACATCAATGTCTGCGATTACGATGAGGCGTGAGTAGTCCACCCACTTCTGGGGCTGGGGTGAGCCCGACGGTGGCCATGTAAGGTGAAGCGGTAAATGTCAGATCTTTTTATGCAATTCGTCTTCTATCCCTATGAGCATGATTCTTTTGCGATAGTTGTAGGTGGTCCTTGTTTGTATTATTGAAGCGAAAGTGATCTTAATGCAACTTGGGTTAATTATGTGAAAAGGGTTAGTAACAATTAGTGTTTATGCGAAAGCCTCTATATGCCTATTTGTTAGTAACGAAAGTTACTTTGATGGAAAGCATGATCGTTTATGCCTTTATGTGTTACTTTGCATGGTTATCGTTGTGGCGTTGATACCCTGGCTTTGGAAGTTTTTCATATATTGAGTTTATTTCTGCCAAATTTCCGAGTTGTGTTCGAAATCTGCGATTTACAGTTTTCTGAGTTTCTAGTCGATACAGAGGAGGAGCTAGTCGATACAGAGTAGACCGTAGTCGATATCGAGTAGAGTCTTGTCGAGACAGAGTTGTCTGTTTGGTTTCTGTTTTTTGTTGTCGACTTGCTGTTGTCGATCTCGAGTAGATAGTTGTTGAGATCGAGTACGTCTGTTATCTTGCTTTGTTCTTTACTTTCTTTTGCTATTTTCTGTCTTTGCTTTTGTTTCTGTTTTGCTTTGTCTTTTCTGCTTCTGTCTTTTCTGCTGCTTGTCTGTGAGATCTGTTGCTACCTAAGAACTGCTTACGTGCTTCCTCGTGGATTCGATCCTGACAACCTTCTACTACAACGGGAGGAAGTCTTGTATTTATTTGCTGAGACATGGAAGTCAATCTGATCTTTATTCTATATTTATTTCATACTTGACCATCCTCCTGCAACAACATGAACATCGGTACTCTCTTATTATATTTGTGCAGGCGACTCTTGCCCTTCCTCCGTCGAAGTATTTTAGAGGGAGGTCCAACCAGTTCTCCAAGATGGGTGTACTAACGGGAATGGATGATGGGCTATCTACAGCTGATTGGCAGATGCTGAAGGATAGCAGGCTAGGCGGCATTATAAAGATCGGCGCCAATGTGCCCTACTGCTCAGCCCTTATCCATTACTTCCTGGAGAGGCAACTCAAGACCCTCAAGAAATGTGAGACATGGTATGAGATCCAGGGGCGACTCCTCCGGTTCTCCATCAAGGAATTTTGCCTAGTCACCGGCCTCAAATGTGGTGCAAGGAATCGGGCATTTGAGGCGGAAGATCACAAAGGCGCAATCCGGAGCTTCTTTTGAAGGGAAAGGGTCAAGGTGTCCGACCTTCCCGTCATGTGGGAGGTCGCAAAGGCGAAAGAGAGAAGTGAGCGGAAGAGGTTGAAGCTTGCACTCCTGATCATTGTAGAGTGCATCCTGCTGCCAGGGGACGTGGGCAGAGGAGTGAAAGGGTGGGTGGTCGCCCTCGTTCAAGACCTCGACCGATTCTTTGACTACTCGTGGGGTAAGGTATGTTATGAAGCCACACACCAGAGTCTTGATGGGGCACTGGTCAGGAAGGTGGAGCAGGGAGTGAAAGGTGGGAATGAGAGGTCCGGGTACTCGCTCAATGGATTCCCATTAGCGTTCCAGGTACGAGTTCAAACTTAATGCTATTCCCATTAGCGTTCCAATCACTTTCATCATCCACTTGAATCGGATAACATCCCTCCGTCTTCGTATCGAGTAGATATTTCAACTCCAACTCATAGCACCTCGGGTCAACCGCGAACTTCTCCATTATCTTACTCTTGACGGACCCAAACGACATGGTCTCCTCTATAAGCATTATTTTGTGGGCGTTTTGACCTTGATACACCCATCCTCCTTCGAGATGCTCCCATCGACCATTGCAAACGAGAGTAAGTAATGCCACCCCTTTCTGCCCTGCAAAATTATGAGGTTAAGATGGTCCTCTCAGTATTTGTTAGAGGTAAGGGAAGGATGGGGAAAATCCATTACTGTGAATACAAAACATAAACCGTACTTACCCATATTCGTTGAGGTATGGATTTTGCAGATGTCACGTGTATCCCTGTCTATGGCTACATATATTCTGTTGATGACTATGATTTCCTTTTGCCTAGCTAGTAACAGAATTTCTGGGTTTTATCCTTCCAACTAGACGTTAATGGCAGCCATAGAGAAGAAGCAGATGTTTTGCACTTTTTGTGTCCACCCGGCGAGCTCCCTCATCTCCTTTTATACTCCCTCTGAAAATCCCCCTGTGTTTTCCCTCCATTTTGACTTAGCGGGAATTGTTTTTGTGAAAAGGTGACACCCTCTCTCCTAGCATTTAATGCTTGTCATTCCATGCTTCCACACCCTCTCTCCTCCCTCTCTCACAGACTCACTGTAACTCTGCAGCCCTTCATTTTTTTAATTTTTTTTTGGCCAAAATGATTACCTCCCTCACTCTCTCCAATCGACACCTGTCCAATTTTTTCCCTCCTTTTCCATTGTGTAACCGGCTACCTTTTCTAACCTTTGCCCAATAATTTGCAAGAATGACATTATGTCATTCCTTTGCAAAATTTTTAGGGCCGGGTCATTTTTGCAAAGTGGGCAAAGTTTTGGTATATCCATGCAAAACCTTCAGAAAAAATAGAGAATTAAAAGAAAAAGAAGAAAAAAGGAGAATTAAAAAAAAGGATTAAAGAGAAAAAAGAAAATTATAATTGGTCAAAAGCCCTAAAATCTCTCTAATGTTGAAACCTAAGCATAAACTCTTCTAAATTAAGAGTTTATATAGAATAGTTAGTAAGATTAAAGAAAAAATAGAGAATTAAAAGAAAAAGAAGAAAAAAGGTGAATTAAAAAAAAGGATTAAAGAGAAAAAAAAATTATAATTGGTCAAAAGTCCTAAAATCTCTCTAATGCTGACACCTAAGCATAAACTCTTCTAAATTAAGAGTTTATATAGATTATATAGATATAGATTTAATTAATGTTTTATTTCGTTTTATCTTGTACAACTTCATATTTAAAAAAAATAGATTTTCACAAACCCTTTCTAAAAGAATAATTGCCCAAAATCATGAACAAAAAAAATATTTAAAACCACTCATATTGAGCTTTTTTATATAAAAATAGCTAAATAAAATAAATGAACGAAATGATAAAGAAAATTCTCCCAAAAAAAAAAGTAGATGGCCCTATTTTTATATCCGTCCTCGGGCATTTCAAATCTCAGTTCCGGACCTGGTTCAACGAATTGGCTTATGTGACCATTTATTAAACTCTAACGATATATGAGCCTTAATTGTGAAATATTCAACGGGTTGTTAAGGAGAGACAAATATGTGTCGGATTATATTGATTTATTATTATTATTTTTGCGATTATAAAGTCGAGATCTACTAATTTAACACAAAAACTTAAGCTATATTGTGCAGAGTTTCATCCTTCCCATAACCCATTATTTTTTAATCTTTTATAATTAAAATTAACATGGGCGAAACACTACCATACTAAATCTCTCGACACTAGAAGCTAAGACCTATTCTATCATTTTTATTTTATTTTATTTTACTTTACTTTATTTGTTTTTTAAGTTTCTAGAATGTGTGTTATCGTTATTTATGATGTTGTGAAGTAGTGTCTGTCTTAGAATTGGAGGTCTTGCCATTGGTCACTAGGAAACACCCTCTCGACCTAGTCGGGACAAGGGTGCGTACAACCCGACCTCCCAAACCCTGCTTTGAAGCGGGATTATACTAGGCTTGTTGTTGTTGTTGTTGTTTCAATATATATGTATGATGAATTCATCCAATTAAAAAAAAAGGTGAGGGAAAACCCGTCGGGAGATTTGAAGCAAATGTATCGGCATGCAAGTAAAGGAGCATGGACCTTCGCCATACGTGACCATGGTTGGCAGATTTCAGATGGCACCGCCAAAGCCCTCAAGGTTTGTATATATCATATATGTGTTAATCTAGTTTCTCAACTTAATTATAATTTTTTGTAACTTGGTTACACCCACTTATATATATTTACCGGTTCCAAAAACTTAATTATAATTTACACCTAGAGAAAGGTCATATAATTAACTTCAAGTTTTTTTTTAGGTTGCATTGTTATTCTCATTGATGCCCGAAGAACTTGTTGGCGAAAAGATGAGGACATAACACCTTCATGATGCCGTAGATGTCCTGTTAACATTTCAGGTAAATTAAACACGAGTTTGGATCAATCACCTATTACACTTTGTGTGCCAGGTGTTAGTTACATAAAATTATTTTAGCTTAAAACTGTTGATAAAAAAATCCAAAAAAATATTACAATATTATAAATGATGATTCAAATACATTTTAAGAAAAAATATTTTTAAAAATTATACTCTGAAAAATATTTTTGACGAAAATATTGTTACTTTGTGATTTGTACACATTTATTTGTGGAAAAAATATTTTGATGCTTTTTCTTAAAACAAAATCCATATATTTATGTGAATAATCATGTCATGGGCTTAAGTAGATATGTGGGCCTGATAGGAATTGTATTGGGCTAGTAGGCCCAATCCCCAATTGATTGTGTGTAGGGTATCTGAAATCAATATAAAACTTTGGGCGTTTGGATTCCATTACATTTTAATTATAATAATGTAAATAAAACGTGGACATTTAGTTGTAAAAATAAAAATCTCATAAAAACCGAGGTAAAACCCATAATTTAAACAAATAATTACATAAATCGAGATAAAATAATTGGATTATAATTAATACATCGTGAAAAATCCCAAAACACCCTAATTTAAACCCCTTAAAAATTGTGTTAATCAAACTCCACTTTATCGTTTTGCATTATAAGCATAATGCATTTGGAATCCAAACACACCCTTCTCCTCCTACTTCTCTCTCTCTCTCTCTCTCCTTCCTTTATCAAATTCCTCTCTCAATCTCTTTCTCCTTCCTTTATCAAATTCCCATTTGGAGGTTTAAGTCTTCCCTTTTTTTTTTATTAGGTAAAAATTCGAGGACCAGACAGATCTAACACTCGAGAGACCGACAAAGTCGGCAGACGGCGAACCGTCAAACATACAAAAAAAATAAAACACGGTGCAATACAAAAAGTGGCATACAGACAACCCCAGTCGAACAAACGAGCCTAACCCAAAAAAGTTGAGGACAATGTAGACTAAACTTGGAGCCAAGCGCCATCAAGCGATGACACCGTTGACCAGCGGTACATCAGGAGTCCCTGTGAGCGATGAAGACGAACCTCCAAGGAAATATCCGACACACAGAGTCACCTCGATGCACACCGCCTCGACCCCAGCCAGACCCGACACCGGACGGCAGAGCCCCAGCTCAGATTAGGATCGCCAAGAACAACTGAAAACGCAGCTGAAAACCAACCTTGTACAAACGCACCAAAAATCCTTTCGGGATTTAGTTTAACTCTTTTCGGGTGGTTTTGTAAATATGTATATAGTCAAAAATATAAATAAATATATTTTACATTTTTTTTATTAAACTAATCCGAGCTTCTTTGGGCCCAAGAAATTTCCTTGGGCCCAAAGACTGGTTAACGGGCTCAATCATCGGGCTACTCGGGCCCGATGAAAAGAGCAGGTGAAAACGCCCCCCTGACCAGACCGGAAGAAAGAGGAGGGCACGAGCCAGCACGCCACGGCAACACCCAGCCATAGGCCAGGCGACGGAAAGCACCACCAAGGCCGGTGCCAGGGATGGACGAGGGTGAACGGAAGATGCAGGCACGAGTTTTTTCGAGGCGGTCAGAAAAAAAAAACAAAACCAAAATCTAAAAATCGGCAGCCAGATAGTTCGAATGGGTTTAGACCGGGTATTGAAATGAGATCCACACCCTAGCAACTACAGAAGCCCCAAAAAAATTAGATCTTTAAGGCAGGTTTAAGAGGGTGCGAAAGAAAGGGACAACGAGCCTTGACGGAGAAAAAAACCACACGTCAAGGCAGTATAATGCAATCCCGACGCCGATATCAGGTCGAAGCACCGAGAGGCAGCAAAGCAGCCACCACGATCCGACATCAGCGAGGCAACATAGAAGGGAGATGAAGAAGAAAGGGCGAACTCCCATGTCGATGCGAGCAGCCGGACTTCAACATCACCCATGTTATCAAATGTGGGGGTTTTTGTCTCTCCGAGAGAGGGTTTTCTTCACCGATCTTGAATCGGAGTTGTGCAAGGACGAGGTGGTACTCCGGTCCGGAGCAGGGATCTCCGATGGAAGGTTTGAGCCCCAATAAAGGCGGGGTTTTGCCTCTCCGAGAGAGGGTTTTCTTCGAGAGAGACTTTCAGTACCGGTGTTTTTGGTAATTACTAATTAGTCCCTTAAGATGGCTTAAGTCTTCCCTATCCGACCTGATCACACATTAATTACAACATTGTTATAATTTTTTTAAAATTTTTATTTTTCCACAATTTTATCAATAAATAATTTTTGAAACACCGAGTTTTATGTTACAACATTGTTATCATTTTTTTAAAGTATATTTTTTTTATTTAAATATATTGTAGAAAATCTTTTAAGAAAACAAATAAAAATAAAAATAATTGAAAAATGATATAAAAAAATTGTAAGTATATATGAAAAAGGGTGTTTTTTTTAAATATATTCGAGAAAACCTTAAATTTATAATTTAATTAGTCATTTTTAGCAAAATAAAACTAAAAGAAACAAAATAAAAAATAAAAGTAAAGAAGTTTGAACACATAACTGTAACGGTAACATATGCTATTTTTTAATTTCTTAAACTTTTAAAACTCTTTTATCCTTAAAAATAGTGAAAATTGCTTTAAAAAAACACAGGCACACAAAATTGCTAAATCTGTCAATGTATAGAGAAATTTTCCCAATTTATAATCTTATTCTATACTCTCTTACTATAAAAAGACCGATCTTTAAAAAATGTGTTGTCCTTTCTTGACAGAGCGACAATGGAGGGATTCCAGCTTGAGAACCCCTTAGGGCATATCGCTGGCTCGAGGTAAGTGAAATTTCCCTTTTTCAATTAATACCTTATTTTTATTATCTTGTATTGTATAAAGTTTCACACAAATATCTTTTTCAGAAATTCAATCCAACGGAGTCCTTCGAAAATTGCCTTATTGAAACAGAGCAAGTTTTTATTAATGCAATTCTTATCATGGGACAGTTTGCAAACTACACAAATAAAGTGGCCAAATTAGCAAACTATACAAAGTTTGGGAAAAATTAGCAAACTATACAACACCCTTGTGCCCCTCCTGCGTGCTGTAAAGACCGGGAAATTTTAGATTATTAAATTATTAAAATTGTGATTTATAATCATCCCGATTTCTAAGATTTGGGAGGTTTAGAATTTCCGTCCTTGAGCATGTTTTGATTTTAAAATCCTTCCGGCATCGTTTTGAAATTTGGATTTTACGGATTTTATTCATGCTTTCTTGTGCTAAATTTTGGAAATATGATTAGAATTGTTATTTTAATTCGATTTCGAAAATTCGTTTAACTTCGATTGAGTCGGGATAAGGTTGATAAAACAGTCTCGTAATTCATTTTCCAGGTATTTGAAATTCAACTTTGTGGGACCACTTGCTTTTCCTCCCCTCTCATTTGTCTTTTTCTTCCCTCCCATTGTCGATCGTAGAGGTAGCAGTAGCAACACCTCTCATTTGGTTTAAGAAAACCCTCCTCACTTTGTCTTCTTCTCTCACACACTTAGCTCTTATCCAACCACGCCTCCAACCCCTACCCTCCTCTCTGTCCCCTCTTTCTTCTTCCAAAAAGCCACAAAAAACAACCCCTTTAGCTCACCCTGGCTGCAACAAACCACCATTTCACCTCCTTCCTCCCTCCATTTCGTCCTGATTTCAAGCCAACAGCAGGCCACCGTCATTGCCGTCCTCCTTGTCGTTCAACCTCCCTGGAGCCCTGCTATCAACCGTTGCCGTGGGGAATCCTAGGAACCCCCCCTATTTCGCACCAGGAAGGTCAAATCGAACCCCATACTCGAACTCCTTCCTTCTCTCCGTTTTCGATTTCAGATCCTGGGAAGGGATGAACAGTGTTTGGTCCGGTTTCCTTGTTTTGTTTTTCTTTGGGTCCGGTTCAGAGATGTTTTAAATGAAAAACCGGTTTCATGGGTATTGTTTTAATAAGAGATGGGTTGGGTTATCTTTGGATCCGAATTTAGAAAAAGTTTGGGCCTTGTGGGTTGTTTAAGAGTAGTTTTAATTATTGAATTATGTTATATGGATAGTTGCTAGTAGGTTACTATTAATTGATATTATTATTCCGATTTTATGATAATAAAGTATAATTTCTGAAAAGTAATACTATATATTTATACTATAAATTGTTTTAAAATATAGATTTATGGGAATATACGATGCTATTATGTGATGTTTTAATATGATGATTTCGGAAACGGGATTTTGGGATATTATTTTATTATTAAATAATTATGGGGTTTTGACGGAGTTCGAACTATCGATTTTATGCTTGGAAAATGTATTGAAGGATTTTATTTTCTTGTCGGGATTCTTTAACTTGGTTTTATGATCGAGTTTGGTTTGGAGACGAGCTTGGTGAAACGAGTTTGGAAATATTGTTTGTGAGATTTATCGATGGTTTTGATTGGAAGTAAATGATTTTGGTTGATGTTGATAGTATTGGAAAGGTTTTGGAAAATAGTTTTACCATCGATTAGTTTTAAGGATGTTGAGAACTTGGGTTCATGTGTATGAATGTTGGTCCGATAACTTATGGCAATGGCTTGATGATAGGTGTGTATTGCTTTTGGATTGCTTTTGGACTTGCATTTGGGCCCTTGCTTGTGTTATCTTGCTGTTCTGCATCTTCAGGTAAGTTCCCTAGAGGGCTTACTCAGGTTGGACAATCATGCCTGTTGTTGCATTTTATGTTAGGTGTTGCAAATGCATAAAAGCATGCCATGTAGTATCCTGTTTAGGTTGCACTAATTGAATGAGCATCTGCTTACTTATTGCGTTTGAAATAGAACGACCGTTATTTGTGATAGTCCTAGAGTCTTTGCTAGGGTCATAGGGTAGCCCAGCCTCATCGGGTACCATGAGTCAATCGAGTCATGGACTTCCTAATATTATGAGATGCCTGCGGGCTTTATTGTGGAGCGGGTTAGGCATGCGTGCCGCCCGATTATGATGGAATGCATTCACGAGCTGGCCAGTCTCCGCCCTATCGGAAGGGGGTGGAGGTAGGAGAGGGATATGCCACTTGGCATTGTCTTGGGCCCTTTACAGTATTTCTGCACATTATTGTGAACTAGGAGCATGCTAGTGTGTTTGACTTTCGTACTGCATTAGAGCATCTTTATTAGGTATAGCACATACTATGTGGCCTCAGCGAGGACTGCCAGTCCCGCATGAGTGTCTCGATCTGACTCCTTTCCCCGTTCTTCTTTTAAAGGTATTTTCTGCAGATTTGAGTGCTCGATGTCTATATGACGGGGTTCCCTTTTGCGAATCGAAGAACCTGACTAATTCTATAACTCGTTAAGAATGGTAATCACCCACTTATGATTTGGTTTTGACCCGGCTCTACCGTGGCACTTGTATCTTAACTTTGCTGCCGCTTTACTTTCATTTGAATTGAACTTCGCGACATAGTCTTAAGACAGGTTAAGGGTACCCTACGACCCTTCGTGACTTTTAGGGCTTGAAATCCCTCTTTCTACTAATCTTAAAATGAGTTTGAAACCTCGGCCCGTACCTGGATTGCAAGATCCGAACAAGGGGTTTCATCCCTTGAAACGTAACTCGAAAATCATAATTCTGGGTCGTTACAAAGATGGTATCAGAGCTGAGGTTGTTCAATTCGGGTACGCAAGGGTCGAGTGTATGTTTTGGAAAACCGCCCATGAATTTCAAAGGATTTGAGAGGATTTTAAGAAGGGCAAAATGAACTTAAGATGCCTAACCGAAATTGGACTAAGTATTGAACTTAACTTGTAATAAAAGAGGAAAACTGACCAAACGGGGACGCGAGTGGGTAGTAAAGGCGCTAGACCACCCCTATTGGGTGTAGTTGGGAACGACATGCAAAATATCAGCTTGTTCTTTACAGATGAGTTGAGAGACTCCAACGAGATCATTATGAGTGTTATTAACTGATTCTGTGTTGAATGCTTGCTATGATAGAGATCTGATTTGGATGCCTTAACTATGAAATGTGTATTGATTGATCTGTGCAAACGGGATAGTGGGAGTACTCTTGTTTCTGTGTGGTCAAACCCAGCTTGTGTGAAACAACCCCTTCCACTATGTTTGTTAACCCCTTGACAGTTCTACCAAGCCTTTCTCCCGGATGTCAGAGTCTTCCACGGGGATTGGGTTGTAAACACATTGTCTTCGAGAGATATGTGTGGATATGAGGGTTGTCTGAGTGATTATTGGAATATGGTCCTTGACGTAATTCCGAGTTAAAGAGTAAGGTGTTTATGGGGTTGTCCTTCTCTATTCTTATGACGATTAACCAGTGTCTTCTTGCCACAGAGAGTCATACCAGAGTCCCACGGGAAAGAGGGGTGATAAGTTAGTGGGGAAAAGTCAATGGTTGCCCTTAGGGATCTCTGTCCGGTTGTAATGGTGACTCTCTCTGAATTGCATGACATGATTTTATAATCCCCCGCATGTACCTTGCCAATGATCATTAGTAAGAAGTTTCTCAAGTTATGCCTTGCCTTCTGTCATGGTTTTATTGTTTAAGCTCATGTTGTGGTTAGTTACCTTGCTCAAGTCTCGTGTTGTGTCTTGCCTTATATCATGACTATTTGTTGTTATAGCATGTTCACCTGGCTTGTTGACTGTATGATCGATTGGAAGCATGAACCACATGATATGAACCTACTTGATCGTTATCTCTTCCTGAATTAGGTTCATTATAGTGTGATCAACTCCTCTTTGTATGGATGTTGATAGATGATCGTCTTAGCGTGTTGGATGATGATGTGTAAATGCTTATTATCCTTTTGTGACAAGAATCTATAGTATGCCCATCTGTTCTGTATTCGTCAGATTAATTAACATTGGTTGTTTTGCAATTTGTATTGTTGTGTGATTACTTGCGTTGGATGGAGAATATGTGGTATAATTGAGTCTTGATGAATGCATGCTTTATCATGTTATGTGTTGATTTGAACTCATGTCCCCGTATTCTAGTCATATTACTCAATACTTAGACTCATGTTATACATCGTAAAAACCTCTCTCATGCTTCTGTATTGTTGGAATGTGATTGAATTGATTTCTTTCGTGTCGTCATGATTTGCGCATGCATGCATAGTATGTTATGTTGAGCATTTAGTATCATATATGATCCTTGGTTGTGACTCGTGTGAATTATATCTTGCCTGCATTATTGCTGATTCTCTCTCGAGCTAGGCTCCTGATAGTGTGGTTCTTCCCTCTTTCTATTACCATAACATGTCTTACTCATGCAAGATAATTGATGTTGAATTCGATGATTGATTTGCTTTTCGTAATGGTTAATCATAACATGCTCACATGTTGTTGCTCGGTAGTGTTCCCCTATTGCTCTATGATATCCTCTCGTGCTAGCATACATGCATGCCTTGACACCTCGCATGATCACACACCACGTTATATTATGATTTCGCACACGCATGACACCTGCATGTTAGGATGAATCTAATCGCATTATCTTGATTGTATTCATATTCGATATGTGCCAGTAGTGTCCTGTAGGACTTAAGATTCCCAATATGACTCGCTAAATGATCACGTGTTGTACTTGTTCTATGATGTGATGACTATTGTACCATATATGTTCTCTATGATGGTTCGTTCTTAGCATAATTATACTCTATCGTCCATGATGTCTTTCTTGTTACTTTTGATGATGCCTCATGTTTCCTGAATGTTATGTTGAACTCTTCTTAATGACTCTTGACTATGCTTGTATCACATCATGTATCGCTAGTACCATGTAGGACCCATGCTTTCTAAATATATCTTGTCGTATGATTACATGTCATGCTTGACCTATTATATGATCAGTGTGTTAAGATGAGATAGTTACTATGATGCTCTTATATGTTCACGTATGATGCTTAATCTGCTTGCTATGATATACCTCTCATGCTATGTTTGAACTCAATTGTTGATGTGTGTACCATGCTCGTGCATTGTTAATATACATGATATTTGTCGTCCTCATTAAATACCGCATGACTTTGAATCTTGCATGATCATTACTGGTTCAACATATCTTGCTTAAAGTTGTTAGGCATCTCTGCTTCCATGGAATAATAGACTGTTAACTTGTCTCGCATGAATCCGTGTAGGACTCGATTGTGTCTTTCGGAATGAATATGCATGTCATTCTCCTTGAGATAGGTACATGTTAGTGTGGATTATTGTGACTGATGTGCTTCATGATGAATTCATTTTGCTCGTCACAATTGTAACATAATAGACTTCTATAAGGGCGTTGTTGCTATTCTCGGGTCAGAGTCTTGCCTCTAGTATTGTCGTCTTTAGTTGTGGTCCGTGTTTGTCCTCGAAAGGAATTTGGGTCCCCGAAAGGAATTTGGGTTGTCTTCTCTCGTCACTCCCCTATCTCCCCTAACTTGGACTCTTGCGCGATATACTGGACGAGCGATCGCATGGAAGAGGGAATGGAAAGTTGGATGGCGATTGAGAAGCGCAGCGGAAGCGTGGGCCCATAACCCACAAGCCTCATGATCGACGGTGTTGGTGGGACAGGTATGTTTCGAGGATTGCGGCTATCGAGTATGATATGACTTGCAAGCGGGAGTGTCCTCCGTTTGAATTGCTAACCTTTCTGGATATGTTGATAACTTTGTTGCACTACTTTGATGGTGACATTTATGTGTTGATGTGCTGACTTGGTAATAATTATTGCCTGATTGTCTGTTGTTTACGATGATATGATTCGGTGCCTTACAGTTCTAATGTACATGATGTTTTGATGCGTTGATGCTTGAGTTGCTAAGTATGATCTAAATTCGTTACCTATAAAATGTGAACTGCAAATGCTGAGAAACCTGAACTGTCTATTAGATAAGGTTATGATGAAACTTGCTAGCTTGAATTGATTATGTGCATATATGATGATTTGTAATAATGATTGAGCATGACGGTAAATTGAGATTTATCGACGCAGTTGCAATGTTTAATGCTGAACTAATGATGCTATTGATATAAATGCTAGTTGATATGATGTGGTCCTTATGTGTAATAATGTCCATGATTGCTTCTTCTTTGAACTTGTGGGTGAGGGTTCTCTTGTAGAGTGGTTGATGAGTGGTAAAAGAATTCTAGGCGGTTAGGATGATCGATGGTATTACGAGGTAAGACGCGAGAGAGGGATCCATGTGGTTAGCAGGGTATGATGCTTGTGATGTCTTGAGTAGTATATGAAGTGTGGTGAATGACTTTTGAGAGTAGTGATGATATGGTATGAGAGGGTTCTCGGGTATGAAGTTAGAGATAGGAGTTGGGTTCTTAGAGGTGGATGGTGTGTGGGAGTGCTTGATGGAATGAGGGGTGAGATTGGAGTATCAAAATGAATTGGGATTTCTTCAGGGGATTTTGTCGGAGTTAGTGTTGTTGAGTATAGAAGAGGATTAATCTTGGCTTGAGAGTGGAGATGGGTGAGTGGGGATTGTGTTTTATTTTGACTGGTATGATGTGAGGAATTTTCTTGATTTTGTGATTTATTTATGTCTGCTGGCATGATGTTAGATAATGACCATGATGAACCTGATATGGAATTACATGTTGAGATGCAATATTAAAATCTAGTTGGTAGTGACAAGTGTGTTACCATGATATATTAATAATTTGATATCCTGTTATATTGGTTTAGAAGCATGTTAGGGTGTGCTGTGATATGATATATGAAGTAATGATGAGTATGAACTATGAGATAATGATGTGTTACTATATGGAAGCATGATGTTTATTATGTGGCAGTAAGCATGATGTTGTAGCATACGGTTGATTTGCATGATTATTGATTATGTAAATAATGAGTATGACTTGAAGTATGGACATGACTTGTATATAGGAGATAATGATGCATGATTTCTAAATGGTCGTTATATGGTTTTGTGACGAGTTAAGGTGATGTCTTTTAGGGCATATTGACATTGTGATGATTTATATGCAGCTTGATCTTCCTTTTCTGAATCTTAATAGCATGACCTTGTTGTGTTGATATGTTAACGTGATGAATCCGTCCTACTTATGTTGCGATATCGAAATGCGATTGTGATATTTGATGTGTACTGACGTACTAACCCCATAACATCTAATCCGTTGATTTCGGGACATGTGTGCTTACGTGATGAGTGATGAGCATTCGATTATGGACTTGTGATACCTTCAGTATGATATAGATATACCTTATGATTTGTAGTATGTTGAGGCTTGTTGTTCCTTCATTACTTGAGACTTGTTGTCATGTTTATGTTTATGTTAGGCGGTTATGTGATGGTTGTGACTATGATATGATGTGGGACTTGCCATGTGTGAGATGGATTACGGTATTATGCTTATATAAGAGTTGACGAGACTTTTGGTTATGGTACTTGTTGAGTTGTGAATGATGTGCATGATCTGGAAACTAGGAAGAGAATATGGGATTAGCCCTTAGAGGTGGATGGTTCCACCTCCGAGCTTCTGAATTTGACTGATTGTTATGTGGGAAACTGATTTGGTTTCGGAGGATTTTGACGAAATTTTGATCGAAACGACTTTACTTGTTTTGGTGTAACGTTGCTTGGTTAAACGTCTTATTTGAAGATTTTGAGCAGTTTGAAAAGGAATTACTTGAGATTTTAAAGAATAAACGTTATCGAGAATTTCAACGATTTTGAGGCCAATCTTTTCCAATTGCGGAATCCCTTTTTGAGAATTTTCACTCCCGGGCTTATATTATAACGCCTCACGAAGTGGATACAAGCATTTTATAGGGGCGCATATAGAATGCTTGCTAAGACCCAGTAGAGACGCTGTGATTGCTTTTCGAGTTATGATGTGACCGAAAGGTAGGGGTAAGGGGGTAAGGGCCCATATCACATACTTGCAACGACCAATTGGGAATGTTATAATCACGTCAAGGGTGCTGTGAGGATCTCATACGGGCCCTTATGAGATGCTTACAGAATCAATGACATGATCCTTGGACTCACCAATTTAAAACTTCATCCCCATGTTTTAGAGTGATTTTAGTCTCGGGGACAAGACTTGTTTTTAGAGGTGGATGATGTAAAGACCGGGAAATTTTAGAATATGAAATTATTAAAATAGTGATTTATAATCATCCCGGTTTCTAAGATTTGGGAGGTTTAGAATTTCCGTCCTTGAGCACATGTTTTGATTTTAAAATCCTTCCGACATCGTTTTGAAATTTGGATTTTACGGATTTTATTCCTGCTTTCTTGTGCTAAATTTTAGAAATATGATTAGAATTGTTATTTTAATTCGATTTCGAAAATTCGTTTAAATTCGATTGAGTCGAGATAAGGTTGATAAAACAGTCTCGTAATTCATTTTCCAGGTATTTGAAATTCAACTTTGTGGGACCACTTACTTTTCCTCCCCTCTCATTTGTCTTTTTCTTCCCTCCCACTGTCGATTGTAGAGGTAGCAGTAGCAACACCTCTCATTTGGTTTAAGAAAACCCTCCTCACTTTGTCTTCTTCTCTCACACACTTAGCTCTTATCTAACCACGCCTCAAAGCCCTACCCTCCTCTCTGTCCCCTCTTTCTTCTTCCTAGAAGCCACAAAAAACAACCCCTTTAGCTCCCCGCTGGCTGCAACAAACCACCATTTCACCTCCTTCCTCCCTCCATTTCGTCCTGATTTCAAGCCACCAGCAGACCACCGTCATTGCTGTCCTCCTTATCGTTCAACCTCCCAGGAGCTCTGCTATCAACCGTTGCCGTGGGGAATCCCAGAAATCCCCCCTATTTTGCACCGGGAAGGTCAAATCGAACCCCATACTCGAACTCCTCCTCTCTCCTCTTAGCATGAGCCCAACGTCAGCTCCTCCGACCTCCTTCGATGCCCAGGCCGCCCAGAAGCCACCTGAGCACCGCCGTCGACGCCGAACTCTTCTCAATCTCCTCTGTTTCGCATCCCAGACTCCGGTAATGTTCTTCCTTCTCCTTTCACTCTAAACCACCATAAAGTCGCACCTTTAAGCCTTTTATTCCGTCCTAGGCCAGATTCGTCGAATTCCGCCTCCGAAGAAGCCGCACCATTCCTCCGGCGAGGCGAATCGGGTGATTTCGAGCATTCCACGCTAAGGATTTCGGTGAGCTTCTTCTTCTACCCTTTCATGTTCAATCTCTGCTTCTGGATGTCGGATTTAGTTTTTGGAGCCATGCTGTCGCCGGCGAGCTTCCACTGCGTCCCTTCCTTCTCTCCGTTTTCGATTTCAGATCCTGGGAAGGGATGAACAGTGTTTGGTCCGGTTTCCTTGTTTTGTTTTTCTTTGGGTCCGGTTCAGAGATGTTTTAAATGAAAAACCGGTTTCATGGGTGTTGTTTTAATAAGAGATGGGTTGGGTTATCTTTGGATCCGAATTTAGAAAGAGTTTGGGCCTTGTGGGTTGTTTAAGAGTAGTTTTAATTATTGAATTATGTTATATGGATAGTTGCTAGTAGGTTAATATTAATTGATATTATTATTCCGATTTTATGATAATAAAGTATAATTTTTGAAAAGTAATACTATATATTTATACTATAAATTGTTTTAAAATATAGATTTATGGGAATATACGATGCTATTATGTGATGTTTTAATATGATGATTTCGGAAATGGGATTTTGGGATATTATTTTATGATTAAATAATTATGGGGTTTTGACGGAGTTTGAACTATCGATTTTATGCTTGGAAAATGTATTGAAGGATTTTATTTTCTTGTCGGGATTCTTTAACTTGGTTTTATGATCGAGTTTGGTTTGGAGACGAGCTTGGTGAAACGAGTTTGGAAATATTGTTTGTGAGATTTATCGATGGTTTTGAATGGAAGTAAATGATTTTGGTTAATGTTGATAGTATCGGAAAGGTTTTGGAAAATAGTTTTACCATCGATTAGTTTTAAGGATGTTGAGAACTTGGGTTTGTGTGTATGAATGTTGGTCCGATAACTTATGGCAATGGCTTGATGATAGGTGTGTATTGCTTTTGGACTGCTTTTGGACTTGCATTTGGGCCCTTGCTTGTGTTATCTTGCTGTTCTGCATCTTCAGGTAAGTTCCCTAGGGGGCTTACTCAGGTTGGACAATCATGCCTGTTGTTGCATTTTATGTTAGGTGTTGCATATGCATAAAAGCATGCCATGTAGTATCCTGTTTAGGTTGCACTAATTGAATGAGCATCTGCTTACTTATTGCGTTTGAAATAGAACGAGCGTTATCTGTGATAGTCCTAGAGTCTTTGCTAGGGTCATAGGGTAGCCCAGCCTCATCGGGTACCCTGAGTCAATCGAGTCATGGACTTCCTTATATTATGAGATGCCTGCGGGCTTTATTGTGGAGCGGGTTAGGCATGCGTGCCGCCTGATTATGATGGAATGCATTCACGAGCTGGCCAGTCTCCGCCCTATCGGAAGAGGGTGGAGGTAGGAGAGGGATATGCCACTTGGCATTGTCTTGGGCCCTTTACAGTATTTCTGCACATTATTGTGAACTAGGAGCATGCTAGTGTGTTTGACTTTCGTACTGCATTAGAGCATCTTTATGAGGTATAGCACATACTATGTGGCCTCAGCGAGGACTGCCGGTCCCGCATGAGTGGCTCGATCTGACTCCTTTACCCATTCTTCTTTTAAAGGTATTTTCTGCAGATTTGAGTGCTCGATGTCTATATGACGGGGTTCCCTTTTGCGAATCGAAGAACCTGACTAATTCTATAACTCGTTAAGAATGGTAACCACCCATTTATGATTTGGTTTTGACCCAGCTCTGTCGTGGCACTTGTATCTTAACTTTGCTGCCGCTTTACTTTCATTTGAATTGAACTTCGCAACATAGTCTTAAGACAGGTTAAGGGTACCCTACGACCCTTCGTGACTTTTAGGGTTTGAAATCCCTCTTTCTACTAATCTTAAATTGAGTTTGAAACCTCGACCCGTACCTGGATTGCAAGATCCGAACAAGGGGTTTCATCCCTTGAAACGTAACTCGGAAATCATAATTCTGGGCCGTTACACGTGCCCCTCCTCCTCTCCTACGCGCGCCTTTGTGCCCCCCCTCCGCGCCAAAAGTTTTGTTTTTTTTTGTTTTTTTTTTGCGTCAATGCTGACACTGATGCCGGGAATGCTGACGTTAGCATTGCTGACACTATTTACAAAGATGTTGACACCAACGTCGGATTTTTTTTCGCGCGTCAATGCAGACGCCGAAGTCGGGAATGCTGACGTCAGCAGTGCTGACATCGTTTACATGGATGCTGACGCGGGGGACGTCGACGATGCTAACATTGGGGATGTCGATGATGCTGACGTCAACTATGTTGATGTCGGTGTTTACGAGGATGCTGACGCCGACGTTGATGACATCGGAGATCAATATATTTGACATATTAAGTCATTACAAATTATTTGGATTTCACAAATCAAATAACATTAGAAATTTTATATAAAATATAAATGAAACAAAGGAATATTTTATTTTATTTTTGATAGTGAAAAACAAAGAATATCGGTGAGCAATTAAAACAAATTCAGTATAAAAAGCATTGAAGCTATTGAAGTCCCAATCCCCTTCTCAATCTTCTCAAAAGTAATTTGTTGACGTCGACACCGGATACACCGAATTAGCCGACGATGTTAACGTCCTTCCTCCATCTCTTATATTGGAAAAATGATGTCGGCAAATATATACCTACATTAAAAAAAATGCATAAAACCGATGTCAGCGCTAAAAAATATGCATAAAAACTATGTCAGCACTAAAAATAGGCATAAAAACGATGTCAACACTAAAAAAATAAACCAACTTTTAAGGACTCAAGCATACATATATACCTACATATATAATATCCAACTAAAAACGATGTCAGCACTAAAAAATACGCATAAAAACGATGTCAGCACTAAAAAAAAAAACCAATTTTAAGGACCCGAGCATATAAATACACCTACATATATAATATCCACCTAAAAACGATGTCAGCACTAAAAAATACGCATAAAAACAATGTCATCACTAAAAAACAAACTAATTTTTAAGGGCTCAAGCATACATATATACCTACATATATAATAAATTCCGACATTTAGTCACAAAATAATTCTATTTTCACAACCATATTTATAACTCAAGCCAATAAATTATTTTAAAATTCCTAATATTCACATATTAAACACCACAAAAAAAACATGTTCCAATTAATACTATTATTTCCTTTTAAAAACCATTTATAATATATAAAATTTCAGAAAATATATACTTACCACAAAATCAAAATATGAAATTTCCACAATCCGGATCATATATAGTATTAAAAAAAAAGTATTACAAAATAACAAACATAACATATTTATATATATGTAAAATAGTTAACAGCTACCCACAACAACAAAATAACCAAACCAATACTCAGAAGCCCAAAATCCGGATGAATATACCCGGATCCGAGCCAAGCTCAAAGCCCAACCCGAAAGGAATTAAGTGAACCGGAAATTAGGCCCAACCCGGACGGTTCAGGAAAAGAAAATAAGGAACCCGGTCCACTTGACCCTTCTTCCCCAAATCAGCGTACAAAATTCAATCGGAAGAATAGGAAACTGAAGAAGGGGGAGATGAACCCAGGCTCGCCGGCGGTGCCTCTCCGACCCTAACCTCACCCAATCCCGACCGAAAGGAGATTCCGACCCCAACCCAAAAACACGGATTCAAACGCAAGCAAGAAAGAAGGGAGTAAAGTGAGCTCACCGAGAGGGAGGTTCGAAGGTGTCGGAGGTGTGTCGGAGGTGCAATCGGGGCTCATCGATGTCGGAAACCACGAATCTAGGCGTAGGACAGATGGGAGAGGTGTAAAGGTGGAACTTTATTGTGTTTCGAAGTAAAAAGGGAAGGAGGGCGAGCAGGCTCGGTTTTTAGCAAGTGCATGAGGTCCATTTGCACAGGGCCCAAAATTTTTGGGGGCCCATATTTTTTTTGGGCCTTTGTATATATGTTTCTATATATAATATAGGTAAATAAAAATATATGGAAAAGAAAAAGATAAGCCGCAGACGCTTCTCGCTTCTCCTTCCTGTGCAAACGTCGATCATCACATCAATCACCTTCTTCTCCCTATCGATCAAGAAGGCAAGTCTACAATCCTAAAATCTAGTGGTCTCGAGATGTCAGAACGGTTTAATTCCGTCATCCCTCTCCCACGTGTACCTTTAATCAGTCTCCTGCATGTCTCCTCTCCTCATCCTATCTTCATCCCTCTACCATCTTCTTCTTCTCAATCCATCAATCCAGACAATCTACTGTCAAAAAAAAAAAAGGTTTGGGCTCCTGTAAGCTATCCAGCGCCAACACCCAGCAGTGAGTACTCTCTTGAATCTCCTCTTTCCAATCTCTTCTCTTTTATTTGATTGTTGTATGTATTTCATTGACTTAGGGTTTAATTGATTGTGCCTTTCAATCTCAGATTCTCAATATTACTCTTTCTTCTCCAATTATAAAAAGGGCTTATTGAAAAATTAGGTTTAAATTGATATTGTAATTAAAGGGCTTTGTAATTTTTTGAGTAATTGAGTTTTTCATCACTCATCAAGCGGTTGATTTGTGCAGGAAATCTCAAAGAGGAAATAAAAAATGCAAGTGCAAGGTTATCCAGGTTGTTTTGTTCCTCTTTGACTTTTTAAAATTTATTTTTTTAGTTTCTTAGTTATGTCTTATAAACATGAGTCCGGGTGTCAAAAACGGAATAAGAGGAAAAAAATTGAGGAGTTAATTAAATCTCAAAGAGGAGCTCTTGACAAATTTGTGATAAAAGAATCACAAGTTTCTCTTGAAAAGCAAAGTGAGGATGCTAATGTAGATGTTGATGCAAATATTGATGTCAATGTTGATGCTAATGTGGATGTTGATGCTAATGTGAATATTAATGTTGATGCTAATGAGGAGGATGTTGATGCTAATGTTGATGCCAATGTGGATGTTATTGTTGATGCTAATGTTGATGTCAATGTGGATGTTATTGTTGATGCTAATGTGGATGTCGATGCTAATGTTGATAGCTTTAGAATTGATATATTTGATCCAAGAAATTGGAATGCACTAAATTCTACTATGATTGATGTTTTAGTTGCAAAGGGTCCTAAAAGAGATATGTCTATTCAAAAAGGTCCTAAAGATAAACTTTCTAGACGATTTTCAAGCACATTTTATACTAGAATCTTATCAAATGGTGAAACTTGTGATACAGATTGGCTTGTCTATTCTAAAGAAATCGATAAAGTGTTTTGCTTTTGTTGTAAAATATTCAAAAATAGTTGTTTAAGAGGTCAATTAGCTAATGATGGTTTTGGAGATTGGTCGCATCTTAGCCTTAGACTTAAAGAGCATGAAACAAGCATGGAATATGTTAAGAATATGACCACTTGGTATGACTTGCGACTAAGATTGAAAAAGAATCAAACTATTGATAAAGTAGCTCAACAACTACTAGAGAAAGAAAAGAACCATTGGAAACAAGTGTTGATAAGAGTTATTGAAATTGTGAAGTTTCTTGGAAAGAAATCTCGCATTTCGTGGTAGTTATGAAAAGTTGTATCAAAATAGCAATGGGAACTTCTTAGGTTTGATTGAAATGTTGGCAAAATTTGATCCAATTATTCAAGAACATGTTCAACGTGTCATGAGGGATGAGATTCATATTCATTATCTAAGTCATACAATACAAAATGAGTTAATACTTTTGCTTGCTTCAACGATTAAACATGAAATTATTAAGAAAGTGAAGCAAGCAAAGTATTTCTCGGTCATTCTTGATTGTACTCCCGATGCAAGTCATCAAGAGCAAATGTCTTTGATTTTAAGATACGTAGATGTCACTTCAAATTCTATTGGCATTGAGGAATGATTTCTAGGATTTTTGGATGTTAATGATACAACGGGACAAGGCTTGTTTGATGTTTTAAACAATGAATTGAAGTCTCTTGATCTTGATATAGATAATGTTCGAGGGCAAGGATATGATAATGGATCAAATATGAAAGGAAAGCATCAATGAGTGCAAAAAAAACTTTTAGATGTAAATCCTAGAGCTTTTTATTCCGCTTGTGCTTCTCATAGTCTTAATTTGACATTATATGACATGGCTAACACTTGTGTCAAGGCTAGAGATTTTTTTGGAGTCATACAACGTATTTATACAATTTTTTGCTAATTCTACAAAAAGATGGCAAATTTTCAAAGATAATGTGAAAGGTTTGACTGTTAAATCATTGTCATCTACTCGTTGGGAGAGTCGTGTTGATAGTGTTAAGGCTATAAGATTTCAAATTTTAGAAGTAAGAGAAACTTTACTTCAATTAGCGGAGATGGATAATGATTTAAAGATAAGAAGTGAAGCTAAATCTTTAGCGCATAATGAGCTTGGTGATTTTGAATTTTTAGTGGCAATAGTCATTTGGTATGAAATACTATATGCAATTAACTTGGTTAGCAAGCATTTACAATTGAAGGACATGCTTATTGATGTTGCCATTGAAAAAATAAAGGGATTAATTTCTTATTTTGAGGGATATAGAGAATGTGGATTTGTAAATGCCTTGGAAACATGTAAAGAAATAGCAAAGGAAATGAATATCGAACCCGTGTTTCCTCAAAGGCGCGAAATTCGAAGAAAAAAACATTTTGATGAGAATCCAAGTGATATATCTTTGAATGCTTCACAATCCGGAGAGGAGTCTTTTAGAGTTCATTATTTCTTATACATTGTTGATCAAGGAATTGGTTCATTAACTAGGAGGTTTGAGCAATATAAAAAATATGAAAATGTTTTTGGTTTCTTGTTCACTTCTGACAAGTTGTGTTCATTGGATGATATATGTTTAAAGTCTTCATGTACTCATTTGGAAGTTGCACTCAAGAGAGATGGGCAATCTGATATTGATGGAAACGAGTTATATATGGAGTTGAAGATACTTCAACATCTTTTGCCTAATGCAAAATTTTACAGCAATGACGCTTGACATATGACATATGCAGAAACAATATATCCAGTGTTGGATGAAGATGAAGGAAACATCCCTGATGTGATCAAATCTATCAACTGTTATCCTCCAGTAGTAAGAAAAAGAGCAGGAAGACCACCTACAAATAGAAAGCTTTCATTGGGAGAGTATAAGAGGAGGATGAAGCATTCAAGATAAGGCTGTCAGCACAAATTCTGTCATCAGTATTATATAAGAATAATGTTAGTAGATAATACAGTTTATAAATTTGTAAATGACATTTCTTTTTGAAAATTAACATTAATTCAATAGTATAGAATAAATTTTGAAATTTTACCATGTAATAATACAAATTTGTATACTCTTTTCCATCTATGTCATAAATAGATAAAAATAAGATCTTGTTGCAAACAAAGTCTTGTTTCGTGCAATATATAAACAATAGTTGAGCAAAAATAAGGTGATGCTGAGCAAGTTTTCCCCAATCATAATATGTTGTGCAATTTTATTCTATTGATGAGCAAAAATAAGAGCATGTTGAGCAACAACATATTAAGCAACTATGAAAACATAATTAGATAAAACTAAGATTTCGTTGCAAACAAAGTGTTTTTGTGCAATATATAAACAATCGTTGAGCAAAAATAAGGTGATGCTAAGCAAGTTTTCCGCATTTGTAATATGTTGTGCAGTTTTATTCTATTGATGAGAAAAAATAAGAGCATGTTGAGCAATAATCTATTAAGCAACTTTGAAAACATAATTAGATAAAAATTAGATGTCGTTGCAAACAAGGTGTTGTTGTGCAATATATGTACTATCGTTGAGCAAAAATAAAGTGATGTTGAGCAAGTTTTCCCCAGTCATAATATGTTGTGCACTTTTATTCCATTGATGAGCAAAAATAATACAATGTTGAGCAATAATCTATTAAGCAACTATGAAAGCGTAAATAGATAAAATTAAGATGTTGTTGCTACCAAAGTGGTGTGCTTGTGCAATACATATACTATCGCTGGGCAAAAATAAGGTGATGTTGAGCAAGTTCACAAGGGTCAAGCGTTGTGCAAATCTAAACTATTGTTGAGCAAGAATAATACGATGTTGAGCAAATCTAAGGTATGGAATTATATGTAAAATAATAACAAATAAATAAAGTCTCACAAAATTCCCGATTTATTGGCAAACAAAAAAAAAGAAAATGAAAACGGTTTTCCTAAAAAAAATATAAAAAGCAAATATGTGTGAATGCCCAAAACGCTTTTCAAGTTCGAGAAGTTCTCCATCACCTTCTTTCTCCAGCTAAATCTACTCTCTCCATTTCTCTATGAGATTTCCCGAGGCTTGATTGTAGGCTTGTAAGAAGGAGATCTATCATATACATCAAGATGTCTTCAGATCCGAAAGGTTTGATTTCGTGTTTTCTGTGTATTAAAGTTTAAATTAGAACGAGTACGGTTTAGGACTTAGTTTTCCACGAAAATTAGGAAAAATCGCACTTATTCAAGCGAATTTAATGTTTATAATCAAGCAGTTATTCAGCCTTACAAGACCTACCATTGCTATTTCAATTTCTTTTGCATAATAAATTGAAGTTAATGTGATTAATCTGGAGGCTGAATTTGGGAATTTGATAATTTGGGAATTTGAGAATTTGTTCGGCATAAAATACAGTCTCTTACAGTGTCATCTCTTCAATTATATTTGTAGAAATTGACTGT
This sequence comes from Persicaria tinctoria, assembly GCA_037127255.1. Lineage (NCBI taxonomy): Eukaryota > Viridiplantae > Streptophyta > Magnoliopsida > Caryophyllales > Polygonaceae > Persicaria > Persicaria tinctoria. The sequence goes on along the minus strand of JBANSL010000019.1, from coordinate 24,719,351 downwards.
AAGTGTTCATTCTATAGGTAAACGTCCGTAGAGTGTAAGTGATTCACCTGTTCTAGACAGTCAAAATAGAAATTTGAAGAGATCAAAACGATCTGGAGTTAAACCTCCAGTAGTTGATTTATCTAGAGATTCACCTCCCTTCAAGGATGAACTGTTTGTTGATACTGAGACTGGTAAATCCTTGAAAGTAGAGGATGGTTGTAGATCACTTGAATCCAAAGATTCGCAACCGCTTGTAAGAAAAAACAGTAAGAGAGAAGTGCACCCTGGGATTGATCTTCGTGTTAGCACTGTTGTTGTGGAGACCATTGAAATTGCAAGGCTGGAAAACCATTCACCTAATGAGACGGTGGTTCAACATGTAAACCCAACTGTGCATATCATGACATCTGATAAGCAAACAGATACCACAGACATACAACCTATCGCAGAAAACAGGCAGCTGGTTGTGAGGAATGAGAGAAACACTAGACAAAAAAATCTCCCATCAATGAAATCACGGTCAAGCCCACGCTTGCTAGTGTCGTCCTTGAAAAAAATGAATGCCAAGCAAAGGAAAATGATTGAGGATATTGGCTTTGGATTTTTGTTCAACTTGGAGATTGTTACCCTACCACTCCTTCTTTCATATTGGTTAGTGGATCAGTTTGACCCTAACAAGTGTTGCTTGGTGTTGGCTAATGGAGGCGAACTTGAAATTGCAGAAATAGACGTGCATATCACAATGGGATTCCCAATGGGGAAAGTTTTAGTTGGAAGAAAATCAGCTAAAGAGAATTTCAGTCTTGTGCAAGAGTGGAAAACCACATTTGATGTCCAGGACAATATAACAACAGCTATGGTTATGGAAAAATTGATAGCTGACACTGACTGTGGTGATCAATTCCTTCTGAACTTTATTGTTATATTGGACTCTATCTTGGTTGATACACTAGGAAACGGACATGCCAACCATAGTTTAATAAGAGTAGTTCCTGAATTGGGTGACCTAAAAGACCTAAATTGGTGTGCTATTGTGTTGGAAAGTTTGGTCGATGCAAAGAGAAGCTGGGAAAAGAACAAGAATGGCCATTTCAGAGGCCCTCTATTATTCTTGGTTGTAAGTATTTTTTTCAAACCTTCGCTCTGATGTTAACTTAATTTATTTACCATGTCACTAGTACAAATGTCACCCCCCTACTTTTATCTACATGTCTACAGTATTTTTTATGTCAGCGTTCCCTAATCAATCGTTATGCTGATATATGTTTATCCCCTTGGTGTGCCAGTTGTTTTACATGGATAGGGTGAAATTATTCACAAGCACAGCACTAAGAAGAATGACTCGTTCTTTCCCGGTTTTCGTTGGCATAAATTACAAAATCTTGTGCCAACGAGAAACTGATGATATAAGTACTGGAGGCTTTGGCTGGGGCTTAGTCCAGGCGCGCCAAGTTGTTCCTCACCATCATGACGTACCATCTACAGCTTGTCCACAAAACGATGAAGGCACCAGTCACCCTGCTGATACAGAAAAAGAGACACCCCCAGTTGAGGTTTGTATGAATTATTTAAACCAATTCAATGTAATATTAGTACAGTATAGCAATGTTCTGATATTTACAGATGACTTTTTATTCTTATTTTTTATGTGATGTTATCTTCTAGAGTTGGATAAAGTTGTTTGCTCAAAAGACTTCTGCACTTGCATCTGCTATTTCTGATTTTGTTGAGTGGTCTACGAAAGTCCCGATTGAACTACAACATGATGACAAGGTGAAAAGACTTCTACATGGAGCAAACCAGCTTTTAGGGGTGGAAAATGTCAATTCTGAGGCACCTACGGCTACGGATGCTGCTGACATGTCAAATATGAATGACCCTGTAAGCCCATATTTTACCGAATCACAAGAGAAATTCTGGGCAGACCCTGTTTTATTAGATTGCATTACTCAGATCGAAATGGCATATCAGAGCAAGCAAAAAATGAAATCAAATATCAAAGTGGACGGGGAATTTTCCTTTGATATATTTCTAGATGATCCTGCTTTTAAGAAAGATGAAGGGACATCATTGAACACATCGGTTGAAATGAAGAATGCTAATGAAGCAGCCCAGACTCCCCCAGACAGCCATGGCCAGTCTCCAATACAACAGCGTGGTGAAGCTGCCCCTAATCCCCTACCCACTCAATTTAAAGCTGATACTCCACCAGTGAACCCTTTGGGAGATACAATAAAATGCATTCCCTTTGCTGCCTTGCCACCAAGAAGGTCGCCGCGGATCAACATAGTTGATGGAAATGCTGCAGAACAACTTAATAACATGAAGAGAGAAGAAGCTACAAGGAGAGCACATAAACCTTCTGCATCTTTGAGAAGCCCATATTACTCGCGTGTTGTTGACATTACAGATCCTATCTCTGAAATTGAGCGCACTATTTCAACCTATTTAACAATGAAAACACCACACAGTAGGTAAGTTCATTTTAAACTTAATCTTCTTAAAGTATGTTTAGTTACAAGTAAAAGGTTATTTTCATATAATCCATCTTCAAAATGATTGACATTGCAGGGAAATTTTGTTTAAGCACAAGTCTGTTGAAATTGTTATTTCAGACATGGCTACGCTTGAGGATGAAACCCACTTGTCTAGTGTCATTATTGATGCATGGACAGCTATCCTCAACCACAAGGAACAGTATAAAAGTGCTCAATCACCAGCAAGGCTTTTTGTCAATATCAACAAAACTGTAATATTTTTACAATTTTAACCACTACAAAAAATAAAGAATTTTGCCACCCTACCTAGCTTCGGCAGGGGCTTGCCGTGGCAATTTTTACCCTTTTGCCACCGATGGTAGCTTCGGCAAGGGTTGTCGTGGCTATTGAGTCGATTTTGCCACCCCTAGTAGCAACGGGATGGATTTGCCGTGGCAAATGGGTCGATTTTTGCCACGACAAAGCGACGGCTGGCCGTTGCTGTCACTAATTTTGCCACGGCTAGGAAACTGCCGTCGTAAAAAGTATTTTTTTTAGAAAAAAAAAACGAAAAGAACCCTTTGTTTTCTTTAAGCCCTAATCCGTTCTCAGCTATCCTCACTTGTGCGCCGCTCTGGTCCTTTCTTCCCTCCTCATCGCTCCTTGGATCCCTCCTCTTTGCCTTCGCCCTTCCCGACCTTCTCCTTGCCGTCAACAACGCCACACCTTCCAGGCCTTGCTCCTCTCTCTTGTACTCCAATTTGTCGAAAACCCTAAGATCGAGACCGAGAGGGGGTCTCCAGCCTAGTCGCCTTGGCCACGCCGTTGTCGCCGGTCTGCACCCTCCTCCATCACGCTCGTCGGAGCCACACCCTCAAGCCGCCGGTGGGGAGCTCGTTCTCCTTCTTGTTTCCATCAATTTCTGTCGTTCTCTTTCTCCCCTCCGACCCCCACTAGTGTCCCCTCCGCCGATGGGGAGCTCACTCTGCGCTTTCTTTCTCTTTCTCCCTCTTTTGGCAGTCAATTTTAGACGAAGATGTGGAGCGCACCCTATCGCCTGCTTTCGATTCTTCATGCTCCGGTTATCGAACCAACAAATTAACCGTAGCACAAGGTTCGTAATGCTTTCGAATCTTCATTCTTCATAAAGTTGTTTTTACTATGGTTCAATTGGTTTGTACTAGGTCGTTTTTCTAGGTTCCTTAGGTCTATATGATTTTTCAATTAATTTCTTACATCTTTCAATTTAGGAGCTTGATTAGTGTATGGTTAGGGTTTGATTTGGGGAAATAGGGAATTGGAAAGAGCGAGAGCCGAATTAGGGTTTGAAATGGAATCTTAGTTTGTTTTAATTTGGAGACTCAATACATCCATCCATAACTTGCCTATTTTTTTCGTTTGGGGATAGTGGCCTCTAGAATCGTAGTTTGTCATGAATGATTTCCCTTTTAAACCTGGCTTCCCTGAATCAATCCTGCTTCTTTATGATTTGTTTGATTCTGTAAAGTCTGCTTCTTTTATTTGTTGTCTCTAATTCTTATTTCGTTAAGGACAGCGTGATAGATTTCTCTTGGCAGGGAACTAAGGACTCGGGAGCAGTTTTTAGCTTGTCAAACTAATGGCGGTAAGATGTCTTTTGGTTTTTATGATTTATTAAGAATTGAAATAATTCCTGTTGAATAGGTCTTAATTTTAGGCTTGTCTTCACTGTCTGGTTCGAATTTGTTGAATGATATCATCGGGCTTCATTGTGGCCTAATCACAGCTATGTTTTATATCTTACATGTGTATAGGATAAAGTCTTTATATTTTTTTGGATTAGAATGGTTACAGATTGTGCTTGAAATGCACTTGATATTGCACTTGAAATGGAACCAATATTGCACTTGAAATGCACCAGACGGAAATATAAAGGAGCTGAAATGGAATCGATATTGCACTTGAAATGTAATTGATGCTGTCACTTTCTGTCTTTTGGTAATTAGGTCTTTATATTCTATATTCCACATGAGTGGATTCTGATGCTTACATAATTATCCTTACTTGCCAGAAAAAAAAAGGCTTCTACACTATACAGTGCAAGCAGAGGGCAAAAGGTGCTTTATTAGGAGTCTCCAAAGGTTATAGGTATGTCTTATTCCTGATTGTGCCTTCCGCAGTTAGATGGATTAACCGCGTGATTACTTTACAGTTAGAATATTTGCTAGGATGCATGGAATTGAAGCGGTGAGATCTAATATAGTAATTGTAGAGAGAAGAAACAGATCCCACTCTATTTTTATGATCTTATCTAATTTATCATAGGACATGATGCAAGTAAGACTTCTGATATTCTCACAAGATTAGGTTTTTCGATATGCTCTTCAATTCATTCCTTACCTTGATTCCTAGACAGTTCAAGTTAAGTCTCACATTACATCAGATCATCAAGCAAGTCGCTCTCATTAGGCTTTTAAAAAACAGCTCGTTAGGGCTAATGTTCCCAATCACATCCGGATCAGGGAATGTTTGGATGACCATTCCACTTATAAGAGAAAAGGAAACAAAATTAGCTCGTATTGGTTTGGAATGCTTGCCATTATATCCTTGATTGCTCTTGCCAAATATCTGCTGATCTTTAAGGCCTTCCTTATGTTATAGACTGTTGTTTGTGAATGTATGATCTATGAATACTATACTAGCTGCAAATACAATGTCTTTACTTGAGTACATCTTTCTCAGAAGTGCTTCCGTACTTTAGATTTTTCCGTTAGTGCTGTAAGATGCTAACACATTGATTCTTTAATACAAAACTGTTCATTTCAAGTTTGATTTCTTGTACAGGTTCTTGAATTAAAAGAAGCTGCAGTGTTACAACTTAAGCTGAAAAGCCAGTAGTGTTATCTTTCAGTTAAGATCCTATTAAGCACTAAATTTGAGTAAATAGTTTGAAAGGCAAACCAAACAGGTTCTAAATCTCTTCCTTACACATAATAAAATTCAAATAGGTTCCTCAAATGCTATAACTACCTCATTGTTTGTTGCATATTCAAGCATTTTGTTTGATTTCAAATCTTTGTTGTTCGTTTGATTGCTACTGTTCTTGTTCCTTTTCGATTGTTGCTGTTCGTGTTTTGTCGATTGCTTTGTTCGCCTTGTGCCTTGTTGTTCCTTGATGCTGATCGATTCTTGCTTTTATATTCTTGTTCAATAGCTACTGTTCGATTCTTGTTCCCTTGCTTTTAGTGTTGCAAAGTGTACAATAATAGGAATATATAGAGTTTGGAGTTTTTCTCCTTCAAGTATCTACTGTATTTGAGAAGAGTCGAGTTAATGAGATAATTTGTCACTTTCAGGCGGATGATCTGACTGTGAGCTGATACTATATTGACGCTGAGTTCAATGCATACACCTTATCTTCTGCCCAGGTTAGCTGATCACTCTTTCGTTGTATACAGTGTTTGCCTTTTCGATATTTTTTTTTAGCTGTCTGAGATCTTCGATTAAGGTTTTCTATTAGTAAAATGGGGCGGGGTGGGAAAATGCGTTTAGTTAGAAAGCGTCTAGTCCATATAAGGTCCTTGAAGGGATATGTATCTTAAAAAAATGTTATGTATCTTAAAAAAATTCAGAATTCAGAATTTCTGTAAATTTTCATGAAAATATAATGGACAGGACTTGCACTTATATTGGGAAGATCTTAGGTAACGGGCTGCTAGTCGTATTTAACTGGTGCATAGTTTAATCTCTGTTTCACAGCTTTGTTGGGCATATTTGTGAGGCATTGGCTAGATTATCTGCTTTCCTTTTGCTGTTATTCTTTAATTGGTTTTAACTGTGCTTTTGACATTATATTCACAATTATGTGTGACTGTTTTGCTGTAATTTATGTCTTTGTGATTCTGATTCATAATGTCTTGCTTTGATTCTAAGCACCTAATCCTTTTTTTGTACTGTAAATAGTGACTGGCACCTTGAAGGGATATGATCAGTTGCTGAACCTTGTTTTGGATGAAGCTGTCGAATATTTAAGGGGTAAGTGGATTGTTATTTCATTTATGAAGATTGAATCTACTTATGTATACACATATCTGCAGAAAATGACGACCAAGAGAAACTGTAAATATGAAAGCAGGCTTGCAACATGTCTATCAGCTACTAAAGTATTAGTCTAAACTTTAGTTCCTCTAATAGTAAATCTTGTACAGTTTAATTAGAATTTCTCAATTTCACAATGGTCTGTGCTTTCCTGGCCTTAATTTTATATCTGATTGTTTTGTGGAGAAAATTAAGATCCTAAAGAATTGAACCCTTTAGGACTTTATTAGCTGCATCATATGTGCATGAAGGGTTAAAAATGATGTTCCACTTAATGTTTTATACTTCTCTATTATACAGGATGACTAGAGGTTCTCACTTAAATCTCAAGCAGGAAGAAAAACAACATTCCAGGTGCATACAATAAGAAACCAATGCTTATTTCATCTTTGGATAGGCCTTAGAAAAAACGATTCTACATTTTATTGTATATGTATATTGCATAATTATGTATTTTTATTCTATATAAATTATTTAGTTTTTTGACATTTCATTATAAATGTAAATTTTGTATAATTAATGAAAATTTATTATATAGGTAAATTGTGTGTATTATTTTAATTTTTTTTTTATAAATATTGGACTTTTTAGCCCGGGTCTAAAGAATCCGGGATAAAAAGCTGTGTTTTTTTTTTATTTTCCACCCAGACCTTAGCTACGGCAACCTACCGTCGCAAATGTGTCGAGTCTTTCATATGGGGTCGCCTAGCCGTAGCTATGCCGTGGCTAGGTTGGTCGCCACGGCAAGCATCTGTAGCTATTAACATTTTGCCACCGCAGACTTGGCCACCCCTAGTTTCCCGTGGCTACGTCCGTGGCTAAATGAGTTTTGCCACCCCAAATCAGCTTTTCGCCACGGTAAAGTGCCGATGCTAAATTGTTTTTTTTTGTAGTGAACTTTCAATTACACTCCATTGTTAGCCATTATTACAATTCGTCTGTTTTTTTTACTAATTTCTATTCTTCATCCAGTTTAATGTAGAGAGTGTATCATTACGAGCTTGTGATGAGCGGTTCAAGAGGTTTAACCTCCACATTGATACTGTATTGTCGTTGTCACCACACCTTTCTTTGAAGGATATAGACATGGTACTCCCTTGCAATTAAATAAATAAAGTTCACAAGACCAATCACTAATGTTTATTTGTTTTTTTATTATGTTGATTAGATTGTATTTGAGGTTGAACGAACAGCAGACTATGTCATGGTTGTCTTCAACTTTAAAAACAAAGTGGTCCAAATTGTTGATGTCACACCATCTTGTGCTGATCCAATTAGCCCCTTCGCATCACCCTTTGAATGTTTGGTAAGTTTTACTACTGATATCTAATATTTCTTTCCTTGTCTTAATTTCATTTAAATATCAACTCATTTTATAATTAAAATTACATGAATTATAATTCAATCCATGCAGGGGGGTATGCTGATTGCTTATCTAACAGATAAGGGACTCCGAGCAAAGGCAGAAATAGTGTCAGATGCAACATCATCAAAAGTCCCCATCACATGGGCTGGAGAGGAGAAAGTTCAATATTCTGGGGTATGCCTCATGCGCCACATGGAGACCTTCTTTGGGACAGAGAGAGGGTACAAGTGTGGATTGGAAAAGGGCAATTTCAAGAATATTTCAAAGTTAGGTGTGAAGTATCTGACATATATAGTATGTTCAGAGTTAAATGAAGTGAACGCAGATGTTCTGAAGGCAGCAAAATCCCATGCAAGAATGACTTCAAAAGGAATTCAGGGACAGAAACTGAATCTTGGTTGAACAACCACAATGCAATTTCGTGTTTTAATTTCAAAATTTGGAATGTATTTTGGTGTAGACAGTTATATACGCTACTTCTGAAAAGTTTTCTCGTACCAATTAAGACAGTTGTTGTCCCTGTGGTCAGTTTTCTCGTACCCGTTAAGACATTTGTTGTCCCTGTGGTTTTTTTATGGATAGTATTTGTCAAGATGCATACAACTATAACTGCTTCTAAACAGTTGTGTTTGTTCTTCAATGTGTCAGCACAATTCTCTGCCCTGATAATCAAGTGGTCTATGTTATTCAAATAGTTGATTTAGTGATATCTTTTCGTTTGTTGTGCAATTATAAACTATTGTTTAGCAAAACTAAGATGATGTTGAGCAAATTACCAGTAACATAAAAACTTAGTTAAACAGTGTCAGCACTACTTTTACCAAAACAATCCACAAACTAATCAAATGTGTCTACAGTATAACAAGGGATAGACGTAAAACTTCAGTCCCAATTTATAATTTGAAATATGAGGAAGGAAATTACAAAATAATTATATGATTATTATGATATTAATATGTTGCATCATATAATTAGGATGGAACACATATAAACTAAAATAACAAAAAAAAAAAAAATACATTCAACATATAAATAAGTACCAATGTTATTACTTATTAATATAGTAGAACTACAGTCCTAAGAAGTCATCAATCTTCTTCCTCCTTTCCATTTCTGCATCTAAAACCTCTTTAACACACCCCATTAGATTGTCCTTTGCGTCTTCAAACAACTGTCTTTGATTGCCCAGTTCTCTTTCCATCTGTATAAAAGATAAAAGACAAGACTCAATCACAGTATGGAAAAAAAAATTTATGGATAAAACTTCAAATATCACCTTTGATAATGCTTCACCATCTTCATCTTTGGACGCAATCCGAATGTGATGTTCAGTTTCTATTATGGATCTTTGGGATTCCTCATATAATGTGTAATGAACCACGACGGCCTCCAACAACTCGGCCCTGCGAGCCTCTTTGTTAGTCTCGCATGCTTCATCAACTAGATTCATGTGATAACCACGGTAAGCAACACTATCCAGCACGTCCATCAATTGATGGAAACTCGTGCAAAACCCGACAGTGTTACCATAGTTCATCTTTTTAGAGAGGGATGTATTTCTGTTAAAACCAGTTTTCAGGCGCCAATGGATAACAAAGAATTATAAATGGATATATATAGGCAACAATTAGACAGTTTTCATCTTGTAACAGTTATTTGTGACAGTTTATTTCAGAGTAACTATAAAAAAAAACTGTCAAAACTCTAAAACTATAAACTGAAAACGGATTACAGTTATTTGAGTTACAGTTATCTTTGGTGGACATTAACTATCTCGTGTCAGCACTACTTTTGGCTTTATCCACCTAGTGTCATCACAAAAAGTTCAAAAACAGAAACAAGCCAAAATTATAAGAATAGTTTCACCAATAGATCCAACTACTCTAACCAACAATGTAAATAATGTGACAAAAGACTTTGAACACTTGCCAATTCGTGCAACAGCATACACTTGAAAATAACAAAAAGAATACTAGCCCAAGGTCTCAATTAAATGTACGTAATATCAGTGTCAGCGCTACTTTGGGACTTACCCTAATAGTGTCACACACATAAGCTTCAATATCAGAAAATGTCAAGCCATAAACTTCAATGGCAGGAACCAACAATATGATAAACTAGTGTCACACCAAATGTCCTACTTAAATATCAAAGATTACTATAATTTGAATAGAAATCAGAAAGAAATGTGATCAAGGAAAAATTTCATTCATAAAATGTATTTTCGGTTACATCAGTACCATACAAAATTACATACTCCACTTATATCATATACAGCTAGAATTCTACTCGGCAAAGAGGACATTTGTTTTGAACTAAAAGCCAAGATCGTAAACAATTTGGATGAAAGTGATGTTGGCATGGCGTTTGAAGAACATGATCTGACTCCAACATTGGAAGCAGGCAAATTGTACATTCTTCATCATCAAGATCAAGGTGATATATCTCCCTTAATCCGTCAACATCCATATAGGCTCTGGAGGTGCTGGAGGATCTGCTTGGTCAACCTCCATATGAATGTCATCGTTTATGTCGGACTCATAGCTTGAATCAGACGAAGAGTCATCATAAAAATGTACATTGATGGTGATGTTGGGGCAAAGACCATACTCAACAAGATCAGCATCGGCATCAAATCAACTTCTAGTGTAATCCATTAGAAGCCGATTGGCTACCTGGGTTCTAACCTCAACAGTTACTCCTGCATCCTGTAGCACTTCGTTGTAGCGGGCTAGACTCATAGGCAAACCATTCCAAGTAGACGTGTGATAGAATGTTAAGGGAATGCTGTCAGAGTGGATAGACACAACAAGTAGACCCGGTCCATACCAGTATGACTCAGATGTTGATATTTCAACTTCATAAGTACCAACAATGTAGTCGTAGTCTAGTTCAGTATAGGTTGGGAATGCCATTGAAGGAGAGAAAACCTAAACAGACAAAATCAAAATATACTCATACATTAGACATTCACTTAAAAATAAAACATTACATCGATATTAATAAGAAATAAACATTTGAGAAAGACAAAAGAGAAAAAATGTCTGAAAAACTGGAAAAACCCTAACTGATGACTTTTAATGACAGTAAGAATCACATAACACCCACAGAATATAATGCAATAGGAAATAAGCAAGACAAACACTAATATATGAACATTAATAGACTAAAAAGCAAGGGGAAGTTCAACGAAAATCGGAGAACACAACAATAAAAAATTTGCTGAAACAGTACATCAAAATAACCGATAACGTTTTTTTTAAAGGAAGAAAACAGAAAGGAGTACATACCACAACCGGAATCGCACCTTGAAAACAAGAAATTTTGATGAGAACGAGAGAGGATGAAGATGAACAAGAAGAAGAAGATGAAACGACTTGCAGACAATCTGAACAACGTTTAAGCACAGTATAAATAAGCGGGAAATGGGCCGGGCATCTCTAAACGAAGCCCAACAGCTATGTTGAAGGCAATATCAACAATTTAAACATTTGTGCAAAATTAATGTGTTGATCAGCAAAAATAAGATCATGTTTAGCAAATTTTCACCAATAGCCGGTGTTGTGAAATTTTAATCTGATGATGAGCAAAAATAATAAAATGATGCAAAAACAAAATTATTGGAAAATTTTAAAATTATATTGACAAAAAATATAATCATTATGATAATATTTCAACTATAAACTACTGTTGTGCAACTATAAACTACTGTTGAACAAAAATAAGTTGATGTTGAGCAAAATTACACCAATCACCCCCACACATTGTGCAACTTTATTCTATCATTGAAAAAATTAAGACCACGTTGTGTAACACTCTATTAAGAAACTATAAAATTAGATTGACAAATAAAATTGAATCATAATGGACAAAATTTCACAAGTCTCAATTGTGGTGCAAAAATAATCTATTGTTGAGCAAGTTTAACTTACACAACATACACTCGCAAAACCATAGAATAGAAGACTGGTATTACCACTAGTTGTAACTAATACAAGTCTGGTGTCAATACTATGTGCATTAAACACCCCTGGCAACCACATACACTTTGAAATAAAAATATACAAGTGTAGTGTTACCACTATTTGTAACTAGTATCAGTGTTAGCACTACTTTGGATCTAAAACACCTAGTGTCACCACATGAAATTCATATATAAAAAAACGATCAAACTGGTGACACCACAAATTTAAATTAATAAAACCCACAATGTCAACAATAATATGGTGATTAAACACCTCTTTCACCCCATACACTTAAGAATAAAAAAATACAACACTCGTGTCATCACTACTTGTAATATAATATGAGTGACACCAATACTTTGCATCTCAAACACATAGTGCCCATCACATACACTATAAAATGAAAAAAAATATAAATACATACACTTCAAAAATCATAGAATACAAGACTTGAATATCCGGGGGGGGGGGGATGGGGGAAACCAGTGTCAGCACTACTTGGGACACCAAACACCTAGTGTCACCACACTCAATGCAAAATCAAAAAATACAAGTATGGTGTCGGCATTACTTTAAACTAATCAGACAATAAATGTTAACAATACTTTGGGCATTAAAAAACTCTTTACAAAATATACACTTCAACAACAACAAAAACTAGGCCACTGTCACCACAAATAATATATAAGCATATTCAACAAAGTTCAGGTGGTCTTTCTTCCTCAAACACCAGTTATGACAAATAGTTACAAACACAGTATCATACACAAACAAATATAACAGTGCACGAACTTCATTAATATTATACATTTACAAACACCAGTTATGACAAATAGTTACAAAATACATTGGTATGATTGGAATGGAAATCAAATACAAAAAGGTGCCAGACACCAACTTCCATTCATACCATACATTCGATTAGCTTAACTACGACAAAATAGGTGCAACTAAAATGTCTTTTCCAAGCACATATACATTACAAATATGCCTAAAAGGGTGATCGACATAGTGGACAAATGGGTTGATACGACAACCACTCTAGAAGACACCCTGTGTGGAAGGTATGATCACACAGTGTCCGAACACTCGGTGTTGGCGGCAGCATCTCATCAAGACATATTGAGCACTGGTCCCAATCCTGTTCTGGTTGAGGTGGCTCTTGTAAATTGCCATTTTGGTCTGCATTTTCTGGAGAAGTTGGGGAATCCACATCCTCTTCAGAGTCGATGCTCATCTCAGATTGAGAGCTTGAATCGGAGCTCATGTCATTTTCAGAGTCTTCAAGGTAACGTACATCGATAATGAGATCTGGGCAGAGACCATATTCAACGAACTCAGCATCGCCTGAAAACCACCTGTGAGTATAATCCATTAACATCAGGTTGGCTACTTGAGTTCGAACCACAACAGTGACCCCTGCTTCATGTAACAGCTGACCACATTGTTCATAATTCATCGACAAACCATTCCACTCAGTGAAATGGTCCAGGAACAGCTCAGGGATTCTTTCAGAATTAATAGCCACGTGCAGTGTGCTAGGTCCATACAAAGGCGTCTGCCTTGGTGTGATTACCACTTCAAAAGAGCCGACAGTGTAATGGTAACCAATTTGAGTTGCAGATGGAAGTGCCATCTAAGGATACAAAACATACACAAACAAAATAAATATACACTCATATAAATTGCTGAAATCAAAACCCTAACCGACTAAAAGATGATGAAAAACTCATCTAAAATCAGGAAAAAACAAAATAAAACTTGCTGGAAAATGTAAAAACCCTACGATTGTATAAAGATTACAGGAGAACAAAAAGGGAGAGAAATACATAAGAAAGGGCGCACCTTGGGAAGAAAACTCCGGAAAGAGGAAGAGCTTGTGGAGGACGACGAAAAGACTTGGAGAGAGGGTAAGGGTGAAGAGAGTGGAAAGGGTTTGAATGACGTTGGACTCTTGAAGAAACAAGGAAGAACACCGTATTAAATAAAGTTACTGACTTGGGCTAACTTCTTTCATCAGGAAATGGGCCACGGTCTCATGTCTTGAGGTTTAAAATAAACCAACCACCAATTTCGTCCAAATCCTATTGTTGTGCAAAATTTAACCTATTGTTCAGCAAAAATAATATCATGTTGAGCAAATTTCCACAAATCGACCATGGTGTGCAATTTAATTTTAATTATGGCCAAAAAAAGGACAACATGATGAAAGAAATATATTTGAAAATTCAAAAATTATATTAAGGAAAAATAATATCATATTGGGAACAAATTCACGTAGATCAATTGTTGTGCAAAATTTAACCTATTGTTCAAGAAAAATATGATCATGTTGAGCAAATTTTCACTAATCAACCATTGTATGCAATTTCATTCTAACGATGACCAAAAAAAAGGCAGCATCGTAAAAAAATATATATTTAAAGATTCAAAAATTATATTAAGCAAAAATAAGATGATATTGGGCACAAATTCACAAAGATCAATTGTTTTGCAAAATTTAACCTGTTGTTCAGCAGAAATATGATCATGTTGAGCAAATTTTCACCAATCGACCATGGTATGAAATTTAATTCGAACGATGACCAAAAACAAGACAGCAACGTAAGAAAATATATATTTAAAAAGTAGAAAATTATATTAACGAAAAATAGGATCATAATGAGCAAAAATTCACAAAGATCAATTTTTGTGCAAAATTTAACCTAGTGTTCAGCAAAATACAACAACAGTCTCAACACTGCTTGAAACTAACATCAGTGTCACCACTATTTTCGTATTTAGACAGCTGGTGTCAGCCCATAATGTTCTCTTATCTATTTTGAGCACTTAATTTGTCAGATTACATCCAAACTTCCCCACTTACACACCAACAACCTATCTAACTACTGGTTCTAAAATTTAAAACTCCAATTTTCTTTGATCAGATCTGCACATATGAGTTCTCTTAAACGGAAGATCTTTTCGTTGTTGAAATTTTTAACATCTCCCCCAAATACAGAAGCTTCAATCGCTTTTAATGTAAACACACCACATGAAGCCATGTAGACAAATAAAGAAACAATGTAATGTAAGAACATAAATAACAAGTATCTAAACGTAACCAAAGAACAAAACAAGATAACAAATACATACCCAGTAGAATCATGCATTAACCCAGGAACCATGTATAGCTGGAAAGGAGAGGAATCGAAGTTTTCAAATAGCCCAGCCTTTGCTAAATGAATTGGGAGCCAAATAGCACACGGTTGCAATTGTTCTTCAAGAACACCTTCCCTAACAGCAAGAACATTGCAATCGAACACGCTGATTACCCTATCCTCAATTTTAATCTCCAATGCCACCCAGTGCTTGTTTATAACGTTGAAAATTGTGTAGATTTTCTTTACAGATGCCCATGGCTTCCCATAATCAGCAGGGCACGTACCGACAAAATAATCCTCAGTGCTGGATTCAAGATCTATGTCTTCCCGATAACATGAAGCATAGTCGGGAAGGTACTTCAGATAAAATAGCCAATCAAGAACAAGAACATCTCGATACTTGACAGGGTCCTCATGAATGTGCGTTCTAATGTGAATCAAACCAGCTTCTAGATGCTAAACAAAGTAATAAAAAAGTGAATTCAACAATCAAATAATACAATAAAAAGTAATCCACACACACACACACACACACACACACACACACACACACACACACACACACACACACACACACACATATATAGTAGAAATGCAACCAGTTATTACCTGACAATCAAACCACATATTCTTCAATAAAATCCGCTGGAAAAACTTTCTATCAACCCTTGAGATTGGATCAGCAACGGAAAAATTCCTGCCAAAAAGTACACAAAGCAAAATATATATATATATATATATATATATATATATATATATATATATATATATATATATATATATATATATATATATATATATATATATATATATATAGCATAAGATGCTGTAACTAATACAATAACAATAACATTTCATACAAAATACTAAACATAAAAATAAACCATACCTTTGCTTCTTTACGAGTCCATAAATAAATTCATGATCTTCTAAGCTGATCAGTGATTTCTTAGGGGCATGCTTTGGCATCCTCACTTTCTTCACTTCCACAACTGGACCATACAAGAATGTACTGTTTGATGGGATAAGATTGGAAGCCTTTAGTTGGTCAACTTCGATTTGGATTGCAGGATCCTTGGGGAACGAATCCCAATCAACGCCTGCACCCTTGTCATCATCATTGTCAGACAGACAAATGTACTTTTCCAGGGATGGGTCAACCGTAACTCCAGCAACTTTACCACCAGCGCCTTCGCCTTCACACTTTGTAGATTGAGGCACTTCAGCTGAAGTTGCTGGAATCCCAACCTCATCTCCAAAAACATTAAAATCGGTGTCAGCAACAACAGGTGAAGACTCCTTACCCACTCCTGGAACCTCAGTACTTAATGATGGCAAAGACACGGGCACAACTTCACCAGAAGCGGGAGATGATTTCAACATTAACTCCTCGTCAAGGAAAGACTGCTGAAGAGCAGACACGACATCATTCAAAATTTTGTTCACATCTTCAACAACAGCCTTCACAAGTGTGGCCTGGGGTTCACCACAACTGACATGTTCATCATCGCCTCTCATAGGAGTGCCATCGGGCTTGCCAGGAACATGCTTATCATCAGCCTTCACGGGTGTGTCCTGGGGCTTACCACCCCTGACATGTTCACCATCAACTATCGCAGAAGAGCTCGCAGACTTACCAGCAATGTGCTTATCATCAGCCTTCACAGGTGTGCCCTGACACTTACCACCACCGGTGCTTTCATCATGAAATACCGTAGGAGAGCTCGCAGTCTTACCAGCAATGTGCTTATCACGAGCCTTCACAAGTGTGTCCTGACACTTAGCACCACTAACACTTTCGTCATCAACTTTTGCAAAAAGGTCCTTAACATCAGGCTTGACAGGGTTTGATTGCAACCTCTCAAACAAAGCTTCATAATTAGCAACCCTAACCTCAAGCTCATCGTACCTCTTCGCCATCTCACCAAACACTTGAAGGCTCCCATTCAACTCAACAATCTTTGTTTGAATTGCATCTACCCTTGCAGAAAACAGATGCATAATTTTAGGGGCCTCTTCCAGCTTCGCAATCCTCTTATAAATCTCCTTCACCCAGTCAGGATGAGATGGAAGAGAAGAAGCAAAAGCATCACCATGCGTTTTGGGAGGCAACTCACAAGTTGGATCATCGTTAGCATCCATTTGAGGAGAAACATCTTCAATATCTTCCACTTTCTCTTATGACACTTCTATTTTGTCAGCTTCATCACTTGAAATACGAACATCTTCATTTTCACAAGCAGCAGATGTTTGCCCAAGCACAGACTGCCCACCAACAAAATCATGTGCTTCAACACTCCCCAGGGGTGACCTCTGAACAGAAGGGGTCGGTACATCACCCTCTCCATCACTGTCAGCAGAAGGTGTCTCAACTCCTTCAACGGTGTCACCACAATCAATGCCATCTGCAAGGTCGGCCAAAACATATAGCCTCACTGTTTGACAAACATCCAATTTATCGGATTTAGGGGAATGGGTGTCAGCGTCCAAAACATCAACCTTGTCGTCGCAAACAGGAACTTCACCACAAGATTTGGAAGAATGGGTGTCAGCAGTAAAATCTTCACCCTTGTCATCACCAACACTGACTTCACAACTAGATGTAGAGACTGCAACATGAATATCTACAGGCTCCACTACATGTGCACCCTCAGTATCAACAACATGAACTGAAGGAATAATAAAAGACTTGTCAACATTACTATCATATAATGGCCTACCACTACTTACACCACCGTTCTTCTTCATCTTATACCTCCGCTGAAAGACAATATTCAGCGAGACATCATCTTCTAAAAGGTCACATGAATCAGTACCCAACCGACATCACTTGGAAGGTGAAGCAATCAACCTCCTTATGCAAATCTGTGTCAGCAGTAACTCTCTTCACCTCCTTAGAAGGAATAACTCTACCACCTGTCCTCACTGCTGAAGCCTTCTGTCGAGGCTTCTTTACATCACTCTTGACATATTTCTTACGGTCTAGAGCAATGTATGGATTGAATAGAACACGACTTGCAGAATGACCCCTCCTCAGGAGAACCCGTTCCTTAGAGGTATCGCTGGACTCCACCTTTTGTTTCTTTTTACCACCCATCACTCTAGTGGAAGATTTCCTCTTCTTTGAGGTCCCTACATCTTCTTTATCCCCCTCTGGGAAAACATCAAAAGCAGTTTCAAAGGACTTACCATCCTGTTTCTTTCTAGCAGCCTTGCCTCTCTTCGCATGTGTCTTCTTCTTTGAGGTCTCGCCTTCATCATGTTTCTGCAAGACATTAGCTTCTTCCTCCTCAACCTGGAGAGCCCTATTTGAAAACTTAGCTTCATATGCCCTTCTACGAACACGACGACTCTCATACAAAGTCGCATCAACAGGTCCAGAAACTATTTCTTCAACTGATGCAACAACTACTGCATCAACTACAACATCAGCTTTTTCACCACCAAACGCCATTCTTTCAGTGCGTGCAAACTCCCCATAAATAGGGAACAACGGAGTCTGGACAAAACGCATGTATCAGAATAAAAACCCAAAGATGCATCAAATAAAAATGTTATTTCGGAGAGAAAATATAAAAATATTACCAAATCGCCATGAAAGAACTTCTCACCTTCAGCGTATACTTGGCTATAATCACATTGCCAGTGCAACGAGTATGGATCTAGTTCAGGCATCTTAAAATTACAGTCAAAATTAACGGATATAGCTGGGAAAGCTTCTAATATCCAAGCCTGTTACAAAAGAAAACTCGTTATGACACTACAAAACAATATTTAAATAATGCTTACATAAACATTAAAGTTGTGCTGACACAGACAAAAAAATGATGACATAAGACAAGCAATAACTAAAGCACAATACCTGGAATGCAAGGCAATACCCATACATTTGATAAGAACCCCTAACCCCATTCCGATCTGCAACAGAAGAACTCTTCAATGACTTCAACAAACGGGTGTATGACTCTCTACCCCAAGGATATAGTTCAAACTCCTTCTCATTGCACGCAAGAGATAAGAATTGTGCACTTACAACTTCTGACCTCCTATAAATAATTAACCTCTCAACCAGCAACAACTTTGACATAATCAACTTCTTCTTAGACATCTTTTTCTCAGATATGAAACGATCAAGTAACTCATCATGAGTCATTTTCTTCTGCCCAAAAAATTCAAATATCGACACTTTCTTCGGGATATTACAAACACGGTCTCTTCACAAGGAAGGCCTGTAATAACATGAAACTCAGCAATTGAAAAACGTGCAAGATGTCCACCAACTCTAAACCACAACTCATTCTCTTTTTGTGTTTGTACTTGACGGAGCACCATTTGATGCATAAGCTAAAAATTCGTAACCATTTTGGTGCCTTGCGTCAGCACCCATCCAACGCAACTTTTTTGCAGAGTATTGTAGGGAGAAGGACACAAATGCTCCTTGATCAGATCACAGACAGAAGGATGTGAATATATGTTGGATCTACAACGAAATCGCTCAGAAACAGGAATGCAATATTCCAAACCCTGATCAATAACAGACAATTAAGCAAAAAAAAACAACCATCAGATTAAGAAAAAACTACAACTTGCTCATCAAAATAAAAAATAACTTACATCAGAACCAGGATAAGAGGTGGATGAATCAGATGATTGAGTTCCTGCAAGCAACAAAATACAGAACAATGTAAATAGACAATAACAGAATATGTGATGACACAAACAACAACAAACAATAACAATATAATGTTACACAGACATAGTAAAATAACATAAACATCATAAAACACAACACAAAATACCAAATCCAAACACATACATTGTTGGAACTACAATAAACTAACACAAAAACAGACAGTGTCAACCCCATACACATGAACATAGTAGCAGATAAGTACAGTATCATCAACACAAACAATCGAAAGCATGGAAAACAGATCCACATACACGAAGAACACTAAAAAGGCACTTACAAAGTGCCACACCGCAAATTTAACGAAAAGAAACAGTTCAAAAAACCGAATTTACATATGCAACTTCCAAAAACGATGGAAAGTACTAAAAACCGCACATAAGAATGCATATAAAGCATCGATTTAACCATAGATTGTCAATATTATAACGAACAAACAATAAAATCAACATAAACGAACATATTCCAAAACCCTAGCACGATAAATTTCGCAAAAATCCCCCAAATTTATACCTGAGTTGCTGGATGACGACATTG
Source organism: Persicaria tinctoria (assembly GCA_037127255.1). Lineage (NCBI taxonomy): Eukaryota > Viridiplantae > Streptophyta > Magnoliopsida > Caryophyllales > Polygonaceae > Persicaria > Persicaria tinctoria. Next base: position 24,699,114 of record JBANSL010000019.1, on the reverse strand, counting down.
AAGTAAACGATGTAAACTCCGAGCTTTACCGAAGCAAGGAAGAACAATCGAGCCGGAAAAAGCACCAAACCGGAGATGGAGAGCCGGGAACGCAAGATGAAAATATTCGAGCAAAGAGAGAGTTGGAATGAGGAAGAAATCGATTTTCTGGAAACACGAAAAAATGTCCGTACAGAAGCGAAATTAGGTATATATAGGGGCCATTTTGCAAAATTGTCCAAACACGCGTCTATTTCGCAAAAACGTCCAATTAATGTGCATATTTCGCAAATTTTTTCTTATTAAAAATAGGTCAATAACACCGTGGACAAATCATTTGCATTTAAAAAAATTGCTAAATCCTATTTTTATTTGATGGACCCCACAATAATATCTTTTTCGTTCAAATTTGGGGGGGATAGAGAATGGTTTTGGAGTTTGACTTACACGCACCTGAGAATGAAAATTGGAAAGTGGGAAAATTTATGGTTTGGGTCCCGCTATTTTGTTTAAAAAAAAAACAGAAATTGAGAATTAATTCTTGCTCTCCATTTTATCCATTTTGATGGCCCAGGATTGTTCCTACGTTCTCACCTCTTAGGTGTTCTCATCCGATCCACACTATATATATGTATATATATATATATATATGTATGTATATATAGGGAAGCTTTAAAATGTAAAATATCTTTAACGTGTAAAATTTGCTTATGGTGTAAATTTTGTCTTTTAGTAAAAACCAGACCACGCCTCCTTTTTTTTAAAAAAAAAACCGAACCGGTTTATAAAAAAATTGAACCGCTTCTTCTCCATCTCCCTCAGCGCTCTGATTTAGAAATGGAAATGGCAAGAGGCGAGGCGGTGGCGGCGATCGGAGCGTTGATGGCGCCTGCAGCGAGCCTAACGTCGTCTTCCTCTCCAACGAATTCCAACAGCTAAGCCGAAATCGACCTACGTCGGCCTTGCATTCTCGTCGTCGAGCCTCACCGGAGACAGGAGCCAGTCGAATTCGGCGTTCTAGAGGCCGGAGCGGTCACCGGATGGCGTGGATCTGGCTTCTCCTCCTCGCAATCGCCGGAATCCTCCCCGGAATCGTCGGAATCGGGAACAATTCCCGCCTTTCCCAACAACATCGGTGCACCGATTCGCCGCCTTCCCGCCACCGAAGCCACCAATGATTGCCAACAACGAACTCGCCCCGCAACCACGGTCTAGTATCTGTCTTCCCCTTGCTCCGCCGTGCCCTAGGCTGCCACCGGGAGCTTGCCGAAGTCCACCCGTACAACCGCCATTTGTACTCGGAGTTTTACAGTGGATTTGAGGAAGGGGATGATGAAATTACAATTTTTGTCACATACTTTCCCTTTCTTTCAAAATACGCCCTTATCTCAATTTAATAAATTACAAAATTATTCCATTGTTTATAAACGCACAACATAATATTATATTTGCACAACTTAAAATTATATTACAATTATTTAGATTGTTTGAATGATTTAGGTTGAGATTGAAAACCTAGGGTTTGATTTAGGAGCGGAATTTGGGGCTTGTTGCCAAAAGCCAAATTGATTGAAATTGATGATATGGTTGTGTTGTTGGGTTGATTTTGAGCTAATTTCATGTTCATCTCATTGT